>CM075768.1:32422500-32800000 GCA_037974665.1 Ehretia macrophylla
CCTAGGTTTGGATTTTACACACAAACGTTTTACAAAATTCGCAAGTATTTGTAGTTATGAGTGCTCCTATTGCAAGAAGAAGAAACCGTTGTATCTTGAAGGGCTTGCAATATGAAGTGTCAATATCCATAGCAGGGCACTAAAGTGTTAAAGGATATTGAATCCAATTTAAACCTTGGTCTAAGTTTTTTTTAATTATTGTAATTATTGTTATTGTTTTTACTATTTTATATATATATGGATAAGATTATATTCCTATTAGATATTCTAGAATATATTACATCAGAATTTATTTTGGTCCAAATTTACATTTAATTTTTTTATGTTTATAATTCTGAAATTATTTGTTGATAAATTGTTTTTGTTAGAATTTTAGTCTAGTGCTATACATTTTAAATCCATTAGTTACTGAAATTGTTTTCCAATTAGATTAAAGTGCTTTTGTTTGTATATTTTGAAATTAATATTCTATCAAAATTAATTTGTCAGAATAATTTCAATTTGAAGTGTTGGAGACTGTAAATGTAAGTGTTGATGATAATCCGGTGGTGCCAGAAGCCCAACTCATGGTAGTCTCTCTCGATCCTTAAGGCCCCATGGTACCCAAAGCCCATCCCATGATTGAACCCACTATTCCTTAAGGTTCTCTTGCTCATGACATTCACGCTTTTTTAAATGCCCATAAATCTACCTACATCCAAAATAACCTCCTCTAAATCTAAAAATGGATCCCCTAGATCCATACATGACTCCCCAAACTCCAAATCCGATACCCCCAAATTCAAATTTCTTCCTCGCCATAATGACTCGTGGGGCTTGCTTGCCTCCACCCTCCCACATAATGATCTTTTGGAGGTTGTTGTTTTCATTGATTTTTTAGGAGCTTGAAGAACCTTGAAGATTTGGTGATGCTCTTGGCTCTTTGATTTTAAGCTTTTGTGGTTTACTACTTTGATGGCTTGTGATTTTTTGATTGGTCCATTTGGCTTGGTTTTCTCCTAATTTTTTCATGTGGGGGAAATTCTTCTCCTTTGCTTTTTAGTTCACCATATGAAACTCCTAACGAATCTCCAACTCTCCATGTTGGGTCTCAATCCTACCTTAATCCATATTCATTGTCGATGGATCTATCTTTTTCACTCTCACAAGTTTTTAGATCTTTTATGCACCTTAGCTACTCTGTCTGGCTCCAATAGCTTTTCCTTGTGCACCCAAATCAACCATGAGACACCACGATCATACTCCATCGTATGAGCCCTGCTTCCTAGCTCCACCAAGAGTCCATCGATTACCTTGACATGTGTACACCAGTTACGAGATTAACATCAATCTAAATGTTGATAGCTAATGTAGCTATAAATAATTGTGAGATACATCAAATGGATATAAAAATAATCTTCTTAAATACTGATTCAAATGAAGAAATCTATATAGAACAATCTGAGAGTTTGTGATACCTAAAAAAGTGAAGAAGGTTGAAAACTTGTAAATCATTTTATGGATTAAAACAAGTTTTAAAAACAATGATGACATGTGTTTTATAAAATTGGAAGAGGTAATCTTGCATCTTTTTGGCTTGATAATTGGCTTCCTCGGAATTTTAAAAGATGTTTTTGGAGTTGCTTCAATTGAGAATTTGGGTCATGATCTTTCTACAGAAGTAGAAGACTTCATTGAAGATAACGAGTGGAGTTAGCCATCAGACCCAATCTTTGATGTTGCCAACCTTAATATTGTTAATGTTTCTCTTAATCCAGTTTCATCTCATGTTATTATTTGGCTTGTAATCATAAGTTCTTAATTATATATTTGTATAAAACCTATTTTTTTTTACTTGCATTGCATACATGGATTTGTAAGAATTTGATCATTCTTAAAAGATTTTGATGCAGTGTAGGTTTAAAGGGAGAAACAATTCGAATACAAGGTTGCAAAAATAAATAGAATCGAGTAAATGTCAATAGTTGGTGTAAAATCAATATCCTAATGTGCGTGTATGCTCAATTGAAGAAAAGATGCTCAGCATAATATTCTTCTCCTTGATATGGTCCCAATACTATTGATAGTGCGAAAATCCGACTTCAAATGCTCGAGATATCACCTTCAAAAGATTGTTGTGCATGAGAATAGCTCAAATGCGCTCGAGAAGGTTATTAACCAGCTTGAGCAGCTGAAATCCAGAGAGATCAGCCCATAACATGCTCGAGCAGGTGGCCAACCTACTTAAGTAGGTGAGTGATTTAACAAGCAACCATTTATCTAGTTTAAATGCTCAAACTCCAACTTTGACCAGGACATTAGACTTGTTTAAATAGCATTTTACATGTTTGGAAAAAGGACTTTTGACATTCTTTTGTAACCCTAAACATAAGAAAAAAACCTCTTCATCCCATAATAAATAAGAAATGAGATTTTAGCCAAGATTAAAGGAGAAGGAGATTCACGAAGCCTTAATCATCATCATCACCATCGTCAACACATGAGTTTTCTTGCCTATTTTTTTTTAACTTGTTTTTAGTTTTCGTCATCATGTCTGCACACCAAACCCCATGATTTGGGGTGATAGTTAGTTAGTTATGTGATATTATGTTAGGATTTGTGATTTTGTCATATTAATTCGTATTGAATTTCTTTAATTTGGATTTCTTGATTAATCATACATATATACTTGTAGTTAAAGTTTCGTATTTCAAGAATTCCTATTTTTCTTTCATTGAATCTTGTAGATTCCAGGAGTACCAATTAGGAATAACTATAATCTTAATTGATAATTGGATTTAATTGAGATAGGCAATCTATCGCGATAATTTATTCCTGATAATTGACATACTTTTTATTGAGAACAATAATGAAAACATTAATACTACAGAGGGAATATTGACCAATAAATCTGATATAAATAATTTAGGTGTGGCAAATGTTAAGTTGAGTACATCTAATAGACTCTTCCAGTGTCAGATCCCACTATTTTGAGAAAATACATCACAAGTTTAATAAATCGATAATAGTTCTATGAGAACACCTATATATGTAAACTTATTGGTAAAAGAATATTTTAGTTGGAATATTCACATACTATTGGAGTCTAATGTGCATCATAAATTCATGAGACTCATTATAGCTTGTGCAACTAGCATGTTCAGTAGATATATTAGCAATCTAAGGTAAGACTATTGGAAGGTAATTATAAGAGTTTTAAGGTATCCAATATACACTTTGAATTATGTGTTACATTATATGAGATATTCTATCATATTAGAGGGATATAACGATGCTAATTTTATATTTGATACAAAAGATTCAAAATCTGCAAGTGAATTTGTGTCTTAAGTCTAAGTCTAAAGAGACGCTAATGAAAACCCTATCTAGTTTATTGGAGATCCCAAAATCTAAGTTCAAAGAAAAAATCAAATTATGTGCTACTCATTAGAGCACTCTGGGGGTAATACTTCTACCTATTTCTATGATAAGCAGATAATGCTACTTGTAAAACTTTAGGATAAGTTTGGTTTTAATGATTCTTATATCTTGAAAAAATTGAATAGGGTACTACTGGATATTTTTAATAAGAAATTATATGTGTGTAGAGAGTGGGCTAGTCCCATGAGAATTTTGAAGGTTGAATGCTCTAGAGTATTAATGAAACCAAGTGTTGTTTAGGACCTAAATTAACACAACTATGAAAACTTAACAAGGTCTTAGGATACACCATAGCTAAAATCTAATAGCAATCAGTACTAAAGAAGGTTCAAAACCAAAAACTATCTATCTAAAGGCAGTATCTTTGTAACTGAACTCTCTCTTGTGTATGCTTATTTTTTGCATTGTTACTAGATAATTTCTATTTATGTGGAGGATTGTAAGAGTTGGATTTTTAAACACTTATGAATATATTGTTTTCAACTATATTCCAAGTAGGATCTACACATTTATGTGAGATAGATCGAGTATATTCATGATTGTCTTTTCGAGTAGATGAATATAGATATTCTTATGTTAAAAACAATCAAGTTATAAATGAAAATTTTGGTGATAAATATTTAAGGTTTAACTTGGGAAAATGAAGAGATTTAGAGTTAATTTTCTCCTACATTGGAAAAATAGAACAAGATAGTTTCAACGTTTCCTATTAAAATCAAGGTCCTAGGCCTCAATTTTACACACAAAAAAAGCATTTTACAAAAATCTTGTGCATCCTAGTCTCCCTAGAGAAAGAGAGTTTCCTTGTTTTCTTAAGGACATTCCAACTATTATTATTATCATAATTATCATTATCATTATATTTCTTTTTATTGTTAAGATAACAATATGTATATTCATGTATTTTGTTCAGAATAGATAATCTCAAATTTGAAAAAATTAGATTACCTAGGGAATGAAATTATAACTAGGTTCATTACTTAATACCAAGCATGGGGATTGGAATAGAATTGAAAGGTTATTCTATTACAAATCCAATCTAACATACCAATCACCACTTTATCGTATAAAAGATGGGACAAATTTTATTTGACATTGTCATCCAAAGTTTATATGAAACCTAAATTTTCAGTTGAGATTACCAACTTGTCAATTTGCAATTTAATTCCAAAAGAAACAATTTTTCATATTTTTCTAACATGGAACATTTATTTGGATTTTTTGGGCATTCAATGTTGGGTTGTATAAGCCCAGCCCAACATACAAAAATTTGGATCTAGCTCAATTCGGTTGAAAGTGAACTTGACTCGGCCCAACCCACCACATATAGGTGGGCCGAGTTAGGTCATATAATTTTTTACTTAGCCTATATTAGCCTAGACCCATTTCGACACAGGACCAACCTAGCCCAACCCAACTCAAGCCGAATTTAGGCCCAACTTGAGCCCATCATAGGCCCAGTAAAAATAAGCACAATTCAAACCCACTTATTAAAAGAAATTAAAATATTATGCATCATTCAATGTAAGTTATAGTAACTAGTAACTATTTTTTTAAAATAAATTAGCAAGTCGTAGTAACTATATTTTTTGAATAAACTAATAATAACAAGTAGCAAATTTATTTTTTAAGTTGATAGTAAATAATTTTCATCAAATCTTTTCTATGATTTTGCAAAATACAACTTACAACTTTAATTCCAAAAAAAAAAGATATAAAATCAAAGTTGATTAAGTTTGCACTTATCTTTACTTCTTAGTGACTTAGCTGTTGACAAGTTGGCAACAGCTTTAAACTAAATAAAAAATTTGGCAACGAGTATGTTGCCAATAGCTACTTTATTACTTTAATAAATTAATTTTTTTTTAATTTTTATTTTATATTTTAGTCCCTTAATAATTCCTATAAATACACTAACCATTTTTCATTCTTTTAATACCAAATCAAAATCTTCTTTCTCTCAATTTTATATGTATTCTTAAGTGTTGAGTATTTTACAAGATTCAAATTTCAATTATTCAAATTTTGAAACCTAATGCAACTTTCAAGTCTCAATTTATTTTAAAGAAGAGAAACTCCAGTTTTCTTCAATTGAATTGGATTGAGGTATTCTTTTAATTATAATAGTAGTTTTATTGAAATATTTATTTTCATTACCCCCAATTAGTTTGTTTGGCGTGTGTGTGTGTGTATATATATATATATACTCAATTTTTCTCTCACACTAGTTCATAAATGCAAATGACACATGCAAGTCACATATTTTTTAAGTCAACTCTTGGGCTTTGCACAATAGAGTTAATCTTGACTGGTTTTGACTTTGTCATCTTGATCCCTTGAAGAATATGATAAAACTAGGCTTTAGATCAAGCAGTTTGCTAAAATATTGATATGAATGAATAAACTACCTCTGCTGGTGATGGTAAAGTATTAATGCCCTTGAAATACTTTGTTCCTGACCAGGCACTGAAAATCTGGTATGCAGTTTGTTTTCTCTCTCCAAACCTCTTTTAAAAGAATATACTTGTATTAAAATTAAAAAGAATTGGTAGAAATAGAGAAAGATATATATATATATATATATATATATATATATATATATATATATATATATATATATATATATATATATATATATATATTGATTGGCCTAACCCAGCCCAACTTGTGACCCATGATAACGAGCTCGTGGGCCGAGCTGAGTCTTGTATTTTGATAAATGAGCTCAACTTGCTTAGTCCATTGAACACATATGTCGAATCGGACTCAGTTTTCTCGATTCATGATTCGGCCAGGCCGGGCCGCGCTGGCCCATATGCCAACTTTACTTGTTACCAGTTTATTAAAATAGGGACATACTTACACATAAAGCAGCGAAAAAGGGCATGAAAGATTTACGTGGTTTAGCCCTTTGCTCACGTCCACAATCTTATCTCTAGGATAAATACGGAAATAATGGTTACAGTTTTTCAGGACAAAACTATAAATTAAAAAAATCCTCTCTCATGCTCACAATCACCCTTTTATCCAACTATACCCTATTTCAATCTCAAGGTCCAAAAAGTGTTAAAAGACATCTAACTACAAGCTAAAAAAGTCTATTTAACTAATCCTTGCCCTACAAGACAAATACTTTTTCTTTTTCCAAGTTAATTCTAATTAAACTTGGTCTCCAGTGTGTCTTAATTATGAGTTTGGGTAGCGCTGGCATTTGGAATGGGTCGGCACAAGCCCAATCCACGAAAACTCGAACCCAACCTAACTCAGTTAAAAGCAGGTTCGACTCAACCCAGCCCACCAAATATAGGTGGGCCAAGGTGGGTCATGAAATTTATGACTCAGCTCATTTGAGGCCAGACCCATTTCTACTCGGAACCAACTCGAGCCCAACTCAGGGCCATTTAACTTTTATGTTTATGCTACTAATGTACCTGTGTCTTGGAAGGTTATAGCTTGTTATATAATATTTTATCATTTATGTTAATATTATTAATCTACTTATGTCTTGTTAATCATTAAATTAATTACTTTTCTTGAAAAGATTAAGTTTAAGTTTTACTTAGATTTTTTTTTTAATCCAGCTTTCCAAGTACTTTTATATATATGTGTGTATATATGTATGTATATATATGTATATTTGTATTAGTGTTTGTATATGTATATTAGTATATATAATATATTCAAAATATACTAATTACAAAAAAAAGATGGCCCAACCCAATTCGTAACCCATGGTAGTGGACTCATGAGGCGAGTTGGGTCATGTGTTTTGAAAAATAAGCCCAAGCTAGTTCAGCCTACCAAAAACTTGGGCCGAGCTAGCTTTAGTTCTCTCGACCCATGACTCCTATGGGTTGGGTTGGGCTAACCTAAATGCGAGCTCTAGGTTTGGGCTATATACTCGAGCCATTACTTAACAAACTCGGGCTCAAAGTTTTAGGCCATTAAGCACCATCTATATTATATGTTTGAAAATAATTGTCTTGAACTAAATATCTACTAACAGAAAAATAATAACTCAAATTAATAATGAAACCAATGTTACTAGTGTATAAAGTATATATGTACTATCCCTTCCACCAATATGTAACATTAGAGTCCACCTCTCCTAATACAAATCTTGTTTTCATGACGTGCCCTACGCAAATCACAAAAGTTATAAAAACTCAATTAGGTTTGACTTATAAGAAACGGCAATAGTTTTGTCTCTTAGGAAAAGAACAGTAAGTGGCGTGCTGCTTTTTCCTTTTTGGTCAGAGTAAGCTGCTCATATGTCAAATACAATATATTGTTTAAATTCTTTTGACTTTGACTACATGTCTCCTGCTTATTTTCTTTCAATAACATATCATGTTAATAAGTTGAGCATTACTACCTTTTTTATAGAGAAGTATTTGATTAAGTGGAGAGATTGTTCAAATTTATTACGCTATTTAACATGACTCACTGAAAAAAAAAAAAAATCAGGTCAAACTTCTCATAGAACAAAGAAAAAAAAGAAGGAAAAAAAAAGACTCTTTAAATTGATACGCCGAATAAGGACGAAGTTTCAAATTCTACATAGGGGCTCTCAATAACATCAAATGGCCTGAATAAATAAATAAGGATAATTTTGACTCCAAGTTAACCCAAAAATGAATAAAATATGGACAATTATACAACACATAATTTGACGATTATACTAGTAATAATTTTTTTAATAGAAATTAATTTATTTTTTTGATTAAATATACATATAAATTCTATATACTTAATAAAATTAGTAGAACCCCTGGCCGCTTAATAAATTCGTCAGTAGTGCTGTATATTGGTTTAAAAAAAAAAAAAAAAAGGGTAACGTGCCGCCAACTCTGCACCTTTGAACCATCCACTGACGAGGACAAAGTGGAATCGGATGAGTTCGATTTTTCAATGCCGTTTGTTATAGACCAAGAAAAACAAAAGCGGATCAGTTGGGGAACAAGTTAACTTTTACACTGGAGACTTGATTTTTTTGAGCTTAATGAGATGATCTTTGCTTTTTTAGTAAAAAAAAAAAAAAAAGTTAACTTTTACAGAAATAATTCAAGAAGCATAACAATAGCATGGGCAATAAAACTTCAAATTTGGCTTGCTACCTGTTGCGATAGAATAATCATCCTAATTTTAAATCACTGACCACTTTCCATAGAATGCGATTAATGGCCTCACTCACGTGTGTACCACAGATAGGGTAAAAATTTATCGATTTCAAATTTGGCTAGTTGGAGAAGTTTTTTTTTTTTTGTCGCAAAGTTGGAGAAGTGAAGACTTCAAATTAATTTGGCTTGCAGTTGGAAAAGTGCGAGTCAATTGTGATACTTATTGACCATTATAGTTCAACAAAGAAGTTGTACACGCATTAAAAAAAAAAAAAAAAAGGTGCCTTGATATTTAGAATGTTTTTTTGGATTAATACCCAATTTATCCCCTTAATTTTATTGTATTTTGACATACTAGTCTTCTATCTTTAAAAGTGCAATATTGCAGTCATTTATCTTTTGAATATGTGACCACGTTAGTCTTTTTTCACTTTTTCTTTTAAAATTTGATGGCATAAGCTACAAACTAATATAATCACGTGACAACCACATGCTTTTTTGGTCAAACTGTAAATAGAAAAGTGAGAAAAAGACTAAAAGTGTTACATATCCAAAAGATAAATGATTATAATATTGCACTTTTAAAGATAAGAAACCACTATGTCAAATAAGCTAAATATAAGGGACTAAATTGGGTATTAACCCATGTTTATTTAACTATAATGTGTTTGAGACCTAATATTTGTGTTTCTTTCAATGAAAATTTTCTTTTTGTTTTTCCACTTTGACTCCATATATAGATTAAGACTTGTAATGAAATATAATCCTTATAAGTGAGGAGTAAAATGGAACCACACTATACGAATCTTGGCCAAACTAGTTTCAATATTTAACTTGCTTTTGAGGTCAGCTAGTCAAATAAGTTTAGCGGTTCAAAAATATTAACGTGCGTCCCTTTCATATGGGGTGCGAGTTGGTGGTTTTGGGCTTGGATAATGGTGGTGTATCATACACACGCACACACACATATATGTATATATGTGTGTGTGTGCGTGTATGTACGTACTTGTATAATTGTACAATTATATTGTAGTTCCTATTGAAAAATAATTCTAGTTCTGTCCTTGAATAAAATAATGGAGGAGGAACGAGGATGGTAGCATATATAGAGTGTTAAGAATCATGAGATTTTATTCTAAAATCAATTGGTGTCAGGTGAACTAAGTCACGATCTTATAAGGTGGCCTAGAAATTTTTGGTTTTCAATATGCGACAAGTGTAAGTTGTAACACGCTTCCTCATTTATGACATAATTTGAAATGATCACACGTGAAGATAACATTGAACACACGTGGAAACAACTGCACATGGAAGGTAAAACACGCGTGGGACACATGCGAAAGGTAAAACACATATGGCGCACACGGAATATCAACAAAACTGGACCAAAGACCCAGCTCTAATACCAGATTAAGAATTATGGGGTTCTATCCTAAAACTAATTGGTGTCTGATGGAATAGCTTAGAATCTTTTAAAGTAGTCTAAAATTTATGATTTTTCAATATAAGACAAGTGTAAGTTCTAATATAGAGACCAAGTAGTCAAATTTTGCTACTATTTAAAATAGTATGGAGTTAAGTATAAAGTGTAGGAGAAAATCTTTTGGTTATAGCTTGTTCAACCTTGCGATTTGTATAGCTTGGAACCTTGATACGAGGATTCTCGTATAGTTGAGCTTTTTTTTTTTCTCTGTTGCTTTTGTATAGAGATTTTTTAAACTAATGGAATCACTTGCTTATTCAGCAAAATGGAGGAGTCAAAGTAGAGAGACCAAATAATACTTTGAAAATATATAAAAATGAATAGGTCTACGGCAGGCTAAAAAAAAAGCGTCTTTTTTTTATTTACTATATCTTATTGTTTTAACAATATAAAAAATTGTTATATTCGATGACTTTTCTAAGAGGAAACTACATGTTCAATTAGTATATAAAGATGATCGAACTTAATTAGCAGTAGGTGTTCAAATACGTACTAACAGGGAAGCTCCATCCCACAAAAAAAAAAAAAACAATTCCAGCACTCTCACTATAAGCAATGGCGGCATCTCCAATAACCCATTTTTCACCTCAAGGAGCAACTTCAAAGCTCTCTTTGTTTGATAAGAGCTATGCCACCATTGTAAAACCACGAGCTACCATCATTGAACGACCTAATAATTTTTCAGTCCGTGCCAGCAGCAATAGCAGCGGCAATGGAGTGCAAATTAGCATTAGTAGCGAAAGCGAGAAGGGGCATGGATCTAATTTGCAAATATTAGATTATCCTTACGAATCTAATTCCAAACTATTGGTTAATCAATTTCCAAGTACACAACTCTTTCTCACTCTCGTTTGTACTTGTATAATTGTAAAATTGTATTGTAGTTCTTATTGAAAAATAATTCTAGTTCTGTCCTTGAATAAAATAATGGAGGAGGTACGAGGATGGTAGCATATATAGAGTGTCAAGAATCATGAGATTTTATTCTAAAATCAATTGGTGTCAGATGAACTAAGTCATGATCTTATAAGGTGGCCTAGAAATTTTTGGTTTTCAATATGCGACAAGTGTAAGTTGTAACATTCTTCCTCATTTATGACCTAATTTGAAATGATCACATGTGAAGATAACATTGAACACACGTGGAAACAACTGCACGTGGAAAGTAAAACACATATGGCGCACATGGAATATCAACAAAACTGGACCAAAGATCCAGCTCTAATACTATGTTAAGAATTATGGAGTTCTATCCTAAAACTAATTGGTGTCTAATGGAACAAGTCTCTTCTCCTAATTCTGCACCCACCATCCCGATATCTTGTAATAAAGGACAACTTTTGGCAAGTATATAAAATGTTGAAATGGTCAAATTGCAACAATCCTCGAGCTTTACTGCAACTAGATTATGAAGATATGGTGATAAATCCCTAATGGATTCATCACTAAGCAAGCCTCCCATACCAAGAGCTAAGTACTCAAGTGACTGGCAACGGCACACAAGCGATGACAGTGCAGAAAAAGTGATTTCTGACAGACATACAACAATAGAAAAAGCCTCCTCAATGCCAGGAGATTATTAGCCCTTGCCAATAGGTATAAAAACTCATCCGGAACATGTGAATAAGATATTTCAAGTCTTTCCAAACATCGACCATAACTAACTGAATCATCATCAAATACTAAACTACTACTTTTATCACCAAAATCAACGAAAAAAACTGAAATTTCAAGTTCGCACTGTTTCGCAACGAACAGAGAATCCCGCATGACTTCATCAAAGAAGAACGTCTGTATGACTGTAGCTCAATCCCTTCCAAGTACCTGCAATTCATTGACAAACAAACAAGAGACTCAGCACTAATAAAATCAAGTCTGCAAACATTAATTCTTCGCAAACGTTTGAGATTCATCGCCAAAACCTTGATCCCGGCATCAGTTACAGTCCGTGCAAGCAGCGATAGCAGCAGCAATTGAGTGCAAATTAGCATTAGTAGCGAAAGCGAGAAGGGGCATGGATCTAATTTGCAAATATTAGATTATCCATATCAATCTAATTCCAAACTATTGGTTAATCAATTTCCAAGTACACAACTCTTTCTCACTCTCGTTCGTTTGTCTTAAATCATTTCATTAACATTAATTTTTATGGGATCTTTCAATTTATATGTGTTTTTGTGAAAATTTATGGATTTTTAGGTCCTTCAACCCCAGGACAACTGTTAAACTTGGCGTCCAAAGGCTCTCGTTTTCGTGTTGCCTATCTGGTTCTTAACATGCACGAATAACTTTTATAATAAACTATTAATTTGCACGCTTACAGTGACTTTTTCGTGCCTATAGATTGAAAGTTTAGTTGAATGTGTCCTTTTTATGTTTCTTCACATACAAGTTGGGTAAAGTCATAAATAATTTATTATCTTTAGTTTAATTGATACTTTCATCTATTATATTTTTAAATGAATATTTTAGTCCACTATGTTTAACATAATTAATGTCATAAGTCCAACTCGTCTTTTCTGTCTAATTTTTAACGTTAAAATCACGCGGCACGTACGTGTATCGTAATATCTCAAATTTTTAAGGGTAAAATTGGCATTAGAATTCTTAACACATGATGTAAATGTTTTAGATATATCCAAGCAGCAACTTCAAGAGCATACACGTGCGCACCACTTGATTTTAACGTTAAAAATTAAACGAAAAAGACAAGTTAGACTAACGGCATTAATAATATTAAACATAATGGACTAAAATGTTCATTTAAAAAGATAATAGATGAAAATATCAATTAAACCAAAAATAATAAACTATTTATGACAGTTAGCCCATACAAGTATAAATTTCATATGAACTATTTGCACATTTATCGTAACCTTTCTATGTCACGTGAATTGTAAGCTGTGTTATATGTGTACTTTCTTTATTTATTTATGTTTTTTGGTCTTAGCAGGGAGTTAGGGGTGCATATAGTCAGTCTGCGGCGGAAAAAGCGTATCCCAACTGCGAAACTGTTCCATGCGAACAATTTGACAATGCTTTTGAAGTAAGTTTTTCAAGTTTTTTTAAGCTTTTTAATAAATTAAGTTTAATTTGGACAAGGATAATCTAATTCGCTTGAAGGAAAAAGAGAAACCCAATAAACATGGAGCTCGTTTATATTTCCCAATCGAAAACATCAAATTTAAATAGTATCTATTAAGTTCAAGCTAAAATATAAATATATTATTTCTATGCAATTCACTTTAGGATCCAAACATTTTCTCAGTGGGGATTATAAGACATGAACTTTTAGTTATACGAATATAAACTCTTTTTAAGAAGAGATAACTAATTTTTTAACTAAAAATACATAAATATTTAAATTATTCTTTTTTGGAAAAAAAAGTTTTTTAATTTTTTTCAGTCCCGATTGCCCCTCACTTGGCTTTGCCAACGTCCAGCTGGTAATAGCCGAAAACAAGCTCTAACCTCTTTACGTACCTTTTATTTCTCAATCTGACCATTCTATGTACTCGACACTAATTTCCAAGTAGAGGGAGGAGAAAGAAGATCTTACAACACTTAATAAACTAATGAGAATGACAAAAGCCCGCTAAACAAGCACAAATTGGTAAATAAGCGCAGAGATAAGGACAGTCATGTATATAAGAATATGGGATGAAGAGATGAAAATTATGATAATCATCAAGAAGGAAAAGAACATGCTAAATTATTTCAAGGATCGTAAAGTGTTTCATGAATTTTGTTTTGACCATTGAAGTATTTTTTGTTAAAAAAGAACTATTAGGTTTTCAAAGAATCAAATTGATTCACTCAATTCCGCTAGATGCAGTCAGAAAATCTTAACAGATAGAGAGTAAAACATGAATAGATAAAATCAAGAGTGTTAAATAGAATTAATTTTTCTTTTTCTTTTCTCTTTATTGTTTCTTTTCTTTTTCCCTTTTCTTTCTCTCTTTTCCTTGTCGTTTTCTTCTTCCTTTCCCTAAGATGCGGGCTAATTATTTCAATTTATTAATACTTATCGAGGTGAAGCGATTAAAGACAAATATAAACCCTCCTGATTCATATTTTGCATTATATAAACCAAAGCGGAAAACAAGAAAAATAAAAAATTCTGCCCGTGTTCAGATTGCAGTCTCAGCTGCAGTTATCTAAGAGTAGACTATACTTCATACTGTCATAAAATGGGAATCATTTTTGATAGCTTCATTGTGAACTATTTTTCAGGCTGTTGAAAAGGGACTTGTAGACAGAACGGTTTTGCCATTTGAAAATTCATTAGGGGGTAGTATTCATAGAAATTACGATCTTTTGTTTCGCCATAAGCTGCATATAGTTGGAGAAGTCAAACTTGCAATAAGGCATTGCTTACTGGCAAACCATGGCGTCCAAGTTGAAGACCTGAAAAGAGTTCTTAGCCATCCACAGGTATGTAGAACTAGTCCTCTATTAAATTATTCGTCTACTGATGTGAGTTACTTGATCTAAAGTCTGAACATGGTTTCATGACAGGCTCTTGCACAGTGTGAGAATACGTTAACAAGATTAGGACTAGTTAGAGAAGCTCGGGATAATACTGCTGGTGCAGCTAAGGTATGCTTGAATTGGTAGTTGAATTGATTTGTTTGTCTCTCTAACATTGGGATGGGCGTTCTTTATCTTAACCTATTTGCTCTTTTCTTGATGTTTTAGTTTGTTGCTTCCAACGAACTCAAAGATGTTGGGGTAGTGGCTAGCATGACTGCCGCTAGGCTCTATGGCTTGAATGTACTTGCTCGAGATATACAGGTTTGTTATTGAAATTTGCTCAATAAAATTGTTTGATGATCAAAAGGCGTATTCAGTGTGATACTTATCTCTTATTGCTTTCATGATGAATCTGATAATATAACTCGATTCCTCATACTGGCTAGAAAGCCTATTACTCCACGCACTGGTGATAAACCATTCAAGGTTAGCTCATCTATTTTATTAGCTGCCGGAAATTAATTTTGGGTCTTTTCTTTACCAATATACATAGAGATGTTCCGGGAAAATTTCATCCTAAGATCTTGTGTTTTTATAAAGTTGTTGATTACTCCTCAATGTTAATATTTATTATAGGGCCAAAGACATTTTTTCCCCATGAATTTTGTCTAAATCCAAACCGACACGTGAAAGTTTTGTATTAACTGAGATACCCTTGAACTTTTCTTTCCCTTCAGATAAGAAAAACAGATTCACCATTAAACTTCGCGGTTCCTAATCTCGTTCTCATAGGAAAATATTGATAATATAAAAATTTCATGGGCCAATTAATATATGACTATACGTCATGGGGCAAAATGACGTTTTCAGGTTAGGAAAATAAGCTACTAGCACCCTTCTTTTTTCAAGATTATTCCAAATCACCCCATCAATTTACTTACAATTAAACGTGTTAAATTTTGATGATTTTACCCTAGAGAATGTAAAAACATTGAACTGAGAGTGCAAAAAGAGCAAATTTTCAAACTTAGCGACAAAAAATAGTGAATTGGACTTGGTTTGTAAAACGTTTCTCTAGTAGAGGTTTTCCAATTTTTCAAATTCTCCTATTCATTTTTCATTTCATTACGAGTTCAATTTACCATGAAAATATCACATAACACTGAAGGTCTAAATTTCACAGTTTTTGAGATTAAATACCTTTTTACTCACTGAAATACAGAATTTGACAAATGCCTTTTACTTTATCAGACAAGCATAGTTTTCTCACTTAAAGATGGTCCTGGAATGCTTTTCAAGCCACTTGCCATTTTTGCTTCTCAAGATATCAATGTCACTAAGGTAAGTTCCTTTTGGTGTTCTCTCTAAATTATTCAAGTGTAATTTCTTCATCAGTACAAAACTTTCATGTGGTCTCTAATATTGTTTTTGGTTGATCTAGATTGAAGCTCGCCCCTTGCAAAAGAAGACTTTGCGAGAACTTGATTACAGTGTCAACGGTTCTTCTAAGTAAGTCCATTAATTAATCTTAATTTCTAAAATCTTAAAGTTAATCTGTATGCATGTAGATAATCAGGGTCAAGACAATGCTTAGGTGCAGGGTCGGAGATAGGGGGATCGGGGGAAGGGCCCCCCCACCCCACCAAGCCTTCAAATTTCCTTTTTAATATATGTAATATTCTTTTTAAAAAAATGCTATGTCTCTCCCTTATTTTTTCCCTTGTCCTAATTCCCCGGTTTTTTATTTAAATTCCCTCATTTTTCTTTTTTTTCATCATCTTAATTGAATCTTTGCTCCTGATATTAAATTTGTGACCCAACCTGATTAGGTCTATAATATCATTCCTGTCTCCAATATTATTTGAGCACTCACATATATATAACATTCTGGTGCAGGGAATTTCCCTATCTTTTCTATGTTGATTTGGAAGCGTCTGTGGCTGATCAGAAGGCCCAAAATGCTCTTGGGCATTTAAAGGTGGGGCATGCTAATAGATAGTGCAATTATATATTCCCTATATTTTGGACGAATCTATAATAGAGTGAAGAACAAAAAGGGAAATCTATTCATTGTTACTAAGTATTGTGTTGTACTTTTTCGGCAGGAGTTTGTAACATTCTTAAGAGTGCTAGGAAGTTATGCTGCAGATACTAGTATGCCATGACTGATCTTCAAGCATGGTGTTAACATTTGCGTGAGCAACTTGCAACCACCCTAACATAAACAAGCAACTTGCAGACACCCAACGAGACAAGCCACCAAAAACAACTCTCAGTCCAAGAAGCTAATTTGGATCAAGTTCGAAAAGAGCTCAAATTCCAATTCAAAGAAAAAGAGCGGCGTTCTGATTGCTACACTGGAAAATGGGGGCAAAAAATAAAATCTGTGAAAAGTTTTTTAGTGCAGATTTGTTGGGGAAATGTAGAGTTTTCAGTTATTTCACAATATTTTTTTTTTTTTGTAAAACACAATATTTAATTTATTTTCTAAAATATTATTGCTCTGTTTTTTTTTTGGTCAAAGTAATTGAAATTCAAAAATAATCTTAAGAAAAAAAAAATAGAAGTACCTAGTGTAAAAATTCATTAAAAACTTCATTAAATACTTATTTTAAGAGTTTATTAAATGGTCCAAACTCTTCCTCTTCATATTCTTATTATTAATTAATCTCATTAGTTACCATTAATTAAACTCATTAGTTGGCAATTAATATATTTATGATAAGAGTTCATTTATTGTGGTCCAAACTCTTCATCTTCATATTCTTGTCATTAATTGAACTCATTAGTTCATTAATTGCCTAGAGAGTGGTAACTCTTCACATTCTTGATGGGAGAAAGTCTATATATAGTGGGTTTTGGTCCCTAAGCTCAATCACTCATTTTTGAAATATACACCATCACTCTAGAGTGTTTTGAGAGCTTAGAAGTGCTAAAACTAAGTGAGAAATCTATAGTCAATCACGTTAGCAATGGCCGGAGGTACGCTTTCAGTTCCTTTCGTTTCCGCTTACATATTTATTGATCTTTGTGTTTCTTTTAATGTTAGAAATATGTTGGGATCAAATATATTTTAGTTATCACCTAGCTGGTCAAATTGCTGAAAATAAAAGAGGTAAAATGCATTTTACCTGAGAATTTCTAGAATTGAGAGTGCAAAAAGACGGCATGCTCACACCGGTCAACTACAAGGCCCATAGGATGTTGGCAGATCCACATCAGGGCCAATAGAGGTGTAACTTTTATTGGTCCCACATACTATTTTAAATTATATAGATATCTCATTCGAAAAACCTAATTAGTGCCTCCACGGTATAAATAATTTTGGTCAGCTTCCACTAGCCTCACAAAAAATTTCAAATTAAATAGACATTTTGAAAAAACAAATTAACCCTCATAGTACCATTAAATTTTAACAATCAAAACCAGCCTTACTACTTTAGATTTAATAGATATCTTGAAAAAAATAATTATCCTTTGTAGTACCATTAATTTGATCTTCAAGACCATTTATCCCTTGTACACTTACTGACTTAACCTCTCTAGTAAAAGTCTTAAGTTCAACAAGATATAATTGTTTTTGGTACTAAGTTTTGCAAACCAGAAAAACATACATGGATGACATGGATAGATTTAGCATGGGGTGGGGGCTACAACCTAACTAATTCTATTAAAAGTCCCAAAAAAAACATGGGTTTAAAAAAAAAATCCCTAACAACCCAACTTAAATCGATTCTATCATACACTTGAGTAAAAAAGATGTATTACTCATGCAAACATGGAGTGAGTATCGCTTGAAAGTAATTTAACTTAATTTTCACTTGTATTTTAGCCCCCAATAATAAATTACTAATGTGTATCTCAAGTAGAATACAAGTAAGACCAATCTTTAGATATATATGCACCTTAATGGTACTGATATGGAGACCACATACAAATGAAAAAAAAATAAGGAATATATCTGATTACATTGCTTATCTTATAGATCAAACATAAAGTGCAAAAATTTAAGCATTTGTTTTTGGATTATATTATGCTTATATAAATCTAAAAGAATTTAATGTTGTGAACAAACAGAAGTTATTTGATCTAAATACTTTTGGTGCATGACCTCTAGAGTGTAGTAATGATGAGAAAAATTCAAAATTCACATGGAGATACACTAAGACTCTGTTTTGCCTAGTTTTTAGACACTTAGAAGTACTTTCTTTGAGTTTAAAAGCTGAAACTAACTTGTTTGATCTATTTTTTATAGTTATTTTAGATAAAAGTTGAAATTAAAAAATAAAATAAAAAATAAAAGCTCCAAAATGGAGCTTTTCAAAAAAGGCTTTTGCAAAGTTATTTTTATATAATGCCTGAAGTCATTTTTTTTATTTCTCAAATATATCCCTTTATATTTTTTAAAATCCAATACTATTTATCTTAGAGAGGTTAGCGAAAAACTTTGGGAAAACGTCATATTGCCCTATAAATTCTAGGGCAATGTGAATCACTAGACAAATACATTTTAGAATATATATATATTCTAACATTCCCCCTCACGTGTAACCTGATTTGAGAGTGATCACACGTGGAAGATTGAACACATATGGTGGATGAACACAATGAAAGGTTTAGTGCACGTAGGGCATACGTGGAAGATTAAATATAAGTGTGACTCGATTTTGAGATGGGTCATACATGGACATGCGTGGAAGATAACACATGCAAAAGAAGATTGAATACACATGAGCGCACGTGGTACATGGGTAGAAGATTAAATACAAGTGTAACCTGATTTTGATATGGATCACACATGGACATGCGTGAAAGAAGATTGAACACACATGTGACATAATTTGAGAAGGGTTACACGTGAATGAACACACATATAAGATAACACACGCAGAAGATGAATAAGACTAGACCATGGGTCTAGCTCTGATACCATGTTAAGAATCATGGGGTTCTATTCTAAAACTAATTAGTATTAAGTGGAGTAACCTATGATCTTATAAGGTGGTCTTCAAGTTTTTGATTTTCTAACAAACTTAAACTCCAATGGTCAAGAATAAAAAATGTCATCTAAAGATTTTTATTATACAATATATGTTCCAAATGCTCCATCACAACATACAGAGAAGGCTCCACAAAGAAGATTGAGAATTTATGCTCGATTTAGATCTCCCTCGTCAGTTCAACATATCGTGAACACACACTACAAAAAAAAAACTTCTTTTGGCGACATCCGAAATTCATCTCCATG
Source organism: Ehretia macrophylla (assembly GCA_037974665.1). Classification (NCBI taxonomy): domain Eukaryota; kingdom Viridiplantae; phylum Streptophyta; class Magnoliopsida; order Boraginales; family Ehretiaceae; genus Ehretia; species Ehretia macrophylla. Next base: position 32,442,245 of record CM075768.1, read on the forward strand.
TCGTCACCAAAAGGGTATTGGCGACGATTGGCAACAGCGTGGAGATGAAAATTGGTCATTGCCAATTTGTCGCCCTGTCACCAATTTATCACCTTTGGCGACTACATTTTAGTCTGTTGCCAAATTTGTCTCCAAATCGTCTCCCAAAAGTGTCATCTTTACATTGTCACCAATAAAACGTTGTCTCCAAAAACATGGTGTCTCCAAGCCATCTCCAAAAACAAGTCATCTCTATTCTGTCTCCAAAAAAAAAAATCATCTCCAAAAACAAGCCATCTCTATTCCATCTCCAAAATCATTCCGTCTCCAAAAACATGCCGTCTCCAAACTATCACCGAAAATTTTCATCACCATGTCATCTCCATGTCGTCTTCAATATTGAAATTTTTATTATTTTTTGTAAAAAAACTTTAAATGTTATTTGAGCCTTTTTTGATAATTAAAATTATTTATTATTTATTTGTTAAAAGCAGAGATAATGCTCAATCATGTAATTGAAATTATAGTTCATTTATATTGAAAAGTATATTGTATCAGGCCATTAAAAACAATAATCCTAAATGTAATTAAACAAAGTCTTTTTATGTCTTAACATAACATAAGAATAGAAAAATTATTGTTCATATCCATCACCGGATTGAGGCGACGATTGATGAGCAGGTGGCATTGGAAACATCTTTGTCAACAGTGCGATCTATGTTCACAGTTCTCAGAGTTCTGCATTGGTTTCTTCTTGAAGTCGTTGATGCTGCTCATTCTGTTCATGTTGCATTTTACGCAATTCTTCATTCTCAAAGCGTTGCAAATCAATCTTATCATTCAAGGGTGTTGTGGCCTTAGCAACAACCTGCTGGATCTCTATCTCCGTGATCTGGCGTCTGCCTGGTGGGTTGTAGTATGCAGACCCAACAAATGTAGAAGATCTGACCCCATATATGCGCCCTTTGTTGGGCTTACCCACAGCCTACAAGAAGAGTGCATCATAGTCTATCAGTGTCGTTGTTGAATCAGCCTCGGACGAAACTGTGGCCTGCTACACCAGTTCTTCATACTCAGCCTGTAAATAATATTTAAGACATAACAATTTTAGACATTTCGTTGGTAAATATCAACATTTCAGTTACTTATTTACTATTATCGACAAATTGCACATACCATGGTCTGTTCTGCCCTAGGGTCTGTGAATGGTCTGTCGGGGCCCTTGCGATGAGTCATTGCGAAAACATTGGCCTTAGTCACTGGTTCTCCCCACTCATCTACCTACAAATTTTTATTCACCAAAACATAACAAAAACATTTATGATGGGTTAAATAATTGAAGTTAATTAAGACACATCATTCATGAAATTTTCCTTAATACATACCAATCTCCTTGCAGCCTCTTCATAAGGGATAGGTCCCAAATGATGCAGAGATGGCCGGTGCAGTCAGTTATCCGAGTTTCGCTGTGAAATTGCCCGCCATTTTGGGGTATCCCACCTTTCTTTCAACATATCCCATGTGGCATCGCCCATCCACTTCGGCTTCTTATTACGTGTCTGTTCTTATTAAAGAGGTCACGTATACGACTCGCAGCTTTGAAATCGAACATTCGGCGCAGCACGGCTTCCTCACTAGGGAACCACTTGTAGACCCTCTGCAACCAATAATTAATTAATATAACATATTATTTCAACATGATCAACACAATGATAACAAATAACATTACATAAAATTTACACATATTTATCATACTTGAAAATTAGCGAACCACATGTCCCTAACCTCATTGGTGGCCTCACTCTAACTCGCCCAAAGCGCAGAATACCTGGCGTTCATTGCTCTAGTGACTTCTTTAGTTGCTTCGTACGGTGTCCATCTAAACATGATAAAAAAAAGTTGGATATTAAAAAGCCATAACATGGGGGACTAGTAGGATAGAGATAGTCGTGGAAAAAAATACAAAATCAAATGCTTACCCACCCTCGTCGAATGTCAAATATGTACGTCTGTCAACCTGCCACGCAACATAGGCATCGTGCGACGAGAACCCATAATATTGCCATGGATCTAACCTTGCAAGCCGTTCTGGAGCTTCTGTTGATAACTTAGGTTGTTCAGGAATTGATGCAGATTGATGCATCGGGTCAGGCTTAGTCATGCCATCAACGTTGACCTGTAAATCCTCTGAACTTTGTCTGAGGCCGGACGATGATGTGGAAAGGGAAGACATCTCATGTGGTGGCAATGGAATGTGAAAAAGTACATATCCTGATGCAGCGTCAATGGGAGCTCCTGACGTGCTAGTATGAGTATGTAGCCTCTGTTGAGAGTGATATGAGCTGGGAAGAATCATGTGCTCTAAACCAACTAATGATGATGAGGACCCACGACCAGTCGACGACTGATCGACAGAAGACCCACAACCAACTAAAAATGGTACTATTGTGGACCTACGACTAATAGTGGGGTGATGTCCAATGGAACCATGCCCAATCGAAGCTTGACTGCCAATTGATCCACGACCAGTTGAAGGATATCCACCAGCAGATGTACTGGGTATATGTCCACAGCCTGCACTGCCACGTAATGGACCCGTCCCGAGAAATCGTCTAATTCCACTTGAAGAGTTATCTTTACCTGCAACCATGTCTGTTTTCTGACAAATACAAATAAGAAATTAAAAGGTAATTGACATACACATTATAGATAGATAAACATGATCTGGTGATTTACTTATATATTGTTTTCATCTTTCCATAAATAAGTCGAATATGTCAACATAATTGTTACATAATAAACAAACTGACTAAATATCATCACCGTCATCAAGATCTGCTTCATCATCATCACCGTCATCATGATCCATTTCATCATCATCACCATCATCATCTTCTTCATCTTCATCTTGTGAATCATCAACATCTTCTTCTTCTTCAGTCTCCTCGTCCTCTTCCTGAGCATCATGTTGAGCATGTAAATCATTAATATTTTCGTCCAATATTTTTATGTTGTCACCCGATGCATGACAAAGTGGAGGTAAGTCTGCATCAGTCAGCTGTACTTCGGCCGCATTCATGTCATCAAACTGAAAAGCTGATTGGTCTTCTTCTACACTCTGTTGTCTTGATAGGTCATATATATTTCGTCGTTAGATTTTAACGACAGCCCATCAATTCATTCGATCCTTTCTGCTTCCTGGGTACTTACAGTAGTACACTTGTTCAGTCAAAACAAACGGTTCGTATTTTTTATACTTTCTCTTAACGTTCACTTCAACCTATCCGGTCTCAAGATGATACTTCACCCTTCTGTCCTTTGTGGAATCATACTAGTCATACTTGAAAAGAACGACCCTTGTATGTTGCAATGTTGGATTATTATATTCAAGTTCAATAATGTCGTTCAACACTTCATAGTATCCAACATCCTCAGTATTACCGACATTTATCCCTTTAACAAATATTTCACTATTGTAGGTTGATTTTAATTTCCCAAAATTTAATGTATGAAATCGATAGCCATTGACCAAGTATCTTGACCAACTACGAACCCGTCTACTAGGCCACATTGAAAGACATTTTACATGATCATCAATGCTATTAGTACCTATCAGTTGCAAATGCTGATCTGATCACTATACAAAGTGAAAGCAAAATATTACTTTATAACCAAATGGTCTTAAGATATTCTTACATGGTGATATAACCACCCCGGGAAATTATTATAAACTTCATATTGAATTTCTGTCGAAGACAATTCGTGATAGTTTTGGCGAAGATATTCCTCGAACATGCTGTGGAAAAAAAAAAACAAGTGTCGGCTTAATCTTGTAGTAAAGTATGAGGAACTGTGCTTTCCAATTTTCTAATAATTGTCATAACCGTACCTGATATAGGGGGAAATCTCTCGACAATTGGTCAAAACATAGATGTATGCAGCATGCAGTTCTTCATCATCTAAGATTCGTTCTGTTTTCTTCCCGATTGGACATCCCGGGTAAGTCAATGTAGATAAACAACCATTAGGGTATGTCACTTTGTTATATTGGTTATTCCGCGGAATACTCTCATTCTAGTAGCCATGTGCGGTTCAAAATAATAAGAACAAAAAGTAGATGTTTCGAGGATGTGATAAGCTTCACAAATTGATCCTTCAACGCGTGCTTTATTCTTGACCTTCCGCTTCAATCTTTGCAAAAACCTCTCGAAATGATACATCTAGTGATATTGAACCGGACCACCACAAATGGCTTCATATACCAAGTGAATTGTCAAATGCTCCATTGAATTGAAGAAACCAGGGGGTAACATCTTCTCCAAGTTGCAAAGTGTAACAACAATATTTTCCTATATCCTTTCTAAATCGGTCCTTTGAAGAGTTGTGCAACATATGTTGGTAAAGAATAAACTTAGTTGGGCAAAAACTTCCCAAACATGTTTCGGTAGTAGCTCACGTAATGCAATCGGAAGCAATCTCTCCATAAATACATGACAATCGTGACTCTTCATGTGTGACATCTTTAGTTTCTTCATGTCCACACATTGGGATAAATTGGAAGCATGTCTATCAGGGAGTTGTAGATCTCCAACCCATTCAAGCAGTGTTTTTCTCTTTTCCACAGGTAGTGTGTAACACCCATCTTCAATTCATGCTCACCGCATAATTCTGGACGGTCACAAAAGGTTAATACATCAACTTTAGCTTTGAGGTTGTCTTTTGTCTTACCCTTCACCGCCATCACCGTGTTGAAAACATTATCAAACACATTTTTTTCAATATGCATCACGTCCAAATTGTGTCGGACAAGATGTGTTTTCCAGTAAGGTAAGTCCCAAAAAATACTTCTCTTTGTCCAATTGTGCCAATCCCCAAAACTTGATAGTTTGTTTCCTCCTATGTCATTTATTTTTGGGTAATCTTTCACTAATTCCCACAACTGCATACCATCTAATCTTGGCGGTGCCCGAGATTTTTCAACTCTACCCTTGATAAAATTCTTTTTGTCACATCGTAATACACTATTCAATGGTAAAAACTGATGATGACAATCAAAGAATAAATTCTTCCTACCATTGGTAATCGAAATATTTTTGACTTATCCATAAAATATGGGCATGATAGCTTCCCATGTATGCTCCAGCCAAACAACATACCATATGCTGGGAAATCATTTATTGTCTACATCAAAGCAGCCCTCAAAATATTTTTTTTTTTGTGTGGCAACATCATAACAAGGTGTACCTTCCAACCATAAATTTTGCAATTCTTCAATCAAAGGCTTTAGGTACACATCAATATTCTTACATGAAAGGATTTTTTATGCACATCCACGGTGGAAAATTGTACGGTGTCATAATGACAGGCCAACAAGAATAAGGTTGAGCATTTGAACTGTACAGATTAAACCCATCTAAGCACAAACCAAGCCGAACATTTCCGGGTTCATTTGAAATTCAGGATACACTTTACCGAAATGCTTCCAAGAATCAGCGTCAGATGGATGATAAATTTTTTCATCCTCCACCTGGTGATTCTTGTGCCACTGCATGTGCTCTGCTGTCACCTTTGACATGTATAATCTTTTCAACCTTGGAGTCAATGGGAAAAACCATAATTGTTTATATGGTTTGAACTTACTCTGTTCTGAGCCACGTGTTGTTGGTTTGAAACGTTGATGACCACAATAATGTACATCCATTTACACAAGAATCTATCTTCACATATCCTAACCCCAGGGGTCTAAAAAATTGCTTACACTTGTAAAAGTTTTCAGGCATTGTATGAGTATTTGGCAACGAATCCCTAATTGTTCCAATCATTGTGTTAAAGCATAATTTGTTCATGTTATGCTCGGCCTTGACATTCATGTAACGAGACATGACAGATAACTGTGTCAGGTTCTCACAACCTTCATACAATGAAAATCAGCAGCCTTCAACAACTCAAAAAACTATTGTGCTTCCATGTTAGGTTAATGACAAAAAATAGTAAATTGAACTTGGTTCCTAAAATGATTCTCTAATAGTACTTTGTCCGTTTCCAACTTCTCCTATTCACTTTGCCACTTCAATGTGATTGATATTAATTTTCCATGAAAATAGATTTGCAACATTTAAGGGTATAAATTACGCAACTCTTGTTGTTACATATATATTTGCTCATTGCAATATACTTTGGCTAATACCTTTTACTTAATCAGACAAGCATAGTCTTCTCGCTTAAGGATGGCCTAGGGATGCTTTTCAAGCCACTTGCTATTTTTGCTTCCGAAAATATCAACGTCACAAAGGTAAGTTCCTTCTAGTGTTGTTTTTGGATTAATATTCTTTTATTGAAATTTCTTCAAATAGACAACCTTCTTGCAGTCTCTAATACTTTTTTTTATTTGATCTTAGATTGAAACTCGCCCCTTGCAGAAGCAGGCTTTGCAAGAACTTGAACATAGTGCCAATGGTTGTCCAAAGTATGTCCAATTCCTCTGTTTATTCTTAAGTTTTAAAATCTTGAATCTTATAATTAATTTGTCCCCAACATTGTTTGAGCACTGACATACAACATTCTGGTGCAGGCAATTTCCCTATCTTTTCTACATTGATTTTGAAGCATCTATCCCCGATCAAAAGGCACAAAATGCTCTTGAGCATTTAAAGGTAGAGCACACGAAAATTTAGTACTATTATATATATAGTATATTTTTGCTAGATGTGCATGTGATTAAGTTAAAACAGGAAATTTATTCCTTGTCACTAAGCATTATATTGTACTTTTCTTGCAGGAGTTTGTAACATTTTTAAGAGTGCTTGGAAGTTATCCAGTAGACACTAGTGTTCCATGATTGACGTCCAAGCATGGTGTTAATATTTACTTGAGCAATTCGCAGCCACCCTAACATACACAAGCGTCTATATCAACCCAAGGAGGCAACGCACCGAAAGCAACTGTCAAAAAATTTTAACCCAGATTTTTGGGGGAAAAGGAGGCTTTTTCATTGATTCAAAATATTCTTTTTATTCTTTTGGAAGAGATCATTTATCTGATCATTCATTCGTTGTCAAAAGAATTGGAGTCCTTTTGTAAATTTTGTCGAAATTATTGATTAAATTTTGTAAGCCAAATTATCATTTATTCTTTTCTTGTCTTTCACTGAAGAACTAGACAAAGAAATATGTTAAAGACTTATGGAAGAAAAACCCAAAAAATGAAGAGAAATAGAAAGTCTTTCCTTCGATATTTTCCTTTTTTATTCTTTTTTATTTTAGCTGCATTGGTCTCCCTAATTACATATTAGGACACTATAGGGATGAATTTTAAATCTTGAATTACAGCAAAGAAAAATTAAATTCGCCTGCAATATCCTTTATTCAAGGTTTTGGATTCCTAACTACTTATCATTATTGATCTCCTAGATTACGTTATTAGGGGATTCAAAACCTTTATTCAATAAAACAGGGCTCAAGATAATAAACCTGATTAACAAAACTTTGCACAAATTTCAGGATCCAACTTCTTCCCATGGTCTTGTAAAATCATATTTAGCGCAGCAAATGTACTCGCAAACGTCATAATACCAAGCAAGTGAAAATGAAATCTAACAATAAAACAACAATGCGCAAATATTTACATGGAAAATTTTAACCAGGTTAAAGACACGGTGCCATAAGTCCTGATAAAATCTTCCACTATAAAATTAAGGATATTACACAGCTTCTAACATTGACTTTAAGAATCATTCAACCAAGATGGCCATAGTCCTAATGCCCGTAAAAATGAAAGAAAATAACAGATGAAGGTGATGGAATTAGGTGTTTTAAACCCTTATGAATATGTTGTTTTGAACTATATTCCAAGTATGACAAACAAAAAGCTATATTCCAAGTCGATATACTAACATTCTTCTTTCCAAGTACTTGAACGTAGCATATTCATGTATTAAAAATTGCTTCGGAAATAGATCTTTCAAAAGATTATCAATGCGGAGGAAAAGGTGAACACTCTGGAAAAGAAACTTGCAGAAGATCCAACTAGCTCAAATAGAGAGGAACTCTCAAAAGCTTAAGCTGATTTGTTTAGAGAACTTGCCATTGAGGAAAAATTCTGGCAACAGATGGTTGGTGGAAGGGGAAAGAAACACAAAATACTATCAAGCAATCATAAGAAAAAGGAGGTACAAAAACTATGTGTGGAGAATTGAAAATGAGAGGGAGGAAATTTTGGAGAACCCTCAAGATATCAAAGAAGAAGCCATTTAATATTTCTCAAATCTCCTAAAGAATGATGGAAATGGTTCTCAGCAGCCTCTTGACACAAATTGGAGCTTCATTCCTCACCTCATTGGTCAGAATGATAATCAGATGCTGAATAGTCTTCCATGATTGGTCAAGGATTAGGATTCCTAATAAAGTAATGCAATCATTTTTCCATAACTACTTCACTTTACTATTATTGATCTCCTTGATTACACAATTAGGAGATCCAAATCCTCTATTCAAAGAAACAAGGACTTGACTCCTCTACAATTTATTTTTCTACAATTCTACGCAATAGTTATCTCGATTAATGCCAAGTGTGACTAAATATCATCTACCGACTATATTAATCTTGCTAAACTAACTTTTCAACCATGGTTAGAAACCATTAAATACCAAAATCTTAACTATCATATTTAATTAGTAAAACAAATATGAAAACATATGATTGTAAAAAAAAAAAAAAATCCATTCATGCCCCAAGAATAACGAATCACTAAAATTTAAGATAATAAGAAATAAAGTTACTAACTCTACTATCAGCACGAGTTAGCTCAAACAAAAGACAAAAGAAATAAACAAAAAGTTTGAAGCTTTATAAAGGACAAGGTAGAGAAGTAGGAAAAAATAATTATTTTGTAGTGTTTAAATGTCATCTAAGTAAAAAAAAAAAAAATGGGTATCTCTAAAATTGTGTAAATGAACTTCGTTTGAAGTTGTTTTGTTATATATATATATCGTCTTTATTACTTTCTCTCTAAATGATGAGCCAGAATCGTAACGCTTTTTAAGCTTCACTAGACAAGTTGAAGCAAATATTATATCGCTTCTTTTATTTTTATTTTTATTTAAAAAAATAAATCGTATGGCTTCTTGGAGCAAAAATCTAATGGCTTAATTTTTTTTTGTCCAACTTCTATAGATTTTTCTCAAAATTTTAAAGACCATTTATTTTTCACACTAAACACTTTGTGCATTGGTTAAGCCTATAATTAAAGCTATAATATCTTTTTTTTCTCAAGACTTTAAAGACCATAAACCACTTGTCATAAAAAATGCTCACGTAACATTTTTTGGAGCAAAACAAAATGTATGGCTTTTTTTTTGGTCAAAAAAGAAGTATGGCTTCAAAAGCTAAATATGGCTTCCATATTTGTTTTACCAATTAAATATGGTAGTTTAGATTTGGTATTTAATGTTTTCTATTCATAGTTAAAAAGATAGTTTAGCCAGATTAATATAGTCTGTTGATGATATTTAAGGACATGTGGATTAATCGGCATGAAAATTGAAATTATAGAGAATAGAATTGTAGAGGAGCCAAGTCCAAGAAACGGGCCTCAAGATTCCAACCACGATTTGTGAAAATCAATACGAAACTGTTGAGGAAGATAATAAACCCAAATAACAAAACTTTGTGAAAGTGTACTCGTAAACGTCATAATACCAAGAAGCACGTGAAAACGAAATCTAACTACAAAACAACAATGTTCCAATATTTACATGGAAAACTTTAACGAGATGAAGATGGCCATAGTCCTAATGCCAGTAAATGAAAGAAAATAACACGGCTTCTATAAATAGGAAAATGTTTCTTTATCACAATGTCACCCCTAGTATCATAATTATCAAATCGTTAATCGTATTATGAATCGAAATACAATTTTTTTGAATCGTGAATCGTACCGATTCGGTCACAAATTTAAAACTAGAATTCTAGATGATAATTGATATATTATTTTTTATTAGCAAAAATAAATAACAAAAAACAACTGAAAGCCAATTTGAATTTTTGGTCTTGTAATTATAGTTGAAAACTAATGTTAAATCATGAATAGTTTTTTTTTTGTTTTTTTTTGTTCATGTTTTTAATAATAGGCTAATTGTTTATTGCTTGCAAAAAATTGAAGTGGGATTTTGGTTTTTTTTTTTTTGGATTTTTTGGGCTTTTTTTGGTTTGACCCGAATCGGGAACGATTCACCGAATCGCACGATTCACTACGATTCATCACAACTCATTACAAGTCGGTGACCGATTCCCCCAAATTAGCAATTCACTAATATATTTGAATCGATTTTTATGCGAATCAGATCGAATCGTACGATTTTGAAAACTATGCCTAGTACTATTACAAATACATATATGAAAATGGACAGCAAAACCAACTAACTAACCTAAGATGTTATAATTTATTGGGACAAATTCAATCCTCACCAACATATTTTATGTTAATAAGAGACCTTTTCTTTATCAAGATTCTAACAAATAAAATTTATTAATAAAAACAGCAGGACCTATTTCTTTTAATAGGCTGTCTACGTACCCAATCAGGATTAAGAAAGGATCAATGTGCACGTAGTTCTTACAACATATAAAATCCCTAACAACTTTTAATATAGTGTTCTACTTCCCTTATAACAATCAGGGTCCTAGGTTTGGATTTTACACACAAAAGTTTTACAAAATTCTCAAGTATTTGTAGTTATGAGTGCTCCTATTGCAAGAAGAAGAAACTGTTGTATCTTGAGGGGCTTGCGATATGAAGTGCCGATATCCATAGCAGGGCGCTAAAGTGTTAAAGGATATTGAATCCAATTTAAGCCTTGGTCTAAGTTTTTTTTAATTATTATAATTATTGTTATTGTTTTTACTATTATATATATATATGGATAAGATTATATTCTTATTAGATATTCTAGAATATATTCTATCAGAATTTATTTTGGTCCAAATTTACATTTAATTTTTTTATGTTTATAATTCTGAAATTAATTGCTGATAAATTGTTTTTGTTAGAATTTAAGTCTAGTGCTATACATTTTAAATCCATTAGTTACTGAAATTGATTTCCAATTAGATTAAAGTGCAATTGTTTGTATATTTTGAAATTAATATTCTATCAAAATTAATTTGTCAGAATAATTTCAATTTGAAGTGTTGGAGACTGTAAATGTAAGTGTTGATGATGATCCGGTGGTGCCAGAAGCCCAACTCATGGTAGTCTCTCTCGATCCTCAAGGCCCCGTGGTACCCGAAGCCCATCCCAAGATTGAACCCACTATTCCTCAATGTTCTCTTGCTCATGACATTCATGCTTTTTTAAATGCCCATCAATCCACCTACATCCAAAATAACCTCCTCTAAATCTAAAAATGGATCCCCTAGATCCATACATGACTCCCCAAACTCCAAATCCGATACCCCCAAATTCAAATTTCTCCCTCGCCATAATGACTCGTGGGGCTTGCTTGCCTCCACCCTCCCACATAATGATCTTTTGGAGGTTGTTGTTTTCATTGATTTTTTAGGAGGTTGAAGAACCATGAAGATTTTGTGATGCTCTTGTCTCTTTGATTTTAAGTTTTTGTTGGTTTACTTTTTTGATTGTTCCATTTGGCTTGGTTTTCTCCTAATCTTTTCATGTGGGGGAAATTCTTCTCCTTTGCTCTTTAGTTCACCATATGAAACTCCTAACGAATCTCCAACTTTCCATGTTGGGTCTCAACCCTACCTTGATCTATATTCATTGTCGATGGATCTATCTTTTTCACTCTCACAAGTTTTTAGATCTCTTATGCACCTTAGCTACTCTATTTGGCTTCAATAGCTTTTCCCTGTGCACCTAAATCAACCATGAGACACCACGATCATACTCCATCGTCTGAGCCCTACTTCCTAGCTCCCTACTTCCTTCTCCACCAAGAGTCCATCGATTACCTTGACATGTGTACACCAGTTACGAGATTAACATCAATCTAAATGTTGATAGCTATTGTAGCTATAAATAATTGTGAGATACATCAAATGGATATAAAAATAATATTCTTAAATACTGATTCGAATGAAGAAATCTATATAGAACAATCTGAGAGTTTGTGATCCCTGAAAGAGTGAAGAAGGTTGAAAACTTGTAAATCATTTTATGGATTAAAACAAGTTTTAAAAACAATGATGACATGTGTTTTATAAAATTGGAAGAGGTAATCTTGCATCTTTTTGGCTTGATAATTGGCTTCCTCGGAATTTTAAAAGATGTTTTTGGAGTTGCTTCAATTGAGAATCTGGGTCATGATCTTTCTACATAAGTAGAAGACTTCATTGAAGATAACAAGTGAAGTTAGCCATCAGACCCAATGAAAACCCTATCTAGCTTATTGAAGATCCCAAGATCTAAGTTCAAAGAAAAAATCAAATTATGTGCTACTCATTAGAGCACTGTGGGGGTAATACTTCTACCTATTTCTATGATAAGCAGATAATGCTACTTGTAAAACTTTAGGATAAGTTTGGTTTTAATGATTCTTATATCTTGAAAAAATTGAATAGGGTACTACTGGATATTTTTAATAAGAAATTATATGTGTGTAGAGAGTGGGCTAGTCCTATGAGAATTTTGAAAGTTGAATGCTCTAGAGTATTAATGAAACCAGGTGTTGTTTAGGACCTAAATTAACACAACTATGAAAACTTAACAAGGTCTTAGGATACACCATAGCTAAAATCTAATAGCAATCAGTACTAAAGAAGGTTCAAAACCAAAAACTATCTATCTGAAGGCAGTATCTTTGTAACTGAACTCTCTCTTGTGTATGCTTATTTTTTGCATTGTTACTAGATAATTTCTATTTATGTGGAGGATTGTAAGAGTTGGATTTTTAAACACTTATGAATATATTGTTTTCAACTATATTCCAAGTAGGATCTACACATTTATGTGAGATAGATCGAGTATATTCATGATTGTCTTTTCGAGTAGATGAATATAGATATTCTTATGTTAAAAACAATCAAGTTATAAATGAAAATTTTGGTGATAAATATTTAAGGTTTAACTTGGGAAAATGAAGAGATTTAGAGTTAATTTTCTCCTACATTGGAAAAATAGAACAAGATAGTTTCAACGTTTCCTATTAAAATCAAGGTCCTAGGCCTCAATTTTACACACAAAAAAAAGCATTTTACAAAAATCTTGTGCATCCTAGTCTCCCTAGAGAAAGAGAGTTTCCTTGTTTTCTTAAGGACATTCCAACTATTATTATTATCATAATTATCATTATCATTATATTTCTTTTTATTGTTAAGATAACAATATGTATATTCATGTATTTTGTTCGGAATAGATAATCTCAAATTTGAAAAAATTAGATTACCTAGGGAATGAAATTATAACTAGGTTCATTACTTAATACCAAGCATGGGGATTGGAATAGAATTGAAAGGTTATTCTATTACAAATCCAATCTAACATACCAATCACCACTTTATCGTATAAAAGATGGGACAAATTTTATTTGACATTGTCATCCAAAGTTTATATGAAACCTAAATTTTCAGTTGAGATTACCAACTTGTCAATTTGCAATTTAATTCCAAAAGAAACAATTTTTCATATTTTTCTAACATGGAACATTTATTTGGATTTTTTGGGCATTCAATGTTGGGTTGTATAGGCCCAGCCCAACATACAAAAATTTGGATCTAGCTCAATTCGGTTGAAAGTGAACTCGACTCGGCCCAACCCACCACATATAGGTGGGCCGAGTTAGGTCATATAATTTTTTACTTAGCCTATATTAGCCTAGACCCATTTCGACACAGGACCAACCTAGCCCAACCCAACTCAAGCCGAATTTAGGCCCAACTTGAGCCCATCATAGGCCCAGTAAAAATAAGCACAATTCAAACCCACTTATTAAAAGAAATTAAAATATTATGCATCATTCAATGTAAGTTATAATAACTAGTAACTATTTTTTTAAAATAAATTAGCAAGTCGTAGTAACTATATTTTTTGAATAAACTAATAATAACAAGTAGCAAATTTATTTTTTAAGTTGATAGTAAATAATTTTCATCAAATCTTTTCTATGATTTTACAAAATACAACTTACAACTTTAATTCCAAAAAAAAAAAGATATAAAATCAAAGTTGATTAAGTTTGCACTTATCTTTACTTCTTAGTGACTTAGCTGTTGACAAGTTGGCAACAGCTTTAAACTAAATAAAAAATTTGGCAATGAGTATGTTGCCAATAGCTACTTTATTACTTTAATAAATTATTTTTTTTTAATTTTTAATTTATATTTTAGTCCCTTAATAATTCCTATAAATACACTAACCATTTTTCATTCTTTTAATACCAAATCAAAATCTTCTTTCTCTCAATTTTCTATGTATTCTTAAGTGTTGAGTATTTTACAAGATTCAAATTTCAATTATTCAAATTTTGAAACCTAATGCAACTTTCAAGTCTCAATTTATTTTAAAGAAGAGAAACTCCACTTTTCTTCAATTGAATTGGATTGAGGTATTCTTTTAATTATAATAGTAGTTTTATTGAAATATTTATTTTCATTACCCCCAATTAGTTTGTTTGGCGTGTGTGTGTGTGTATATATATATATATATACTCAAATTTTCTCTCATACTAGTTCATAAATGCAAATGACACATGCAAGTCACATATTTTTTAAGTCGACTCTTGGGCTTTGCACAATAGAGTTAATCTTGACTGGTTTTGACTTTGTCATCTTGATCCCTTGAAGAATATGATAAAACTAGGCTTTAGATCAAGCAGTTTTCTAAAATATTGATATGAAGGAATAAACTACCTCTACTGGTGATGGTAAAGTATTAATGCCCTTGAAATACTTTATTCCTGACCAGGCACTAAAAATCTGGTATGCAGTTTGTTTTCTCTCTCCAAACCCCTTTTAAAAGAATATACTTGTATTAAAATTAAAAAGAATTGGTAGAAATAGAGAAAGATATATATATATATATATATATATATATATATATATATACATTGATTGGCCTAACCCAGCCCAACTTGTGACCCATGATAACGAGCTCGTGGGCCGAGCTGAGTCTTGTGCTTTGATAAATGAGCTCAGCTTGCTTAGTCCATTGAACACGTGTCGAATCGGACTCAGTTTTCTCGATTCATGATTCGGCCGGGCCGGGCCGCGCTGGCCCATATGCCAACTTTACTTGTTACCAGTTTATTAAAATAGGGACATACTTACACATAAAGCAGCGAAAAAGGGCATGAAAGATTTACGTGGTTTAGCCCTTTGCTCACGTCCACAATCTTATCTCTAGGATAAATACGGAAATAATGGTTACAGTTTTTCAGGACAAAACTATAAATTAAAAAAATCCTCTCTCATGCTCACAATCACCCTTTTATCCAACTACACCCTATTACAATCTCAAGGTCCGAAAAGTGTTAAAAGACATCTAACTACAAGCTAAAAAAGTCTATTTAACTAATCCTTGCCCTACAAGACAAATACTTTTTCTTTTTCCAAGTTAATTCTAATTAAACTTGGCCTCCAGTGTGTCTTAATTATGAGTTTGGGTAGCGCTGGCATTTGGAATGGGTTGGCACAAGCCCAATCCACGAAAACTCGAACCCAACCTAACTCAGTTAAAAGCAGGTTCGACTCAACCCAGCCCACCATATATAGGTGGGCCAAGGTGGGTCATGAAATTTATGACTCAGCTCATTTGAGGCCAGACCCATTTCTACTCAGAACCAACCCAGCTTAACTCTGAACTCAACCCAACTCGAGCCCAACTCGGGCCCATTTAATTTTTATGTTTATGCTACTAATGTACCTGTGTCTTGGAAGGTTATAGCTTATTATATAATATTTTATCATTTATGTTAATATTATTAATCTACTTATGTCTCGTTAATCATTAAATTAATTACTTTTCTTGAAAAGATTAAGTTTAAGTTTTACTTAGATTTTTTTTTTAATCCAGCTTTCCAAGTACTTTTATATATATGTGTGTATATATGTATGTATATATATGTATATTTGTATTAGTGTTTGTATATGTATATTAGTATATATAATATATTCAAAATATACTAATTACAAAAAAAGATGGCCCAACCCAATTCGTAACCCATGGTAGTGGACTCATGAGGCGAGTTGGGTCATGTGTTTTGAAAAATAAGCCCAAGCTAGTTCAGCCTACCAAAAACTTGGGCCGAGCTAGCTTTAGTTCTCTCGACCCATGACTCCTATGGGTTGGGTTGGGCTAACCTAAATGCGAGCTCTAGGTTTGGGCTATATACTCGAGCCATTACTTAACAAACTCGGGCTCAAAGTTTTAGGCCATTAAGCACCATCTATATTATATGTTTGAAAATAATTGTCTTGAACTAAATATCTACTAACAGAAAAATAATAACTCAAATTAATAATGAAACCAATGTTACTAGTGTATAAAGTATATATGTACTATCCCTTCCACCAATATGTAACATTAGAGTCCACCTCTCCTAATACAAATCTTGTTTTCATGACGTGCCCTACGCAAATCACAAAAGTTATAAAAACTCAATTAGGTTTGACTTATAAGAAACGGCAATAGTTTTGTCTCTTAGGAAAAGAACAGTAAGTGGCGTGCTGCTTTTTCCTTTTTGGTCAGAGTAAGCTGCTCATATGTCAAATACAATATATGTTTAAATTCTTTTGACTTTGACTACATGTCTCCTGCTTATTTTCTTTCAATAACATATCATGTTAATAAGTTGAGCATTACTACCTTTTTCATAGAGAAGTATTTGATTAAGTGGAGAGATTGTTCAAATTTATTACGCTATTTAACATGACTCACTGAAAAAAAAAAAAAAAAAAAGCAGGTCAAACTTCTCATAGAACAAAGAAAAAAAAAGAAGGAAAAAAAAAGACTCTTTAAATTGATACGCCGAATGAGGACGAAGTTTCAAATTCTACATAGGGGGTCTCAATAACATCAAATGGCCTGAATAAATAAATAAGGATAATTTTGACTCCAAGTTAACCCAAAAACGAATAAAATATGGACAATTATACAACACATAATTTGACGATTATACTAGTAATAATTTTTTTAATAGAAATTAATTTAATTTTTTTGATTAAATATACATATAAATTTTATATACTTAATAAAATTAGTAGAACCCCTGGCCGCTTAATAAATTCGTCAGTAGTGCTGTATATTGGTTTAAAAAAAAAAAAAAAAAAAAGGTAACAAGTTACACCTTTGAACCATCCATTGACGAGGACAAAGTGGAATCGGATGAGTTCGATTTTTCAATGCCGTTTGTTATAGACCAAGAAAAACAAAAGCGGATCAGTTGGGGAACAAGTTAACTTTTACACTGGAGACTTGATTTTTTTGAGTTTAATGAGATGATCTTTGCTTTTTTAGTAAAAAAAAAAAAAAAAAGTTAACTTTTACAGAAATAATTCAAGAAGCATAACAATAGCATGGGCAATAAAACTTCAAATTTGGCTTGCTACCTGTTGCGATAGAATAATCATCCTAATTTTAAATCACTGACCACTTTCCATAGAATGCGATTAATGTCCTCACTCACGTGTGTACCACAGATAGGGTAAAAATTTATCGATTTCAAATTTGGCTAGTTGGAGAAGTTTTTTTTTTTTTTTTTTTTGTCGCAAAGTTGGAGAAGTGAAGACTTCAAATTAATTTGGCTTGCAGTTGGAAAAGTGCGAGTCAATTGTGATACTTATTGATCATTATAGTTCAACAAAGAAGTTGTACACGCATTAAAAAAAAAAAAAAAGGTGCCTTGATATTTAGAATGTTTTTTTGGATTAATACCCAATTTATCCCCTTAATTTTATTGTATTTTGACATACTAGTCTTCTATTTTTAAAAGTGCAATATTGCAGTCATTTATCTTTTGAATATGTGACCACATTAGTCTTTTTTCACTTTTTCTTTTAAAATTTGATGGCATAAGCAACAAACTAATATAATCACGTGACAACCACGTGCTTTTTTGGTCAAACTGTAAATAGAAAAGTGAGAAAAAGACTAAAAGTGTTACATATCCAAAAGATAAATGATTATAATGTTGTACTTTTAAAGATAAGAAACCACTATGTCAAATAAGCTAAATATAAGGGACTAAATTGGGTATTAACCCATGTTTATTTAACTATAATGTGTTTGAGACCTAATATTTGTGTTTCTTTCAATGAAAAATTTCTTTTTGTTTTTCTACTTTGACTCCATATATAGATTAAGACTTGTAATGAAATATAATCCTTATAAGTGAGGAATAAAATGGAACCACACTATACGAATCTTGGTCAAACTAGTTTCAATATTTAACTTGCTTTTGAGGTCAGCTAGTCAAATAAGTTTAGCGGTACAAAAATATTAACGTGCGTCCCTTTCATATGGGGTGCGAGTTGGTGGTTTTGGGCTTGGATAATGGTGGTGTATCATACACACACACACACACATATATGTATATATGTGTCTGTGCGTGTATGTACGTACTTGTATAATTGTACAATTATATTGTAGTTCCTATTGAAAAATAATTCTAGTTCTGTCCTTGAATAAAATAATGGAGGAGGGACGAGGATGGTAGCATATATAGAGTGTCAAGAATCATGAGATTTTATTCTAAAATCAATTGGTGTCAGGTGAACTAAGTCACGATCTTATAAGGTGGCCTAGAAATTTTTGGTTTTCAATATGCGACAAGTGTAAGTTGTAGCACTCTTCCTCATTTATGACCTAATTTGAAATGATCACACGTGAAGATAACATTGAACACACGTGGAAACAACTGCACGTGGAAGGTAAAACACGCGTGGGACACATGCGAAAGGTAAAACACATATGGCGCACACGGAATATCAACAAAACTGGATCAAAGATCCAGCTCTAATACCAGATTAAGAATTATGGGGTTCTATCCTAAAACTAATTAGTGTCTGATGGAGTAGCTTATAATCTTTTAAAGTAGTCTAAAAATTTATGATTTTTCAATATAAGACAAGTGTAAGTTCTAATATAGAGACCAAGTAGTCAAATTTTGCTACTATTAAAAATAGTATGGAGTTAAGTATAAAGTGTAGGAGAAAATCTTTTGGTTATAGCTTGTTCAACCTTGCGATTTGTATACCTTGGAACCTTGATACGAGGATTCTCGTATAGTTGAGCTTTTTTTTTTCTCTGTTGCTTTTGTATAGAGATTTTTTAAACTAATGGAATCACTTGCTTATTCAGCAAAATGGAGGAGTCAAAGTAGAGAAACCAAATAATACTTCGAAAATATATAAAAATGAATAGGTCTGCGGCAGGCTAAAAAAAAAAGCGTCTTTTTTTTATTGACTATATCTTATTGTTTTAACAATATAAAAAATTGTTATATTCGATGACTTTTCTAAGAGGAAACTACATGTTCAATTAGTATATAAAGATGATCGAACTTAATTAGCAGTAGGTGTTCAAATACGTACTAACAGGGAAGCTCCATCCCACAAAAAAAAAAAAAAAAAAAACAATTCCAGCACTCTCACTATAAGCAATGGCGGCATCTCCAATAACCCATTTTTCACCTCAAGGAGCAACTTCAAAGCTCTCTTTGTTTGATAAGAGCTATGCCACCATTGTAAAACCACGAGCTACCATCATTGAACGACCTAATAATTTTTCAGTCCGTGCCAGCAGCAATAGCAGCGGCAATGGAGTGCAAATTAGCATTAGTAGCGAAAGCGAGAAGGGGCATGGATCTAATTTGCAAATATTAGATTATCCATATCAATCTAATTCCAAACTATTGGTTAATCAATTTCCAAGTACACAACTCTTTCTCACTCTCGTTCGTTTGTCTTAAATCATTTCATTAACATTAATTTTTATGGGATCTTTCAATTTATATGTGTTTTTGTGAAAATTTATGGATTTTTAGGTCCTTCAACCCCAGGACAACTGTTAAATTTGGCGTCCAAAGGCTCTCGTTTTCGTGTTGCCTATCAGGTTCTTCACATGCACGAATAACTTTTATAATAAACTATTAATTTGCGCGCTTATAGTGACTTTTTCGTGCATATAGATTGAAAGTTTAGTTGTATGTGTCCTTTTTATGTTTCTTCACATACACGTTGGCTAAAGGTTATAAATAATTTTTTATCTTTAGTTTAATTGATACTTTCATCTATTATATTTTCAAATGAACATTTTAGTCCATTATGTTTAACATAATTGACGCCGTAAGTCCAACTCGTCTTTTCCGTCTAATTTTTAACGTTAAAATCACGCGGCACGTACGTGTATCGTAATATCTCAATTTTTCAAGGGTAAAATTGGCATTAGAATTCTTAACACATGATGTAAATGTTTTAGATATATCCAAGCAGCAACTTCAAGAGCATACACGTGCGCACCACTTGATTTTAACGTTAAAAATTAGACGAAAAAGACAAGTTAGACTAACGGCATTAATAATGTTAAACATAATGGACTAAAAGGTTCATTTAAAAAGATAATAGATGAAAATATCAATTAAACCAAAAATAATAGACTATTTATGACAGTTAGCCCATACAAGTATAAATTTCATATGAACTATTTGCACATTTATCGTAACCTTTCTGTGTCACGTGAATTGTAAGCTGTGTTATATGTGTACTTTCTTTATTTATTTATGTTTTTTGGTCTTAGCAGGGAGTTAGGGGTGCATATAGTCAGTCTGCGGCGGAAAAAGCGTATCCCAACTGCGAAACTGTTCCATGCGAACAATTTGACAATGCTTTTGAAGTAAGTTTTTCAAGTTTTTTTTAAGCTTTTTAATAAATTAAGTTTAATTTGGACAAGGATAATCTAATTCGATTGAAGGAAAAAGAGAAACCCAATAAACATCGAGCTCGTTTATATTTCCCAATCGAAAACATCAAATTTAAATAGTATCTAAAAAGTTCAAGCTAAAATATAAATATATTATTTCTATGCAATTCGCTTTAAACATTGAACACCAGCCGAAGGAGTGGATCCAAACATTTTCTCAGTAGGGATTATAAGACATGAACTTTTAGTTATACGAATATAAACTCTTTTTAAGTAGAGATAACTAATTTTTAACTAAAAATACATAAATATTTAAATTATTCTTTTTTGGAAAAAAAAAGATTTTTAATTTTTTTCAGTCCCTATTGCCCCTCACTTGGCTTTGCCAACGTCCAGCTGGTAATAGCCGAAAACAAGCTCTAACCTCTTTACGTACCTTTTATTTCTCAATCTGACCATTCTATGTATCCGACACTAATTTCCAAGTAGAGGGAGGAGAAAGAAGATCTTACAACACTTAATAAACTAATGAGAATGACAAAAGCCCGCTAAACAAGCACAAATTGGTAAATAAGCACAGAGATAAGGACAGTCATGTATATAAGAATATGGGATGAAGAGATGAAAATTATGATAATCATCAAGAAGGAAAAGAACATGCTAAATTATTTCAAGGATGGTAAAGTGTTTCATGAATTTAATTTGTTTTGACCATTGAAGTATTTTTTGTTAAAAAAGAACTATTAGGTTTTCAAAGAGTCAAATTGATTCACTCAATTCCGTTAGATGCTGTCAGAAAATCTTAACAGATAGAGAGTAAAACATAAATAGATAAAATCAAGAGTGTTAAATAGAATTAATTTTTCTTTTTCTTTTCTCTTTATTGTTTCTTTTCTTTTTCCCTTTTCTTTCTCTCTTTTCCTTGTCGTTTTCTTCTTCCTTTCCCTAAGATGCGGGCTAATTATTTCAATTTATTAATACTTATCGAGGTGAAGCGATTAAAGACAAATATAAAGCCTCCTGATTCATATTTTGCATTATGTAAACCAAAGCGAAAACAAGAAAAATAAAAAATTCTGCCCGTGTTCAGATTGCAGTCTCAGCTTCAGTTATCTAAGAGTAGACTATACTTCATACTGTCATAAAATGGGAATCATTTTTGATAGCTTCATTGTGAACTATTTTTCAGGCTGTTGAAAAGGGACTTGTAGACAGAACGGTTTTGCCATTTGAAAATTCATTAGGGGGTAGTATTCATAGAAATTACGATCTTTTGTTTCGCCATAAGCTGCATATAGTTGGAGAAGTCAAACTTGCAATAAGGCATTGCTTACTGGCAAACCATGGCGTCCAAGTTGAAGACCTGAAAAGAGTTCTTAGCCATCCACAGGTATGAAGAACTAGTCCTCTATTAAATTATTCGTCTACTGATGTGAGTTACTTGATCTAAAGTCTGAACATGGTTTCATGACAGGCTCTTGCACAGTGTGAGAATACGTTAACAAGATTAGGACTAGTTAGAGAAGCTCGGGATAATACTGCTGGTGCAGCTAAGGTATGCTTGAATTGGTAGTTGAATTGATTTGTTTGTCTCTCTAACATTGGGATGGGCGTTCTTTATCTTAACCTATTTGCTCTTTTCTTGATGTTTTAGTTTGTTGCTTCCAACGAACTCAAAGATGTTGGGGTAGTAGCTAGCATGACTGCCGCTAGGCTCTATGGCTTGAATGTACTTGCTCGAGATATACAGGTTTGTTATTGAAATTTGCTCAATAAAATTGTTTGATAATCAAAAGGCGTATTCAATGTGATACTTATCTCTTATTGCTTTCAGGATGAATCTGATAATATAACTCGATTCCTCATACTGGCTAGAAAGCCTATTACTCCACGCACTGGTGATAAACCATTCAAGGTTAGCTCATCTATTTTATTAGCTGCCGGAAATTAATTTTGGGTCTTTTCTTTACCAATATATATAGAGATGTTCCGGGAAAATTTCATCCTAAGATCTTGTGTTTTTATAAAGTTGTTGATTACTCCTCAATGTTAATATTTTTCCCCATGAATTTTGTCTAAATCCAAACCGACACGTGAAAGTTTTGTATTAACTGAGATACCCTTGAACTTTTCTTTCCCTTCAGATAAGAAAAACAGATTCACCATTAAACTGCGCGGTTCCTAATCTCGTTCTCATAGGAAAATATTGATAATATAAAAATTTCATGGGCCAATTAATATATGACTATAAGTCATGGGGCAAAATGACGTTTTCAGGTTAGGAAAATAAGCTACTAGCACCCTTCTTTTTTCAAGATTATTCCAAATCACCCCATCAATTTACTTACAATTAATCGTGTTAAATTTTGATGATTTTACCATAGAGAATGTAAAATCATTGAACTGAGAGTGCAAAAAGAGCATTTTTTCAAACTTAGCGACAAAAAATAGTGAATTGGACTTGGTTTGTAAAACGTTTCTCTAGTAGAGGTTTTCCAAATTTTCAAATTCTCCTATTCATTTTTCATTTCATTACGAGTTCAATTTACCAAGAAAATATCACACGACACTGAAGGTCTAAATTTCACAGTTTTTTAGATTAAATACCTTTTTACTCACTGAAATACAGAATTTGACAAATGCCTTTTACTTTATCAGACAAGCATAGTTTTCTCACTTAAAGATGGTCCTGGAATGCTTTTCAAGCCACTTGCCATTTTTGCTTCTCAAGATATCAATGTCACTAAGGTAAGTTCCTTTTGGTGTTCTCTCTAAATTATTCAAGTGTAATTTCTTCATCAGTACGAAACTTTCATGTGGTCTCTAATATTGTTTTTGGTTGATCTAGATTGAAGCTCGCCCCTTGCAAAAGAAGACTTTGCGAGAACTTGATTACAGTGTCAACGGTTCTTCTAAGTAAGTCCATTAATTAATCTTAATTTCTAAATCTTAAAGTTAATCTATATGCATGTAGATAATCAGGGTCAGGACAATGCTTAGGTGCATGGTCGGAGACAGGGGGATTGGGGGAAGGGCCCCCCCACCCCACCAAGCCTTCAAATTTCCTTTTTAATATATGTAATATTCTTTTTAAAAAAATGCTATGTCTCTCCCTTATTTTTTCCCTTGTCCTAATTCCCCGGTTTTTTATTTAAATTCCCTCATTTTTCTTTTTTTTTCATCATCTTAATTGAATCTTTGCTCCTGATATTAAATTTGTGACCCAACCTGATTAGGTCTATAATATCATTCCTGTCTCCAATATTATTTGAGCACTCACATATATATAACATTCTGGTGCAGGGAATTTCCCTATCTTTTCTATGTTGATTTGGAAGCGTCTGTGGCTGATCAGAAGGCCCAAAATGCTCTTGGGCATTTAAAGGTGGGGCATGCTAATAGATAGTGCAATTATATATTCCCTATATTTTGGACGAATCTATAATAGAGTGAAGAACAAAAAGGGAAATCTATTCATTGTTACTAAGTATTGTGTTGTAACTTTTTGGCAGGAGTTTGTAACATTCTTAAGAGTGCTAGGAAGTTATGCTGCAGATACTAGTATGCCATGACTGATCTTCAAGCATGGTGTTAACATTTGCTTGAGCAACTTGCAACCACCCTAACATAAACAAGCAACTTGCAGACACCCAAGGAGACAAGCCACCAAAAACAACTCCCAGTCCAAGAAGCTAATTCCAATTCGAAGAAAAAGAGAGGCGTTCTGATTGCTACACTGGAAAATGGGGGCAAAAAATAAAATCTGTGAAAAGTTTTTTAGTGCAGATTTGTTGGGGAAATGTAGAGTTTTCAGTTGTTTCACAATATTTTTTTTTTTTTTTTTTGTAAAACACAATATTTAATTTATTTTCTAAAATATTATTGCTCTGTTTTTTTTTTTGGTCAAAGTAATTGAAATTCAAAAATAATCTTAAGAAAAAAAAATAGAAGTACCTAGTGTAAAAATTCATTAAAAACTTCTTTAAATACTTATTTTAAGAGTTTATTAAATGGTCCAAACTCTTCCTCTTCATATTCTTATTATTAATTAATCTCATTAGTTACCATTAATTAAACTCATTAGTTGGCAATTAATATATTTATGATAAGAGTTCATTTATTGTGGTCCAAACTCTTCATCTTCATATTCTTGTCATTAATTGAACTCATTAGTTCATTAATTGCCTAAAGAGTGGTAACTCTTCACATTCTTGATAGGAGAAAGTCTATATATAGTGGATTTTGGTCCCTAAGCTCAATCACTCATTTTTGAAATATACACCATCACTCTAGAGTGTTTTGAGAGCTTAGAAGTGCTAAAACTAAGTGAGAAATCTATAGTCGATCACGTTAGCAATGGCCGGAGGTACGCTTTCAGTTCCTTTCGTTTCCGCTGACATATTTATTGATCTTTGTGTTGCTTTTAATGTTAGAAATATGTTGAGATCAAATATATTTCAGTTATCACCTAGTTGGTCAAATTGCTGAAAATAAAAGAGGTAAAATGCATTTTACCTGAGAATTTCTAGAATTGAGAGTGCAAAAAGACGGCGTGCTCACATCGGTCAACTACAAGGCCCATAGGATGTTGGCAGATCCACATCAGGGCCAATAGAGGTGTAACTTTTATTGGTCCCACATACTATTTTAAATTATATAGATATCTCGTTCGAAAAACCTAATTAGTGCCTCCACAGTATAAATAATTTTGGTCAGCTTCCACTAGCCTCACAAAAAATTTCAAATTAAATAGACATTTTGAAAAAACAAATTAACCCTCATAGTACCATTAAATTTTAACAATCAAAACCAGCCTTACTACTTTAGATTTAATAGATATCTTGAAAAAAATAATTATCCTTTGTAGTACCATTAATTTGATCTTCAAGACCACTTATCCCTTGTACACTTACTGACTTAACCTCTCTAGTAAAAGTCTTAAGTTCAACAAGATATAATTGTTTTTGGTACTAAGTTTTACAAACCAGAAAAACATACATGGATGACATGGATAGATTTAGCATGGGGTGGGGGCTACAACCTAACTAATTCTATTAAAAGTCCCAAAAAATCATGGGTTTAAAAAAAAAATCCCTAACAACCCAACTTAAATTGACTCTATCATACACTTGAGTAAAAAAGATGTATTACTCATGCAAACATGGAGTGAGTATCGCTTGAAAGTAATTTAACTTAATTTTCACTTGTATTTTAGCCCCCAATAATAAATTACTAATGTGTATCTCAAGTAGAATACAAGTAAGACCAATCATTAGATATATATGCACCTTAATGGTACTGATATGGAGACCACGTACAAATGAAAAAAAATAAGGAATATATCTGATTACATTGCTTATCTTATAGAACAAACATAAAGTGCAAAAATTTAAGCATTTGTTTTTGGATTATATTATGCTTATATAAATCTAAAAGAATTTAATGTTGTGAACAAACAGAAGTTATTTGATCTAAATACTTTTGGTGCATGACCTCTAGAGTGTAGTAATGATGAGAAAAATTTAAAATTCACATGGAGATACACTAAGACTCTGTTTTGCCTAGTTTTTAGACACTTAGAAGTACTTTCTGTGAGTTTAAAAGCTGAAACTAACTTGTTTGATCTATTTTTTATAGTTATTTTAGATAATAGTTGAAATTAAAAAATAAAATAAAAAATAAAAGCTCCAAAATGGAGCTTTTCAAAAAAGGCTTTTGCAAAGTTATTTTTATATAATGCCTGAAGTCATTTTTTTTTATTTCTCAAATATATCCCTTTATATTTTTTAAAATCCAATACTATTTATCTTAGAGAGGTTAGCGAAAAACTTTGGGAAAATGTCACATTGCCCTATAAATTCTAGGGCAATGTGAATCACTAGACAAATACATTTTAGAATATATATATATATTCTAACATTCCCCCTCACGTGTAACCTGATTTGAGAGTGATAACACGTGGAAGATTGAACACATATGGTGGATGAACACAATGAAAGGTTTAGTGCACGTAGGGCATACGTGGAAGATTAAATATAAGTGTGACCCGATTTTGAGATGGGTCATACATGGACATGCGTGGAAGATAACACATGCAGAAGAAGATTGAATACACATGTGCTGGATGAACACATATGAAAGGTTGAGCGCACGTGGTACATGGGTAGAAGATTAAATACAAGTGTAACCTGATTTTGATATGGATCACACATGGACAAGCGTGAAAGAAGATTGAACACACACGTGACATAATTTGAGAAGGGTTACACGTGAATGAACACACATAGAAGATATCACACGCGAAAGATGAATAAGACTAGACCTTGGGTCTAGTTCTGATACCACAATCATGGGGTTCTATTCTAAAACTAATTAGTATTAAGTGGAGTAACCTATGATCTTATAAGGTGGTCTTCAAGTTTTTGATTTTATAACAAACTTAAACTCCAATGGTCAAGAATAAAAAAATGTCATCTAAAGATTTTTATTATACAGTATATGTTCCAAATGCTCCATCATAGCATATAGAGAAGGCTCCACAAAGAAGATTGAGAATTTATGCTCGATTTAGATCTCCCTCATCAGTTCAACATATCGTGAACACACACTACAAAAAAAAAACTCCTTTTGGCGACAACCGAAATTCATCTCCATGTCATCACCAAAAGGGTATTGGCGACGACTGGCGACAGCGTGGAGATGAAAATTGGTCCTTGCCAATTTGTTGCCCTGTCGCCAATTCATCACCTTTGGCGACTACATTTAGTCTGTTGCCAAATTCGTCTCCAAATAGTCTCCCAAAAGTGTCGTCTTTACATTGTCACCAATAAAACGCCGTCTCCAAAAACATGGTGTCTCCAAGCCATCTCCAAAAACAAGTCATCTCTATTCCGTCTCCAAAAAAAAAATCATCTCCAAAAACAAGCCATCTCTATTCCGTCTCCAAAATCATTCCGTCTCCAAAAATATGCCATCTCCAAACTATCACCGAAAATTTTCATCACCATGTCATCTCCATGTCGTCTCCAATATTGAAATTTTTATTATTTTTTTTGTAAAAAAACTTTAAATGTTATTTGAGCCTTTTTTGATAATTAAAATTATTTATTATTTATTTGTTAAAAGCAGAGATAATGTTCAATCATGTAATTGAAATTATAGTTCATTTATATTGAAAAGTATATTGTATCAGGCCATTAAAAACAATAAATCCTAAATGTAATTAAACAAAGTCTTTTTATGTCTTAACATAACATAAGAATAGAAAATTTATTGTTCATATCCATCACCGGATTGAGGCGGCGATTGATGAGCAGGTGGCATTGGAAACATCTTTGTCAACAGTGCGATCTATGCTCGCAGTTCTCAGAGTTCTGCATTGGTTTCTTCTTGAAGTCGTTGATGCTGCTCATTCTGTTCATGTTGCATTTTACGCAATTCTTCATTCTCAAAGCGTTGCAAATCAATCTTATCATTCAAGGGTGTTGTAGCCTTAGCAACAACCTGCTGGATCTCTATCTCCATGATCTGGCGTCTGCTGGTGGGTTGTGGTATGCAGACCCAACATATGTAGAAGATCTGACCCCATATATGCGCTCTTTTTTGGGCTTACCTACAGCCTACAAGAAGAGTGTATCATAGTCTATCAGTGTCGCTGTTGAATCAGCCTCGGACGAAACTGTGGCCTGCTGCACCAGTTCTTCATACTCAGCCTGTAAATAATATTTAAGACATAACAATTTTAGACATTTCGTTGGTAAATATCAACATTTCAGTTACTTATTTACTATTATCGACAAATTGCACATACCATGGTCTGTTCTGCCCTAGGGTCTGTGAATGGTCCGTCGGGGCCCTTGCGATGAGTCCTTGCGAAAACATTGGCCCTAGTCACTGGTTCTCCCCACTCATCTACCTACAAATTTTCATTCACCAAAACATAACAAAAACATTTATGATGGGTTAAATAATTGAAGTTAATTAAGACACATCATTCATTAAATTTTCCTTAATACATACCAATCTCCTTGCAACCTCTTCATAAGGGATAGGTCCCAAATGATGTAGAGATGGCCAGTGCAGTCGGTTATCCAAGTTTTGCTGTGAAATTGCCCGCCATTTGGGGTATCCCACCTTTCTTTCAACATATCCCATGTGGCATCGCCCATCCACTTCGGCTTCTTATTACGTGTCCGTTCTTTATTAAAGAGGTCACGTATACGACTCCCAACTTTGAAATCGAACATTCGGCGCAGCATGGCTTCCTCATTGGGGAACCACTTGTAGACCCTCTACAACCAATAATTAATTAATATAACATATTATTTCAACATGATCAACACAATCAATAATAACAAATAACATTACATAAAATTTACACATATTTATCATACTTGAAAATTAGCGAACCACATGTCCCTAACCTCATTGGGGGCCTCACTCTAACTCAACCAAAGCTCAGAATACCCGGCGTTCATTGCTCTAGTGACTTCTTTAGTTGCTTCGTACGGTGTCCATCTAAACATGATAAAAAAAGTTGGATATTAAAAAGCCATAACATGGGGGACTAGTAGGATAGAGATAGTCGTGGAAAAAAAATACAAAATCAAATACTTACCCACCCTCGTCGAACGTCAAATATGTACGTCTGTCAACCTGCCACGCAACATAGGCATCGTGTGACGAGAACCCATAATATTGCCATGGATCTAGCCTTGCAGGCCGTTCTGGAGCTGCTGTTGATGACTTAGGTTGTTCAGGAATTGATGCAGATTGAGGCATCGGGTTGGGCTTAGTCATGCCATCAACGTTGACCTGTAAATCCTTTGAACTTTGTCTGAGGCCGGACAATAATGTGGAAAGGGAAGACGTCTCATGTGGTGGCAATGGAATGTGAAAAAGTACCTATCCTGATGCAACGTCAATGGGAGCTCCTGACGTGCTAGTATGAGTATGTAGCCTCTGCTGAGAGTGATATGAGCTGGGAAGAATCACGTGCTCTAAACCAACTAATGATGATGAGGACCCACAACCAGTCGATGATTGATCGACAGAAGACCCACAACCAACTAAAAACGGTACTATTGTGGACCTATGACCAATAGTGGGGTGATGTCCAATGGAACCATGCCCATTCGAAGCTTGACTGCCAATTGATCCACGACCAGTTGAAGGATATCCACCAGCAGATGTACTGGGTGTATGTCCACGGCCTGCACTGCCACGTAATGGACCCGTCCTGAGAAATCGTCTAATTGCACTTGAAGAGTTATCTTTACCTGCAACCATGTCTGTTTTCTGACAAATACAAATAAGAAATTAAAAGGTAATTGACACACACATTATAGATAGATAAACATGATCTGGTGATTTACTTATATATTGTTTTCATCTTTCAGCAAATAAGTCAAATATGTCAACATAATTGTTACATAATAAACAAACTGACTAAATATCATCACCGTCATCAAGATCTACTTCATCATCATCACAGTCATCATGATCCACTTCATCATCATCACCATCATCATCTTCTTCATCTTCATCTTGTGAATCATCATCATCTTCTTCTTCTTCAGTCTCCTCGTCCTCTTCCTGAGCATCATGTTGAACATGTAAATCATTAATATTTTCATCCAATATTTTTATGTTGTCACCCGATGCATGACAAAGTGGAGGTAAGTCTGCATCAGTCAGCTGTACTTCGGCCACATTCATGTCATCAGACTGAAAAGCTGATTGGTCTTCTTCTACACTCTGTTGTCTTGATAGGTCATATATATTTCATCGTTAGATTTTAACAACAGCCCACCAATTCATTCGATCCTTTCTGCCTCCTGGGTACTTACAGTAGTACACTTGTTCAGTCAAAACAAACGGTTTGTATTTTTGATACTTTCTCTTAACGTTCACTTCAACCTGTCCGGTCTTAAGATGATACTTCACCCTTCTGTCCTTTGTGGAATCATACTAGTCACACTTGAAAAGAACGACCCTTGTATGTTGCAATGTTGGATTATTATATTCAAGTTCAATAATGTCGTTCAATACTTCATAGTATCCAACATCCTCAGTATTACCGTCATTTATCCCTTTAACAAATATTTCACTATTGTAGGTTGATTTTAATTTCCCAAAATTTAATGTATAAAATCGATAGCCATTGACCAAGTATCTTGACCAACTGCGAACCCGTCTACTAGGCCACATTGAAAGACATTTTACATGATCATCAATGCCATTAGTACCTATCAGTTGCAAATGCTGATCTGATCACTATACAAAGTGAAAGCAAAATATTGCTTTATAACCAAATGGTCTTAAGATATTCTTACATGATGGTATAACCACCTCGGGAAATTATTATAAACTTCATATTGAATTTCTGTCGAAGACAATTCGTGATAGTTTTGGCGAAGATATTCCTCGAACATGCTGTGGAAAAAAAAACAAGTGTCGGCTTAATCTTGTAGTAAAGTATGAGGAACTGTGCTTTCCAATTTTCTAATAATTGTCATAACCGTACCTGATATAGGGGGAAATCTCTCGACAATTGGTCAAAACATAGATGTATACAGCATGCAGTTCTTCATCATCTAAGATTCGTTCTGTTTCCTTCCCGATTGGACATCCCGGGTAAGTCAATATAGATAAACAACCATTAGGGTATGTCACTTTGTTATATTGGTTATTCCGCAGAATACTCTCGTTCTAGTAGCCATGTTCGGTTCAAAATAATAAGAACAAAAAGTAGATGTTTCGAGGATGTGATAAGCTTCACAAATTGATCATTCAACGCGTGCTTTATTCTTGACCTTCCGCTTCAATCTTTGCAAAAACCTCTCGAAATAATACTTCTAGTGATATTGAACCGGACCACCACAAATGGCTTCATATACCAAGTGAATTGTCAAATGCTCCATTGAATCGAAGAAACCAGTGGGTAACATCTTCTCCAAGTTGCAAAGTGTAACAACAATATTTTCCTACATCCTTTCCAAATCGGTCCTTTGAAGAGTTGTGCAACATATGTTGGTAAAGAATAAACTTAGTTGGGCAAAAACTTCCCAAACATGTTTCGGTAGTAGCTCACGTAATGCAATCGGAAGCAATCTCTCCATAAATACATGACAATCGTGACTCTTCATGTGTGACATCTTTAGTTCCTTCATGTCCACACATTGGGATAAATTGGAAGCATGTCTATCAGGGAGTTGTAGGTCTCCAACCCATTCAAGCCGTGTTTTTCTCTTTTCCACAGGTAGTGTGTAAACACTCATCTTCAATTCA
The DNA here is from genome assembly GCA_037974665.1 of Ehretia macrophylla. Lineage (NCBI taxonomy): Eukaryota > Viridiplantae > Streptophyta > Magnoliopsida > Boraginales > Ehretiaceae > Ehretia > Ehretia macrophylla. The sequence goes on from CM075768.1 coordinate 32,474,382, forward strand.
TGCTCACCGCATAATTCCGGACGGTTACAAAAGGTTAATACATCAACTTTAGCTTTGAGGTTGTCTTTTGTCTTACCTTTCACCGCCATCACCGTGTTGAAAACATTATCAACATTTTTTTTCAATATGCATCACGTCCAAATTGTGTCAAACAAGATGTGTTTTCCAGTAAGGTAAGTCCCAAAAAATACTTCTCTTTGTCCAATTGTGCCAATCCCCAAAAACCTGATAGTTTGCTTCCTCCTATGTCATTTATTTTTGGGTAATCTTTCACTAAGTCCCACAACTGCATACCATCTAATCTTGGCGGTGCCCGATATTTTTCAACTCTACCCTTGATAAAATTCTTTTTGTCACGCCGTAATACACTATTCAGTGGTAAAAACTGACGACAACAATCAAAGAATGAATTCTTCCTACCATTGGTAATCGAAATATTTTTGACTTATTCATAAAATATGGGCATGATAGCTTCCCGTGTATGCTCCAGCCAGACAACATACCATATGCTGGGAAATCATTTATTGTCCACATCAAAGCAGCCCTCAAAATAATTTTTTTTTGTGTGGCAACATCATAACAAGGTGTACCTTCCAACCATAAATTTTGCAATTCTTCGATCAAAGGCTTTAGGTACACATCAATATTCTTACATGAAAGGATTTTTTATCGACGTCCACGGTGGAAAATTGTACGGTGTCATAATGACAGGCCAACAAGAATAAGGTTGAGCATTTGAACTGTACAGATTAAACCCATCTAAGCACAAACCAAGCCGAACATTTCCGGGTTCATTTGAAATTCAGGATACACTCTACCGAAATATTTCCAAGAATCAGCGTCAAATGGATGATAAATTTTTTCATCCTCCACCTAGTGATTCTTGTGCAACTGCATGTGCTCTACTGTCACCTTTGACATGTATAATCTTTTCAACCTTGGAGTCAATGGGAAAAACCGTAATTGTTTATATGGTTTGAACTTACTCTGTTTTGAGCCACGTATTGTTGGTTTGAAACGTCGATGACCACAATAATGTACATCCATTTACACAAGCATCTATCTTCCATATCCTAACCCCAGGGGTCTAAAAAATTACTTACACTTGTAAAAGTTTTCAGGCATTGTATGAGTATTTGGCAACGAATCCCTAATTGTTCCAATCATTGTGTTAAAGCATAATTCGTTCATGTTATGCTCGGCCTTGACATTCATGTAACGAGACATGACAGATAACTATGTCAGGTTCTCACAACCTTCATACAATGAAAATCAGCAGCCTTCAACAACTCAAAAAACTATTGTGCTTCTTTGTTAGGTTAATGACAAAAAATAGTAAATTGAACTTGGTTCCTAAAATGATTCTCTAATAGTACTTTTTCCCGTTTCCAACTTCTCCTATTCACTTTGCCACTTCAATGTGATTGATATTCATTTTCCATGAAAATAGATTTGCAACATTGAAGGGTATAAATTACGCAACTCTTGTTGTTACATATATATTTGCTCATTGCAATATACTTTGGCTAATACCTTTTACTTAACCAGAGAAGCATAGTCTTCTCGCTTAAGGATGGCCCAGGGATGCTTTTCAAGCCACTTGCTGTTTTTGCTTCCGAAAATATCAACGTCACAAAGGTGAGTTCCTTCTAGTGTTGTTTTTGGATTAATATTCTTTTATTGAAATTTCTTCAAATAGACAACCTTCTTGCAGTCTCTAATACTTTTTTTTATTTGATCTTAGATTGAAACTCGTCCCTTGTAGAAGCAGGCTTTGCAAGAACTTGAACATAGTGCCAATGGTTGTCCAAAGTATGTCCAATTCCTCTGTTTATTCTTAAGTTTTAAAATCTTGAATCTTATAATTAATTTGTCCCCAACATTGTTTGAGCACTGACATACAACATTCTGGTGCAGGCAATTTCCCTATCTTTTCTACATTGATTTTGAAGCATCTGTCCCCGATCAAAAGGCACAAAATGCTCTTGAGCATTTAAAGGTAGAGCACACGAAAATTTAGTACTATTATATATATAGTATATTTTTGCTAGATGTGCATGTGATTAAGTTAAAACAGGAAATTTATTCCTTGTCACTAAGCATTATATTGTACTTTTCTTGCAGGAGTTTGTAACATTTTTAAGAGTGCTTGGAAGTTATCCAGTAGACACTAGTGTTCCATGATTGACGTCCAAGCATGGTGTTAATATTTGCTTGAGCAATTCGCAGCCACCCTAACATACACAGGCGTTCATATCAACCCAAGGAGGCAACCCACCGAAAGCAACTGTCAAAAAATTTTAACGCAGATTTTTGGGGGAAAAGAAGGCTTTTTCATTGATTCAAAATATTCTTTTTATTCTTTTGGAAGAGATCATTTATCTGATCATTCATTCGTTGTCAAAAGAATTGGAGTCCTTTTGTAAATTTTGTCGAAATTATTGATTAAATTTTGTAAGCCAAATTATCATTTATTCTTTTCTTGTCTTTCACTGAAGAACTAGACAAAGAAATATGTTAAAGACTTATGGAAGAAAAACCCAAAAAATGAAGAGAAATAGAAAGTCTTTCCTTCGATATTTTCTTTTTTTATTCTTTTTTATTTTACCAGCATTGGTCTCCCTAATTACATATTAGGACACTATAGGGATGAATTTTAAATCTTGAATTACAGCAAAGAAAAATTAAATTCGCATGCAATATCCTTTATTCAAGGATTTGGATTCCTAACTACTTATCATTATTGATCTCCTAGATTACGTTATTAGGGGATTCAAAACCTTTATTCAATAAAACAGGCCTCAAGATAATAAACCCGATTAACAAAACTTTGCACAAATTTCAGGATCCAACTTCTTCCCATGGTCTTGTAAAATCATATTTAGCGCAGCAAATGTACTTGCAAACGTCATAATACCAAGCAAGTGAAAATGAAATCTAACAATAAAACAACAATGCGCAAATTTTTACATGGAAAATTTTAACCAGGTTAAAGACACGGTGCCATAAGTCCTGATAAAATCTTCCACTATAAAATTAAGGATATTACACAGCTTCTAACATTGACTTTAAGAATCATTCATCCAAGATGGCCATAGTCCTAATGCCCGTAAAAATGAAAGAAAATAACAGATGAAGGTGATGGAATTAGGTGTTTTAAACCCTTATGAATATGTTGTTTTGAACTATATTCCAAGTATGACAAACAAAAAGCTATATTCCAAGTCGATATACAAACATTCTTCTTTCCAAGTATTTGAACGTAGCATATTCATGTATTAAAAATTGCTTCGGAAACAGATCTTTCAAAAGATTATCAATGCGGAGGAATAGGTGAACATTCTGGAAACGAAACTTGCAGAAGATCCAACTAGCTCAAATAGAGAGGAACTCTCAAAAGCTTAAGCTGATTTGTCTGGAGAACTTGCCATTGAGGAAAAATTCTGGCAGCAGATGGTTGGTGGAAGGGGAAAGAAACACAAAATACTATCAAGCAATCATGAGAAAAAGGAGGTACAAAAACTATATGTGGAGAATGGAAAATGAAAGGGAGGAAATTTTGGAGAACCCTCAAGATATCAAAGAAGAAGCCATTTAATATTTCTCAAATCTCCTAAAGAATGATGGAAATGGTTCTCAGCAGCCTCTTGACACAAATTTGAGCTTCATTCCTCACCTCATTGGTCAGAATGATAATCAGATGCTGAATAGTCTTCCATCATTGGTCAAGGATTTGGATTCCTAATAAAGTTATGCAATCATTTTTCCATAACTACTTCACTTTATTATTATTGATCTCCTTGATTACACTATTAGGTGATCCAAATCCTCTATTCAAAGAAACAGGGACTTGACTCCTCTACAATTCATTTTTCTACAATTCTATGCAATAGTTATCTCGATTAATGCCAAGTGTGACTAAATATCATCTACCGACTATATTAATCTTGCTAAACTAACTTTTCGACCATGGTTAGAAACCATTAAATACCAAAATCTTAACTACCATATTTAATTAGTAAAACAAATATGAAAACATATGATTGTAAAAAAAAAAAAATATATCCATTCATGCCCCAAGAATAACGATTCACTAAAATTTAAGATAATAAGAAATAAAGTTACTAACTCTACTATCAGCACGAGTTAGCTCAAACAAAAAACAAAAGAAATAAACAAAAAGTTTGAAGCTTTATAAAGGACAAAGTAGAGAAGCTGGAAAAAATAATTATATATCGTCTTTATTACTTTCTCTCTAAATGATGAGCCAGAATTGTAACGCTTTTTAAGCTTCACTAGACAAGTTGAAGCAAATATTATATGGCTTCTTTTATTTTTATTTTTATTTTAAAAAATAAATACTATGACTTCTTGGAGCAAAAATCTAATGGCTTAATTTTTTTTTTGTCCAACTTCTATAGATTTTTCTCAAAATTTTAAAGACCATTTATTTTTCACACTAAACACTTTGTGCATTGGTTAAGCCTATAATTAAAGCTATAATATCTTTTTTTTCTCAAGACTTTAAAGACCATAAACCACTTGTCATAAAAAATGCTCACGTAACATTTTTTGGAGCAAAAAAAAATGTATGGCTTTTTTTTTGGTCAAAAAAAAAGTATGGCTTCAAAAGCTAAATATGGCTTCCATATTTGTTTTACCAATTAAATATGGTAGTTTAGATTTGGTATTTAATGTTTTCTATTCATAGTTAAAAAGATAGTTTAGTCAGATTAATATAGTCTGTTGATGATATTTAATGACACGTGGATTAATCGGCCTGAAAATTGAAATTATAGAGAATAGAATTGTAGAGGAGCCAAGTCCAAGAAACGAGCCTCAAGATTCCAACCACGATTTGTGAAAATCAATACGAAACTGTTGAGGAAGATAATAAACCCAAATAACAAAACGTTGTGAAAATGTACTCGTAAACGTCATAATACCAAGAAGCACGTGAAAATGAAATCTAACTACAAAACAACAATGTTCCAATATTTACATGGAAAACTTTAACGAGATGAAGATGGCCATAGTCCTAATGCCAGTAAATGAAAGAAAATAACACGGCTTCTATATATCGGACAACGTTTGTCACCCCTAGTATCATAATTATCAAATCGTAAATCGTATTGTGAATCGAAATACAATTTTTTTGAATCGTGAATCGTACCGATTCGGACACAAATTTAAAACTAAAATTCTAGATGATAATTGATATATTATTTTTTTATTAGCAAAAATAAACAACAAAAAACAAGTGAAAGCCAATTTGAATTTTTGGTCTTGTAATTATAGTTGAAAACTAATGTTAAAGCATGAATATTTTTTTTTTATTTTATTTGTTCACGTTTTTAATAATAGGCTAATTGTTTATTGCTTGAAAAAAATTGAAGTGGGATTTTGGTTTTTTTGTGTGGATTTTGTGGGCTTTTTTTTGGTTTGACCCGAATCGGGAACGATTCACCGAATCGCACGATTCACTACGATTCATCACAATTCATTACGATTCGGTGACCGATTCACCCAAATTAGCGATTCACTAATATATTTGAATCGATTTTTATGCGAATCAGATCAAATCATACGATTTTGAAAACTATGCCTAGTACTATTACAAATACATATATGAAAATGGACAGCAAAACCAACTAACTAACCTAAGATGTTATAATTTATTGGGACAAATTCAATCCTCACCAACATATTTTATGTCAATAAGAGACCTTTTCTTTATCAAGATTCTAACAAATAAAATTTATTAATAAAAACAGCACGACCTATTTCTTTTAATAGGCTGTCTACGTACCCAATCGAGATTAAGAAGGGATCAATGTGCACGTAGTTCTTACAACATATAAAATCCCTAACAACTTTTAATATAGTGTTCTACTTCCCTTATAACAATCAGGGTCCTAGGTTTGGATTTTACACACAAAAGTTTTACAAAATTCGCAAGTATTTGTAGTCATGAGTGCTCCTATTGCAAGAAGAAGAAACTGTTGTATCTTGAGGGGCTTGCGATATGAAGTGCCAATATCCATAGCAGGGCGCTAAAGTGTTAAAGGATATTGAATCCAATTTAAGCCTTGGTCTAAGTTTTTTTTTAATTATTGTAATTATTGTTATTGTTTTTACTATTTTATATATATATGGATAAGATTATATTCCTATTAGATATTCTAGAATATATTCTATCAGAATTTATTTTGGTCCAAATTTACATTTAATTTTTTTATGTTTATAATTCTGAAATTAATTGCTAATAAATTGTTTTTGTTAGAATTTAAGTCTAGTGCTATACATTTTAAATCCATTAGTTACTGAAATTGATTTCCAATTAGATTAAAGTGCAATTGTTTGTATATTTGAAATTAATATTCTATCAAAATTAATTTGTCAGAATAATTTCAATTTGAAGTGTTGGAGACTATAAATATAAGTGTTGATGATGATCCGGTGGTGCCAGAAGCCCACTCATGGTAGTCTCTCTCGATCCTCAAGGCCCCGTGGTACCCGAAGCCCATCCCATGATTGAACCCACTATTCCTCAAGGTTCTCTTGCTCATGACATTCATGCTTTTTTAAATGCCCATCAATCCACCTACATCCAAAATAACCTCCTCTAAATCTAAAAATGGATCCCCTAGATCCATACATGACTCCCCAAACTCCAAATCCGATACCCCCAAATTCAAATTTCTCCCTCGCCATAATGACTCATGGGGCTTGCTTGCCTCCACCCTCCCACATAATGATCTTTTGGAGGTTGTTGTTTTCATTGATTTTTTAGGAGCTTGAAGAACCATGAAGATTTTGTGATGCTCTTGTCTCTTTGATTTTAAGTTTTTGTTGGTTTACTACTTTGATGGCTTGTGATTTTTTGATTGTTCCATTTGGCTTGGTTTTCTCCTAATCTTTTTCATATGGGGGAAATTCTTCTCCTTTGCTCTTTAGTTCACCATATGAAACTCCTAACGAATCTCCAACTTTCCATGTTGGGTCTCAACCCTACCTTGATCTATATTCATTGTCGATGGATCTATCTTTTTCACTCTCACAAGTTTTTAGATCTCTTATGCACCTTAGCTACTCTGTTTGGCTCCAATAGCTTTTCCCTGTGCACCTAAATCAACCATGAGACACCACGATCATACTCCATCGTCTAAGCCCTGCTTCCTAGCTCCCTGCTTCCTAGCTCCACCAAGAGTCCATCACTTACCTTGACATGTGTACACCAGTTACGAGATTAACATCAATCTAAATGTTGATAGCTATTGTAGCTATAAATAATTGTGAGGTACATCCAATGGATATAAAAATAATATTCTTAAATACTGATTCGAATGAAGAAATCTATATAGAACAATCTGAGAGTTTGTGATCCCTGAAAGAGTGAAGAAGGTTGAAAACTTGTAAATCATTTTATGGATTAAAACAAGTTTTAAAAACAATGATGACATGTGTTTTATAAAATTGGAAGAGGTAATCTCGCATCTTTTTGGCTTGATAATTGGCTTCCCGGGAATTTTAAAAGATGTTTTTGCAGTTGCTTCAATTGAGAATCTGGGTAATGATCTTTCTATAGAAGTAGAAGACTTCATTGAAGATAACGAGTGGAGTTAGCCATCAGACCCAATCTTTGATGTTGCCAACCTTAATATTGTTAATGTTTCTCCTAATCCAGTTTCATCTCATGTTATTATTTGGCTAGTAATCATAAGTTCTCAATTATATATTTGTATAAAACCTCTTTTTTTTACTTGTATTGCATACATGAATTTGTAAGAATTTGATCATTCTTAAAAGATTTTGATGCAGCGTAGGTTTAAAGGGAGAAACAATTCGAATACAAGGTCGCAAAAATAAATAGAATCGAGTGAATGTCAATAGTTGGTGTAAAATCAGTATCCTAATGTGCATGTATGCTCAATTGAAGAAAAGATGCTCAGCATAATATTCTTCTCTTTGATATGGTCCCAATACTATTGATAGTGCGAAAATCCGACTTCAAATGCTCGAGATATCACCTGCAAAAGATTGTTGTGCATGAGAATAGCTCAAATGCGCTCGAGAAGGTTACTAACCAGCTTGAGCAGCTGAAATCCAGAGAGATCAGCCCATAACATGCTCGAGCAGGTGGCCAACCTACTTCTGCAGGTTAGTGATTTAACAAGCAGCCATTTATCTAGTTTAAATGCTCAAACTCCAACTTTGACCAAGACATTAGACTTGTTTAAATAGCATTTTACATGTTTGGAAAAAAGGACTTTTGACATTCTTTTGTAACCCTAAACATAAGAAAAAACCTCTCTTCACCCCAGAATAAATAAGAAATGAGATTTTAGCCAAGATTAAAGGAAAAGGAGATTCACGAAGCCTTAATCATCATCATCACCATCTTCAACACATGAGCTTTCTTGCCTATTTTTTTTTATCTTGTTTTTAGTTTTTGTCATCATGTCTGCATACCAAACCCCATGATTTGAGGTGATAGTTAGCTAGTTATGTGATGTTATGTTAGGATTTATGATTTTGTCATATTAATTCGTATTGAATTTCTTTAATTTGGTTTTCTTGATTAATCATACATATATACTTGTAGTTAAAGTTTCCTATTTCAAGAATTCCTATTTTTCTTCCATTGAATCTTGTAGATTCCAGGAGTACCAATTAGGAATAACTATAATCTTAATTGATAATTGGATTTAATTGAGATATGCAATCTATCGCGATAATTTATTCATGATAATTGACATACTTTTTATTGAGAACAATAATGAAAACATTAATACTACAGAGGAAATGTTGACCAATAAATCTAATATAAATATTTTAGGTGTGGCAGATGTTAAGTTGAGTACATCTAATAGACTCTTCCAGTGTTAGATACCACTATTTTGAGAAAATACATCACAAGTTTAATAAATCGATAATAGTTCTATGAGAACACCTATATATGTAAACTTATTGGTAAAAGAATATTTTAGTTGGAATATTCACATACTATTTGGAGTCTAATGTACATCATAAATTCATGAGACTCATTATAGCTCGTGCAACTAGCATGTTGAGTAGATATATTAGCAATCTAAGGTAAGACTATTGGAAGGTAATTATAAGAGTTTTAAGGTATCCAATATACACTTTGAATTATGTGTTACATTATATGAGATATTCTATCATATTAGAGGGATATAACGATGCTAATTTTATATTTGATACAAAAGACTCAAAATCTGCAAGTGAATTTGTGTCTTAAGTCTAAGTCTAAAGAGTCGCTAATGAAAACCCTATCTAGTTTATTGGAGATCCCAAGATCTAAGTTCAAAGAAAAAATAAAATTATGTGCTACTCATTAGAGCACTATGGGGGTAAAACTTCTACCTATTTCTATGATAAGTAGATAATGTTACTTGTAAAACTTTAGGATAAGTTTGGTTTTAATGATTCTTATATCTTGAAAAAATTGAATAGGGTACTACTAGATATTTTTAATGAGAAATTATATGTGTGTAGAGAGTGGGCTACTCCTATGAGAATTTTGAGGGTTGAATGCTCTAGAGTATTAATGAAACCCAGTGCTGTTTAGGACCTAAATTAACACAACTATGAAAACTTAACAAGGTCTTAGGATACACCATAGCTAAACAATTCAAGACATTATACTTACTGGTCAGCAAATAAATCTAATAGCAATCAGTACTAAATAAGGATCTACACATTTATGTGAGATAGATCGAGTATATTCATGATTGTCTTTTCGAGTAGATGAATAGAGATATTCTTATGTTAAAAATAATCAAGTTATAAATGAAAATTTTGGTGATAAATATTTAAGCTTTAACTTGGGAAAATGAAGAGATTTAGAGTTAATTTTCTCCTACATTGGAAAAGTAGAGCAAGATAGTTTCAACGTTTTCTATAAAAATCAGGGTCCTAGGCCTCAATTTTACACACAAAAAAAGCATTTTACAAAAATCTATTGCATCCTAGTCTCCTTAGAGAAAGAGAGTTTCCATGTTTTCTTAAGGACATTCCAACTATTATTATTATCGTTAGGTTTCTTTTTATTGTTCAGATAACAATATGTATATTCATGTATTTTGTTAGGAATAGATAATCTCAAATTTGAAAAAATTAGATTACCTAGGGAATGAAATTATAACTAGGTTCATTATTTAATACCAAGCATGGCGATTGGAATAGAATTGACAGGTTATTCTATTACAAATCCAATCTAACATACCAATCACCACTTTATCGTATAAAGGATAGGACAAATTTTATTGGACATTGTCATCCAAAGTTTATATGAAACCTAAATTTTTAGTTGAGATTACCAACTTGTCAATTTGCAATTTAATTCCAAAAGAAACAATTTTTCATATTTTTCTAACATGGAACATTTATTTGGATTTTTAGGGCATTCAATGTTGGGCTATATAGGCCCAGCCCAATATACAAAAATTTGGATCTAGCTCAATTCAGTTGAAAGTGAACTCGACTCGGCCTAACCCACTGCATATAGGTGGGCCGAGTTAGGTCATATAATTTTTTACTAAGCCTATATGAGCCTAGGCCCATTTCGACACAGGACCAATCTAGCGCAACCCAACTCAAGCCGAATTCAGGCCCAACTTGAGCCCATCATAGGCCCAGTAAAAATAAGCACAATTCAAACCCACTTATTACAAGAAATTAAAATATTATGCATTATTCAATGTAAGTTATAGTAACTAGTAACTATTTTTTTAAAATAAATTAGCAAGTCGTAATAACTATATTTTTTGAATAAACTAATAATAACAAGTAGCAAATTTATTTTTTAAGTTGATAGTAAATGGTTTCTCATCAAATCTTTTCTATGATATTGCAAAATGCAACTTACAACTTTAATTCCAAAAAAAAAAAAGATATAAAAATCAAAGTTAATTAAGTCTGCACTTTTCTTTACTTCTTAGTGACTTAGCTGTTGACAAGTTGGCAATAGCTTTAGACTAAATAAAAAATTTGGCAACGAGTATGTTGCCAACAGCTACATTATTATTTTAATAAATTAATTTTTTTTAATTTTTAATTTATATTTTAGTCCCTCAATAATTCCTATAAATACACTAACCATTTTTCATTCTTCTAACACCAAATCAAAATCTTCTTTCTCTCAATTTTTTATGTATTCTTATGTGTTGAGTATTTTACAAGATTCAAATTTCAATTATTCAAAGTTTCAAACCTAATGCAACTTTCAAGTCTCAATTTATTTTAAAGAAGAGAAACTCCACTTTTCTTCAATTGAATTGGATTGAGGTATTCTTTTAATTATAATAGTAGTTTTATTGAAATATTTATTTTCATTACCCCCAATTAGTTTGTTTGGCATGTGTGTGTGTGTGTGTATATATATATGTATATATATATATATATATATATATATATATATATTTATTTATTTATTTATTTATGTACTCAATTTTTTTCTCACACTAGTTCATAAATGCAAATGACACATGCAAGTCACATATTTTTTAAGTCGACTCTTGGGCTTTGCACAATAGAGTTAATCTTGACTGGTTTTGACTTTGTCGTCTTGATCCCTTGAAGAATATGATAAAACTAGGCTTTAGATCAAGCAGTTTGCTAAAATATTGATATGAAGGAATAAACAACCTCTGCTGGTGATGGTAAATTATTAATGCCCTTGAAATACTATGTTCCTGACCAGGCACTGAAAATCTGGTATGCAGTTTGTTTTCTCTCTCCAAACCCCTTTTAAAAGAATATACTTGTATTAAAATTAAAAAGAATTGGTAGAAATAGAGAAAGATATATATATATACATATATATTGATTGGCCAAACCCAGCCCAACTTGTGACCCATGATGACGAGCTCGTGGGCCAAGCTGAGTCTTGTATTTTGAGAAATGAGCTCAGCTTGCTTAGTCCATTGAACACATGTGTCGAATCGGACTCAGTTTTCTCGATTCATGATTCGGCCGGGCCGGGCCGGGCCGGGCCGCGCTGGCCCATATGCCAACTTTACTTGTTACCAGTTTATTAAGATGGGGACATACTTACACATAAAGCAGCGAAAAAGGGCATGAAAGATTTACGTGGTTTAGCCCTTTCTTCACGTCCACAATCTTATCTCTTGGATAAATACGAAAATAATGGTTACAGTTTTTCAGGACAAAACTATAAATTAAAAAAATCCTCTCTTGTGCTCACAATCACCCTTTTATCCAACTACACCCTATTTCAATCTCAAGGTCCAAAAAGTGTTAAAAGACATCTAACTACAAGCTAAAAAAGTCTATTTAACTAATCCTTGCCCTACAAGACAAATGCTTTTTCTTTTTCCAAGTTAATTCTAATTAAACTTGGTCTCTAGTGTGTCTTAATTATGAGTTTGGGTAGCGCTGGCATTTGGAATGTGTCGACACAAGCCCAATTCACGAAAATTCGAACCCAACCTAACTCAGTTAAAAGTAGGTTCGACTCAGCCCAACCTACCATATATAGGTGGGTCGAGGTGGGTCATGAAATTTATGACTCAGCTCATTTGAGGCCAGACCCATTTCTACTCGGAACCAACCCAACTCAACTCTGAACTCAACCCAACTCGAGCCCAACTCGGGCCCATTTAATTTTTATGTTTATGCTACTAATGTACCTGTGTCTTGGAAGGTTATAGCTTGTTATATAATATTTTATCATTTATGTTAATATTATTAATCTACTTCTGTATCGTTAACCATTAAATTAATTACTTTTCTTGAAAAGGTTAAGTTTAAGTTTTACTTAGATTTTTTTTTTAAATCCAGCTTTCCAAGTACTTTTATATATATGTGTGTATATATGTATGTATATATATTTATATTTGTATTAGTGTTTGTATATGTATATTTGTATGTATATTAGTATATATAATATATTCAAAATATACTAATTACAAAAAAAGATGGCCCAACCCAATTCGTAACCCATAGTAGTGGACTCGTGGAGCAAGTTGGGTCCTGTGTTTTGAAAAATAAGCCCAAACTAGTTCAGCCTACCAAAAACTTGGGCCGAGCTAGCTTTAGTTCTCTCGACCTATGACTCCTATGGGTTGGGCTGGGCTGGCCTAAATGCGGGGTCTAGGTTTGGGCTATATACTCGAGCCATTACTTAACAAATCTGGGCTCAAAGTTTTAGGCCATTAAGCACCATCTATATTATATGTTTAAAAATAATTGTCTTGAACTAAATATCTACTAACACAAAAATAATAACTCAAATTAATAATGAAACCAATGTTACTAGTGTATAAAGTATGTGTACTATCCCTTCCACCAATATGTAACATTAGAGTCCACCTTTCCTAATACAAATCTTGTTTTCATGACGTGCCCTACGCAAATCACAAAAGTTTTAAAAACTCAATTAGGTTTGACTTATAAGTAACGGCAATAGTTTTGTCTCTAGGAAAAGAACAGTAAGTGGCGTGCTGCTTTTTCCTTTTTGGTCAGAGTAAGCTGCTCATATGTCAAATACAATATATGTTTAAATTCTTTTGACTTTGACTACATGTCTCCTGCTTATTTTCTTTCAATAACATATCATGTTAATAAGTTAAGCATTAATACCTTTTTCATAGAGAAGTATTTGATTAAGTGGAGAGATTGTTCAAATTTATTACGCTATTTAACATGACTCACTAAAAAAAAATCAGGTCAAACCTCTCATAGAACAAAGAAAAAAAGAAGGAAAAAAAAAAGTCTTTTTAAATTGGTACCCCGAATGAGGACGAAGTTTCAAATTCTACATAGGGCATCTCAATAACATCAAATAAAAAAGGATAATTTTGACTCCAAGTTAACCCAAAAACGAATAAAACATGGACAATTATACAACACATAATTTGACAATTATACTAGTAATAATTTTTTTAATAGAAATTAATTTATCTTTTTAACTAAATATACATATAAATTCTATATACTTAGTAAAATTAGTAGAACCCCTGGCCGCTTAATAAATTCGTCAGTAGTGCTGTATATTGGTTTAAAAAAAAAAAAAAAAAGGTAACGTGCCGCCAACTCTGCACCTTTGAATTAACCATCCATTGACGAGGACAAAGTGGAATCGGATGAGTTCGATTTTTCAATGCAGTTTGTTATAGACCAAGAAAAACAAAAGCGGATCAGTTGGGGAACAAGTTAACTTTTACACTGGAGACTTTATTTTGTTGAGCTTAATGAGATGATCTTTGCTTTTTTAGCAAAAAAAAAAAAAAAAGTTAACTTTTACAGAAATAATTCAAGAAGCATAACAATAGCATGGGCAATAAAACTTCAAATTTGGCTTGCTACCTGTTGCGATTGAATAATCATCCTAATTTTAAATCACTGACCACTTTCCATAGAATGCGATTAATGGCCTCACTCAGGTGTGTACCACAGATAGGGTAAAAATTTATCGATTTCAAATTTGGCTAGTTGGAGAAGGTTTTTTTTTTTTTTTCGAAAAGTTGGAGAAGTGAAGACTTCAAATTAATTTGGCTTGCAGTTGGAAAAGTGCGAGTCAATTGTGATACTTATTGATCATTATAGTTCAACAAAGAAGTTGTACACGTGGAAGGTAAAACACGTGTGGGACACATGCGAAAGGTAAAACACATATGGCGCACACGGAATATCAACAAAACTGGACCAAATATCCAGCTCTAATACCAGATTAAGAATTATGGGGTTCTATCCTAAAACTAATTGGTGTCTGATGGAGTAGCTTAGAATCTTTTAAAGTAGTCTAAAAATTTATGATTTTTCAATATAAGACAAGTGTAAGTTCTAATATAGAGACCAAGTAGTCAAATTTTGCTACTATTAAAAATAGTATGGAGTTAAGTATAGAGTGTAGGAGAAAATCTTTTGGTTATTGCTTGTTCAACCTTGCGATTTGTATAGCTTGGAACCTTGATACGAGGATTCTCGTATAGTTGAGCTTTTTTTTTTCTCTGTTGCTTTTGTATAGAGATTTTTTAAACTAATGGAATCACTTGCTTATTCAGCAAAATGGAGGAGTCAAAGTAGAGAGACCAAATAATACTTTGAAAATATATAAAAATGAATAGGTCTGCGGCAGGCTAAAAAAAAAGCGTCTTTTTTTTATTTACTATATCTTATTGTTTTAACAATATAAAAAATTGTTATATTCGATGACTTTTCTAAGAGGAAACTACATGTTCAATTAGTATATAAAGATGATCGAACTTAATTAGCAGTAGGTGATCAAATACGTACTAACAGGGAAGCTCCATCCCACAAAAAAAAAAAAAAGAAAAAAAAAAGAAAAGAAAAAACAATTCCAGCACTCTCACTATAAGCAATGGCGGCATCTCCAATAACCCATTTTTCACCTCAAGGAGCAACTTCAAAGCTCTCTTTATTTGATAAGAGCTATGCCACCATTGTAAAACCACGAGCTACCAGCATTGAACGACCTAATAATTTTTCAGTCCGTGCCAGCAGCGATAGCAGCAGCAATGGAGTGCAAATTAGCATTAGTAGCGAAAGCGAGAAGGGGCATGGATCTAATTTGCAAATATTAGATTATCCATATCAATCTAATTCCAAACTATTGGTTAATCAATTTCCAAGTACACAACTCTTTCTCACTCTCGTTCGTTTGTCTTAAATCATTTCATTAACATTAATTTTTATGGGATCTTTCAATTTATATGTGTTTTTGTGAAAATTTATGGATTTTTATGTCCTTCAACCCCAGGACAACTGTTAAACTTGGCGTCCAAAGGCTCTCGTTTTCGTGTTGCCTATCTGGTTCTTAACATGCACGAATAACTTTTATAATAAACTATTAATTTGCACGCTTATAGTGACTTTTTCGTGCATATAGATTGAAAGTTTAGTTGTATGTGTCCTTTTTATGTTTCTTCACATACAAGTTGGGTAAAGTCATAAATAATTTATTATTTTTAGTTTAATTGATACTTTCATTCATTATATTTTTAAATGAACATTTTAGTCCATTATATTTAACATAATTAATGCCGTAAGTCCAAATCGTCCTTTTTGTCTAATTTTTAACGTTAAAATCATGTGGCACGTACATGTATTGTAATATCTCAATTTTTCAAGGGTAAAATTGGCATGAGTATTCTTAACACACGATGTAAATGTTTTAGATATATCCAAGCAGCAACTTCAAGAGCATACACGTGCGCACCACTTGATTTTAACGTTAAAAATTAGACGAAAAGACAAGTTAGATTAACGGCATTAATAATGTTAAACATAATGGACTAAAAGGTTCATTTAAAAAGATAATAGATGAAAGTATCAATTAAATCAAAAATAATAAACTATTTATGACTTTTACCGCATACACGTATAAATTTCATATGAACTATTTGCACATTTATCGTAACCTTTTCGTGTCACATGAATTGTAAGCTCTGTTATATGTGTACTTTCTTTATTTATTTATGTTTTTTGGTCTTTGCAGGGAGTTAGGGGTTCATATAGTCAGTCCGCGGCAGAAAAAGTGTATCCCAACTGCGAAACTGTTCCATGCGAACAATTTGACAATGCTTTTGAAGTAAGTTTTTCAAGTTTTTTTAAGCGTTTTAATAAATTAAGTTTAATTTGGACAAGGATAATCTAATTCGCTTGAAGGAAAAAGAGAAACCCAATAAACATGGAACTCGTTTATATTTCCCAATCGAAAACATCAAATTTAAATAGTATCTATTAAGTTCAAGCTAAAATATAAATATATTATTTCTATGCAATTCACTTTAAACATTGAACACCAGCCTAAGGAGTGGATCCAAACATTTTCTCAGTAGGGATTATAAGACATGAACTTTTAGTTATTCGAATATAAA
Organism: Ehretia macrophylla; assembly: GCA_037974665.1. Taxonomy (NCBI): domain Eukaryota; kingdom Viridiplantae; phylum Streptophyta; class Magnoliopsida; order Boraginales; family Ehretiaceae; genus Ehretia; species Ehretia macrophylla. The sequence continues at coordinate 32,491,268 of CM075768.1, forward strand.
CTCTTTTTAAGTAGAGACAACTAATTTTTTAACTAAAAATACATAAATATTTAAATTATTCTTTTTTGGAAAAAAAAAGATTTTTAATTTTTTTTCAGCCCCTATTGCCCCTCACTTGGCTTTGCCAACGTCCAGCTGGTAATAGCCAAAAACAAGCTCTAACCTCTTTACGTACCTTTTATTTCTCAATCTGACCATTCTATGTACTCGACACTAATTTCCAAGTAGAGGGAGGAGAAAGAAGATCTTACAACACTTAATAAAATTCCCCGTGACCATTCGTGTACCTTTTATAGAAATTTGCTCAATAAAATTGTTTGATGATCAAAAGGCGTATTCAGTGTGATACTTATCTCTTATTGCTTTCAGGATGAATCTGATAATATAACTCGATTCCTCATACTGGCTAGAAAGCCTATTACTCCATGCATGGTGATAAACCATTCAAGGTTAGCTCATCTATTTTATTAGCTGCCGAAAATTAATTTTGGGTCTTTTCTTTACCAATATACATAGAGATGTTCCGGGAAAATTTCATCCTATGATCTTGTGTTTTTATAAAGTTGTTGATTACTCCTCAATGTTAATATTTATTATAGGGCCAAAGACATTTTTTCCCCATGAATTTTGTCTAAATCCAAACCGACACGTGAAAGTTTTGTATTAACTGAGATACCCTTGAACTTTTCTTTCCCTTCAGATAAGAAAAACAGATTCACCATTAAACTTCGCGGTTCCTAATCTCGTTCTCATAGGAAAATATTGATAATATAAAAATTTCATGGGCCAATTAATGTATGACTATAAGTCATGGGGCAAAATGACGTTTTCAGGTTAGGAAAATAAGCTACTAGCACCCTTCTTTTTTCAAGATTATTCCAAATCACCCCCATCAATTTGCTTACAATTAAACATAGTAAATTTTGATGATTTTACCCTAGAGAATGTAAAATCATTGAACTGAGAGTGCAAAAAGAGCAATTTTTCAAACTTAGCAACAAAAAATAGTGAATTGGACTTGGTTTGTAAAACGTTTCTCTAGTAGAGGTTTTCCAAATTTTCAAATTCTCCTATTCATTTTTCATTTCATTACGAGTTCAATTTACCATGAAAATATCACGCGACACTGAAGGTTCTAAATTTCACAGTTTTTTAGATTAAATACCTTTTTACTCACTGAAATACAGAATTTGACAAATGCCTTTTACTTTATCAGACAAGCATAGTTTTCTCACTTTAAGATGGTCCTGGAATGCTTTTCAAGCCACTTGCCATTCTTGCTTCTCAAGATGTCAATGTCACTAAGGTAAGTTCCTTTTGGTGTTCTCTCTAAATTATTCAAGTGTAATTTCTTCATCAGTACAAAACTTTCATGTGGTCTCTAATATTGTTTTTGGTTGATCTAGATTGAAGCTCGCCCCTTGCAAAAGAAGACTTTGCGAGAACTTTATTACAGTGTCAACGGTTCTTCTAAGTAAGTCCATTAATTAATCTTAATTTTTAAAATCTTAAAGTTAATCTGTATGCATGTAGATAATCAGGGCCAGGACAATGCTTAGGTGCAGGGGCGGAGACAGGGGGATCGGGGGAAGGGTCCCCCCACCCCACCAAGCCTTCAAATTACCTTTTTAATATATGAAATATTCTTTTTAAAAAAATGTTATGGCTGCCCCTTATTTTTTCCCTTGTCCTAATTCCCCCTTTTTTTATTTAAATTCCCTCATTTTTATTTTTTTCTTCATCTTAATTGAATCTTTGCTCCTGATATTAAATTTGTGACCCCACCCTGATTAGTTCTATAATATCATTCCTGTCTCCAATATTATTTGAGCACTCACATATATATAACATTCTGATGCAGGGAATTTCCCTATCTTTTCTATGTTGATTTTGAAGCGTCTGTGGCTGATCAAAAGGCCCAAAATGCTCTTGGGCATTTAAAGGTGGGGGCATGCTAATATATAGTGCAATTATATATTCCCTATATTTTGGACGAATCTATAATAAAGTGAAGAACAAAAAGGGAAATCTATTCATTGTTACTAAGTGTTGTGTTGTACCTTTTTGGCAGGAGTTTGTAACATTCTTAAGAGTGCTAGGAAGTTATGCTGCAGATACTAGTATGCCATGACTGATCTTCAAGCATGGTGTTAACATTTGCTTGAGCAACTTGCAACCACCCTAACATAAACAAGCAACTTGCAGACACCCAAGGAGACAAGCCACCAAAAACAACTCTCAGTCCAAGAAGCTAATTCCAATTCGAAGAAAAAGAGCGGCGTTCTGATTGCTACACTGGAAAATGGGGGCAAAAAATAAAATCTGTGAAAAGTTTTTTAGTGCAGATTTGTTGGGGAAATGTAAAGTTTTCAGTTGTTTCACAATTTATTTTTATTTTTTTTGTAAAACACAATATTTAATTTAATTTTTTCTAAAATATTATTGCTCTGTTTTTTTTGGTCAAAGTAATTGAAATCCAAAAATAATCTTAAGAAAAAAAATATAGAAATGCCTAGCTGACCAAATTGCTGAACATAAAGGAGGTAAAATACATTCTACCTGAAAATTTCTAGAATTGAGAGTGCAAAAAGATGGCGTGCTCACACCGGTCAACTACAAGGCCCATAAGACGTTGGCAGCCCCACATCAGGGCCGATGGAGGTGTAGCTTTTATTGGTCCCACATACTATTTTAAATTATATAGATATCTCATTCGAAAAACCTAATTAGTGCCTCCATAGTATAAATAATTTTGGTCAGCTTCCACTAACCTCACAAACTATTTCAAATTAAATAGACATTTTGAAAAAAACAAATTAACCCTCACAGTACCATTAAATTTTAACAATTAAAACCAGCCTTACTACTTTAGATTTAATAGATATTTTGAAAAAAATAATTATCCTTTGTAGTACCATTAATTTGATCTTCAAGACCATTTATCCCTTGTACACTTACTGACTTAACCTCTCTAGTAAAAGTCTTAAGTTCAACAAGATATAATTTTTTTTGGTACAAAGTTTTGCAAACCAGAAAAACAAACATGGATAGATTTAGCATGGGGTGGGAGCTACAACCTAACTAATTCTATTAAAAGTCCCAAAAAAATCATGGGTTTAAAAAAAAAATCCCTAACAACCCAACTTAAATCGACTCTATCATACACTTGAGTAAAAAAGATGTATTACTCATGCAAACATGGAGTGAGTATCGCTTGAAAGTAATTTATCTTAATTTTCACTTGTATTTTAGCCCCCAATAATAAATTACTAATGTGTATCTCAAGTAGAATACAAGTAAGACCAATCTTTAGATATATATATATATATAATTAAGGTGCATATATATATATGCACCTTAATGGTACTGATATGGAGACCACGTACAAATGAAAAAAAATAAGGAATATATCTGATTACATTGCTTATCTTATAGAACAAACATAAAGTGCAAAAAATTAAGCATTTGTTTTTGGATTATATTATGCTTTTATAAATCTAAAAGAATTTAATGTTGTGAACAAACAACAGTTATTTGATCTAAATACTTTTGGTGCATGACCTCTAGAGTGTAGTAATGATGAGAAAAATTCAAAATTTACATGGAGATACACTAAGACTCTGTTTGGCCTAGTTTTTAGACACTTAGAAGCACTTTCTGTGAGTTTAAAAGTTGAAACTAACTTGTTTGGTCTATTTTTTATAGTTATTTTAGATAATAGTTGAAATAAAAAAATAAAAAAATAAAAACTCCAAAATGGAGCTTTTCAAGAAAGGCTTTTGCAAAGTTATTTTTACATAATGCCTGAAATCATTTTTTTTATTTCTCAAATATATCCCTTTATATTTTTTAAAATCCAATACTATTTATCTTAGAGAGGTTAGCGAAAAACTTTGGGAAACCGTCACATTGCCCTATAAATTCTAGGGCAATGTGAATCACTAGACAAATACATTTTAGAATATATATATATTCTAACATTTCCCCTCACGTGTAACCTGATTTGAGAGTGATCACACGTGGAAGATTGAACACATATGGTAGATGAACACAATGAAAGGTTTAGTGCACGTAGGGAATACGTGGAAGACTAAATATAAGTGTGACCCGATTTTGAGATGGGTCATACATGGACATGCGTGGAAGATAATACATGCAGAAGAAGATTGAATACACATGTGACACATGTGTTGGATGAACACATATGAAAGGTTGAGCGCACGTGGTGCATGGGTAGAAGATTAAATACAAGTGTAACCTGATTTTGATATGGATCACACATGGACATACGTGAAAGAAGATTGAACACACACGTAACACAATTTGAGAAGGTTACACGTGAATGAACATGCATAGAAGATAACACACGCGGAAGATGAATAAGACTAGATCATCGGTCTAGCTCTGATACCATGTTAAGAATCATAGGGTTCTATTATAAAACCAATTAGTATTAAGTGGAGTAACCTATGATCTTATTAGGTGGTCTTCAAGTTTTTGATTTTCTAACAATCTTAAACTCCATTGGTCAAGAATAAAAAATGTCATCTAAAGATTTTTATTATACAATATATGTTCCAATTGCTCTATCACAACATACAAAGAAGGCTCCACAAAGAAGATTGAAAATTTATGCTCGATTTAGATCTCCCTCGTCAGTTCAACATATCGTGAACACACACTATAAAAAAACTCCTTTTGGTGACAACCGAAATTCATCTCCATGTCGTCACCAAAAGAGTATTGGCGACGACTGGTGATAGCGGGGAGATGAAAATTGGTCATTGCCAATTTGTCGCCCTGTCGCCAATTCATCACCTTTGGCAACTACATTTTAGTATGTTGCCAAATTCATCTCCAAATTATCTCCCAAAAGTGTCGTCTCTACACTGTCACCAATAAAACGCTGTCTCCAAAAATATGGTGTCTCCAAGCCATCTCCAAAAACAAGTCATCTCTATTCCATCTCCAAAAAAAAATTGTCTCCATTCCGTCTCCAAAAACAAGCCGTCTCCATTCCGTCTCCAAAATCATTCCGTCTCCAAAAACATGTCGTCTCCAAACTATCACCGAAAATTTTCGTCACCATGTCGTCTCCAATATTGAAATTTTTATTATTTTTTTGTAAAAAAACTTTAAATGTTATTTGAGCCTTTTTTGATAATTAAAATTATTTATTATTTATTTGTTAAAAGCAGAGATAATTTTCAATCATGTAATTGAAATTATAGTTCATTTATATTGAAAAGTATATTGTATCAAGCCATTAAAAACAATAAATCCTAAATGTAATTAAACAAAGTCTTTTTATGTCTTAACATAACATAAGAACAGAAAAATTATTGTTCATATCTATCACCGGATTGAGGCGGCGATTGATGATCAGGTGGCATTGGAAACATCTTTGTCAACAGTGCGATCTGTGCTCACAGTTCTTAGAGTTCTGCATTGGTTTCTTCTTGAAGTCGTTGATGCTGCCAATTCTGTTCATGTTGCATTTTACGCAATTATTCATTCTTAGAGCGTTGCAAATCAATCTTATCATTCAAGGGTGTTGTGGCCCCAGCAACAGCCGGCTGGAACTCTATCTCCATGATCTGGCGTCTACTTGGTGGGTTGTGTTATGCAGACCAAACAGAAGTAGAAGATCTGACCCCATATATGCGCCATCTGTTGGGCTTACCCACAGCCTACAAGAAGAGTGCATCATAGTCTATCGATGTCACTGTTGAATTAGCTTCGGACGAAACTGTGACCTGCTACACCAGTTCTTCATACTCAGCCTGTAAATAATATTTAAGACATAACAATTTTAGACATTTCGTTGGTAAATATCAACATTTCAGTTACTTATTTACTATTATCGACAAATTGCACATACCATGGTCTGTTCTGCCTTAGGGTCTGTGAATGGCCTGTCGGGGTCCTTGCAATGAGTCCTTATGAAAACATTGGCCCTAGTCACTGGTTCTCCCCACTCCTCTACCTACAAATTTTCATTTACCAAAACATAACAAAAACATTTATGATGGGTTAAATAATTGAAGTTAATTAAGACACATCATTCAATACATACCAATCTCTTTGCAGCCTCTTCATAAGGGATAGGTCCCAAATGATGTAGAGATGGCCAGTGCAGTCGGTTATCCGAGTTTCACTGCGAAATTGCCCACCATTTTAGGGTATTTCACCTTTCTTTCAACATATCCCATGCGGCATCGCCCATCAACTTCGGCTTCTTATTATGCGTCAGTTCTTTATTAAAGAGGTCACGTATACGACTCCCAACTTTGAAATCAAACATTCGGTGCAGCACGGCTTCCTCACTGGGGAACCACTTGTCGACCCTCTGCAACCAATAATTAATTAATATAACATATTATTTCAACAAAATCAACACAATCAATGATAACAAATAGCATTACATAAAATTTACACATATTTATCACACCTAAAAATTAGTGAACCACATATCCCTAACCTCATTGGGCGCTTCACTCTAACTCACCCAAAGCTCAGAATACCCGGCGTTCATTGCTTTAGTGACTTCTTTAGTTGCTTCGTACGGTGTCCATCTAAACATGATCAAAAAAAAGTTGGATATTAAAAAGCCATAACATGGGGGACTAGTAGGATAGAGATAGCCGTGGAAAAAATACAAAATCAAATACTTACCCACCCTTCGTCGAACGTCAAATGTGTACGTCTATCAACCAGCCATGCAACATAGGCATCGTGCGACGAGAACCCATAATATTTCCATCGATCTAACCTTGCAGGTCGTTCTTGAGCTGCGGTTGATGACTTAGGTTGTTTAGGAATTGATGCGGATTCAGGCATCGGGTCGGGCTTAGTCACGCCATCAAGGTTGACTTGTAAACCTCTGAACCTTGTCTGAGGCCGGACGATGATGTGGAAAGGGAAGACCTCTCATGTGGTGGCAATGGAACGTGAAAAAGCACCTGTCCTGATGTAGCGTCAATGGGAGCTCCCGACGTGCTAGTATGAGTATGTAGCCTCTACTGAGAGTGATATGAACTGGGAGGAATCATGTGCTCTAAACCAACTAATGATGATGAGGACCCACGACCAGTCGACGACTAATCGACAGAAGACCCACGACCAAATAAAAACGGTACTATTGTGGACCTACGACTAATAATGGGGTGACGTCCACTGGAACCACGCCCAGTCGAAGCTTGACTGCCAATTGATCCACGACCAGTTGAAGGATATCCACCAGCAGATGTACTGGGTGTATGTCCACGGCCTGCACTGCCACGTAATGGCCCCGTCCCGAAAAAATCGTCTAATTCCACTTGAAAAGTTATCTTTACCTGCAACCATGTCTGTTTTCTAACAAATACAAATAAGAAATTAAAAGGTAATTGACACACACATTAATAGATAGATAAACATGATCTGGTGATTTACTTATATATTGTTTTCATCTTTCCATAAATAAGTCGAATATGTCAACATAATTGTTACATAATAAACAAACTGACTAAATATCATCATCGTCATCATGATCCGCTTCATTATCATCACCGTCATCATGATCCGCTTCATCATCATCACCATCATCATCTTCTTCATCTTCATCTTGTGAATCATCATCATCTTCTTCTTCTTCAATCTCCTCGTCTTCTTCTTGAGCATCATGTTGAGCATGTAAATCATTAATATTTTCGTCCAATATTTTTTATGTTGTCACCCGATGTATGACAAAGTGGAGGTAAGTCTGTATCAGTCAACTGTACTTCGGCCACATAGACTGAAAAGCTGTTTGGTCTTCTTCTACACTCTGTTGTCTTGATAGGTCATATATATTTCGTGGTCAAATTTTAACCACAGCCCACTAATTCATTCGATCCCTTCTGCCTCCTGGGTACTTACAGTAGTACACTTGTTCAGTCAAAACAAACTGTTCGTATTTTTGATACTTTCTCTTAACATTCACTTCAACCTGTTCGGTCTTAAGATGATACTTCACCCCTCTGTCCTTTGTGGAATCATACTAGTCATACTTGAAAAGAACGACCCTTGTATGTTGCAATGTTGGATTATGATATTCAACTTCAATAATGTCATTCAACACTCCATAGTATCCAATATCCTCAGTATTACCACCATTTATCCTTTTAACAAATATTTCACTATTGTAGGTTGATTTTAATTTTCCAAAATTTAATGTATGAAATCGGTAACCGTTGACCAAGTATCTTGACCAACTGCGAACCCATCTACTAGGCCACATTGAAAGACATTTTACACGATCATCAATACCATTAGTGCCTATCAGTTGCAAATGCTGATCTGATCACTATACAAAGTCAAAGCAAAATATTACTTTATAACCAAATGGTCTTAAGATATTCTTACATGGTGATATAACCACCTCGGGAAATTATTGTAAACTTCATATTGAATTTCTATCGAAGACAATTTGTGATAGTTTTGGCGAAGATATTCCTCAAACATGCTGTGGAAAAAAAAACAAGTATCGGCTTAATCTTGTAGTAAAGTATGAGGAACTGTGCTTTCCAATTTTCTAATAATTGTCATAACCGTACCTGATATAGGAGGAAACCTCTAGACAATTGGTCAAAACATAGATGTATGCAGCATGCAGTTCTTCATCATCTAAGATTCGTTCTGTTTCCTTCCTGATTGGACATCCCGGGTAAGTCAATATAGATAAATAACCATCAAGGTATGTCACCTCGTTATATTGGTTATTCCACGGAATATTCTCGTTCTAGTAGCCACGTGCGGTTCAAAATAATAAGAACAAAAAGTAGATATTTCGTGGATATGATAAGCTTCACAAATTGATCCTTCAACGAATGCTTTATTCTTGACCTTCCGCTTCAATCTTTGCAAAAACCTCTCGAAATGATACATCCAGTGATATTGAACTTGACGACCACAAATGGCTTCATATACCAAGTGAATTTTCAAATGCTCCATTGAATTAAAAAAACCAGGGGGTAACATCTTCTCCAAGTTGCAAAGTGGAACAACAATATTTTCTTACATCCTTTCCAAATCGGTCCTTTGAAGAGTTGTGCAACATATGTTGGTAAAGAATAAACTTAGTTGGGCAAAAACTTCCTAAACATGTTTCGGTAATAGCTCCCGTAATGCAATCAGAAGCAATCTCTCCATAAATACATGACAATCGTGACTTTTCATGTGTGACATCTTCAGTTCCTTCATGTCCACACATCGGGATAAATTGGAAGCATGTCTATCAGGGAGTTGTAGGTCTCTAACCTATTCAAGTAGTGTTTTTTCTCTTTTCCACAAGCAGTGTGTAAACATCCATCTTCAATTCGTGCTCACCGCATAATTCCGGACGGTCACAAAAGGTTAATACATCAACTCTAGCTTTGAGGTTGTCTTTTGTTTTACCCTTCACCGCCATTACCGTGTTGAAAACATTATCAAACACATTTTTTTCAATATGCATCACGTCCAAATTGTGTTGGACAAGATGTGTTTTCTAGTAAGGCAAGTCCTAAAAAATACTTCTCTTTGTCCAATTGTGCCAATCCCCAAAACCTGGTAGTTTGTTTCCTCCTATGTCGTTTATTTTCGGGTAATCTTTCACTAGTTCCCACAACTGCATACCATCTAATCTTGGCAGTGCCCGAGATTTTTCAACTCTACCCTTGATAAAATTCTTTTTGTCATGCCGTAATACACTATTCATTGGTAAGAACTGACGATGACAATCAAATAATGAATTCTTCCTACCCGTTGGTAATCGAAATATTTTTGATTAATCCATAAAATACGGGCATGACAGCTTCCCATGTATGCTCCAGCTAGACAATATACCATATGCTGGGAAATCATTTATTGTCCACATCAAAGTAGCCCTCAAAATAAATTTTTTTTTGTGTGGCAACATCATAACAAGGTGTACCTTCCAACAATAAATTTTGCAATTCTTCGATCAAAGGCTTTAGGTACACATCAATATTCTTACATGAAAGGATTTTTTATGCATATCCTTGGTGGAAAATTGTACGGTGTCATAATGATAGGCCAACAAGAATAAGGTTGAGCATTTGAACTGTACGGATTAAACCCATCTGAGCACAAACCAAGCCGAACATTTTCGGGTTCATTTGAAATTCAGGATACACTCTATCGAAATGCTTCCAAGAATCAGCATCAGATGGATGACAAATTTTTTCATCCTCCACCTGGTGATTCTTGTGCCGCTACATGTGCTATGCTGTTACCTTTGACATGTATAATCTTTTCAACCTTGGAGTCAATGGGAAAAACCATAATTGTTTATATGGATTGAACCTACTCTGTTTTGAGCCACGTGTTGTTGGTTTGAAATGTCGATGACCACAATAATGTACATTCATTTACACAAACATCTATCTTCACATATCCTAACCCCAAGGGTCTAAAAAATTGCTTACATTTGTAAAAGTTTCCAGGCATTGTATAAGTATTTGGCAACGAATCCCTAACTATTCCAATCATTGTGTTAAAGCATAATTCACTCATGTTATGCTCGGCCTTGACATTCATGTAACGAGACATGACAGATAACTGTGTCAGGTTCTCACAACCTTTATACAATGAAAATCAGCAGCCTTCAACAACTCAAAAAACTGTTGTGCTTCCATATTAGGTTATTCTGTATAAAAGTTATCATCACCAAACTACTCCGGACCAACAGCGTTAAATACCATTGTCCTATAGTTATTTCTTTCTTCAATTGTCTCGTCGTGTTCATTATTTTGAAAAATTTTCGTACGTAGATTAAAATTATTTTTCGATGGATCTATCTTTTTCACTCTCACAAGTTTTTAGATCTCTTATGCACCTTAGCTACTCTGTCTGGCTCCAATAGCTTTTCCCTGTGCACCCAAATCAACCATGAGACACCACGATCTTACTCCATCATCTGAGCCCTGCTTCCTTGCTCCACCAAGAGTCCATCGATTACCTTGACATGTGTACACCAGTTACGAGATTAACATCAATCTAAATATTGATAGGTATTGTAGCTATAAATAATTGTGAGATACATCAAATGGATATAAAAATAATCTTCTTAAATACTAATTCAAATGAAGAAATCTATATAGAACAATCTGAGAGTTTGTGATCCCAGAAAAAGTGAAGAAGGTTGAAAACTTGTAAATCATTTTATGGATTAAAACAAGTTTTAAAAACAATGATGACATGTGTTTTATAAAATTGGAAGAGGTAATCTTGCATCTTTTTGGCTTGATAATTGGCTTCCTCGGAATTTTAAAAGATGTTTTTGGAGTTGCTTCAATTGAGAATCTGGGTCATGATCTTTCTACAAAAGTAGAAGACTTCATTGAAGATAACGAGTGGAGTTAGCCATTAGACCCAATCTTTGATGTTGCCAACCTTAATATTGTTAATGTTTCTCATAATCTAGTTTCATCTCATGTTATTATTTGGCTTGTAATCATAAGTTCTTAATTATATATTTGTATAAAACGTCTTTTTTTACTTGCATTGCATACATGAATTTGTAAGAATTTGATCATTCTTAAAAGATTTTGATGCAGCGTAGGTTTAAAGGGAGAAACAATTTGAATACAAGGTCGCAAAAATAAATAGAATCGAGTGAATGTCAATAGTTGGTGTAAAATCAGTATCCTAATGTGCGTGTACGCTCAATTGAAGAAAAGATGCTCAGCATAATATTCTTCTCTTTGATATGGTCCAAATATTATTGATAGTGCGAAAATCCGACTTCAAATGCTCGAGATATCACCTTCAAAAGATTGTTGTTCATGAGAATAGCTCAAATGTGCTCAAGAAGGTTACTAACCAGCTTGAGCAGCTGAAATCCAGAGAGATCAGCCCATAACATACTCGAGCAGGTGGCCAACCTACTTAAGTAGGTTAGTGTTTTAACAAGCAGCCATTTATCTAGTTTAAATGCTCAAACTCCAACTTTGACCAGGACATTAGACTTGTTTAAATAGCATTTTACATGTTTGGAAAATGGAGTTTTGACATTCTTTTGTAACCCCAAACATAAGAAAAAACCTCTCTTCATCCCAAAATAAATAAGAAATGAGATTTTAGCCAAGATTAAAGGAGAAGAAGATTCACGAAGCCTTAATCATCATCATCACCATCTTCAACACATGAGCTTTCTTGCCTTTTTTTTTATCTTGTTTTTAGTTTTCATCATCATGTCTGCATACCAAACCCCATGATTTGGGGTGATAGTTAGCTAGTTATGTGATATTATGTTAGGATTTGTGATTTTGTCATATTAATTCGTATTGAATTTCTTTAATTTGGTTTTCTTGATTAATCATACATATATACTTGTAGTTAAAGTTTCCTATTTCAAGAATTCCTATTTTTCTTCCGTTGAATCTTGTAGATTCCAGGAGTACCAATTAGGAAAAACTATAATCTTAATTGATAATTGGATTTAATTGAGATAGGCAATCTATCGCGATAATTTATTCTTGATAATTGACATACTTTTTATTGAGAACAATAATGAAAACATTAATACTACAGAGGAAATGTTGACCAATAAATCTGATATAAATAATTTAGGTGTGGCAGATGTTAAGTTGAGTACATCTAATAGACTTTTCCAATGTCAGATCCTACTATTTTGAGAAAATACATCACAGGTTTAATAAATCGATAATAGTTCTATGAGAACACCTATATATGTAAACTTATTGGTAAAAGAATATTTTAGTTGGAATATTCACATACTATTTGGAGTCTAATGTACATCATAAATTCATGAGACTCATTATTGCTTGTGCAACTAGCATACTGAGTAGATATATTAGCAATCTAAGGTAAGACTATTGGAAGGTAATTATAAGAGTTTTAAGGTATCCAATATACACTTTGAATTATGTGTTACATTATATGAGATATTCTATCATATTAGAGGGATATAACGATGCTAATTTTATATTTGATACAAAAGACTCAAAATCTGCAAGTGAATTTGTGTCTTAAGTCTAAGTCTAAAGAGTCGCTAATGAAAACCCTATCTAGTTTATTGGAGATCCCAAGATCTAAGTTCTAAGAAAAAATAAAATTATGTGCTACTCATTAGAGCACTGTGGGGGTAAAACTTCTACCTATTTCTATGATAAGCAGATAATGCTACTTGTAAAACTTTAGGATAAGTTTAGTTTTAATGATTCTTATATCTTGAAAAAATTGAATAGGGTACTACTAGATATTTTTAATAAGAAATTATATGTGTGTAGAGAGTGGGCTACTCCTATGAGAATTTTGAAGGTTGAATGCTCTAGAGTATTAATGAAACCAGGTGTTGTTTAGGACCTAAATTAACACAACTATGAAAACTTAACAAGGTCTTAGGATACACCATAGTTAAACAATTCAAGACATTATACTTACTCGTTAGCAAATAAATCTAGTAGCAATCAGTACTAAAGAAGGTTCAATACCAAAAACTATCTATCTAAAGGCAGTATCTTTGTAATTGAACTCTCTCTTGTGTATGCTTATTTTTTGCATTCTTACTAGATAATTTCTATTTATGTGGAGAATTGTAAGAGTTGTGTTAGTTTTCTGGCTATTTAATTAATTTGATAATTAAACAAATCAACTAAGAAAATTTGCAGGAAAATAAATTTGTTGCAACAAAAGTAAGAACACATAAATTTTAATGTGGTTCAACCAACTTGGTCTACGTCCACACGGCCATCCCTTGGCCAACAAACCAATCCACAAAGTTTCAAGATATTACAGACACTAATGGAAACTTTTGCAATTGAAGACTCCCTCTTAACCCTTGCCGCCTAGGTATAAGACTCCCTTAGTAGATTCTCTAGTTTGGCGAGCTCCCCTCGACCTACAAAAGTTCTCTCTCGAAAACACACCTTCTTCTCCCGAAGAATATATACTAAAACATAATAAAAAGAGTCTTGAAACTCTAAATGGATTGGTCAATACATATGACAAGACACTGACTGTGTTGCAACCCTAAATAAAACATTCAGTACATTCTGTTACACAACATGTTGCAACACGACCTGACACAGACAACCTATTTCTAACTCACGAATCTGCTCCTTTTTCTGCTCACTGCTCATTGTCCATCAACTGAGAAATGAGTCGCATATTTTATAGGATTTGCTGCAGATGTTGAGTATAGGTAGAAGTGTCTTCAAGTTCATCTATTTAGCTCAAGAGTTCTTGTAAGCTTGAACCTTATCATCTTATCACCTTATCCCTAAAGATATTGAAACTCTTCGCACCAACAACTCTACTTGAACTTAGACACTTCAAGGCATGAATTCTTCTTTCATTCGGACTCCTCATAATCAATTACCTGCAATAGTCAAACAACTACACAAAATATCCACACAATATTTTTGCTAAAACATAGCCAGTAAAAATAATTAAAATCAGATCCGAACAATCTCCCCCTTTGGCTTTGTTTTGGCAAAAATTCACAAGCAATGGTTAGCATCAAAATAAGCAACGTAAACAATCTCCCCTTTAGCAAGATAAAACCAGCCTGCCAAATTCAATCATCAAAAAGACAGTGTAACACAAAATTTAGCAAAACATAAATCAAACCATTGTCTTGTGGGATCCATCTCCCCCTTTGACAAAAGAAACCAAAGCAGTAGCATAGAATATCAGAGCAATAAAAGCATAACATAAAACATCAAACAAAAATATGAACCTAGAGCAAAGTAGTAGAATTTAAACATAGCAAAATATCAGAGCAAAAAAAAAAACCAGTAAAGTATCAAAGCAATAATCATTCAAACAGTGGATTTGAAGACGAAATCAAGTAGGGTCTATTGTCCTTCCATCAACTTCTCAAGATCAGCCATGATCTTCTGCAGTTTAGCTTTAACAATGGCTTGATCGTTGCGCAGCTCATAGACTTCACGTTGATGTTTCTGCACTTGTTGCAACAACACATCAGAAGCTGTTGCAGAAGTTGGTCCAACATGCCTTTCAGCTCGAGGCTCCCCCTGAATATCTACTTTATGTTGACCCTTCAGAACAATTCCCTAGCAATTTCTCAAGAAGATGAAGTGGTGAGTAGAGAATAGATGAGCGAGAAATCCATGTGAGACAATAAGAAGCCTTAAATGAGCAAACTTTGTAGAAGAAAGAGTTTTTCAATTATTAGAGTCCTAGATTAACATGCAACAATGCCACAAGTTTATTGGAACTCAAACTCTCTTAAATAATCATAACTTTTTAACTCACCAATGCCAACACATATCTGCCATGTCATCAAACAGATTTGGTGCCAAATTTTTCTTTTTTTTTTCTTTGTGTGTTACGGCACAAGTTTAGTGAAAGAGATTGTTTGAGTCCATGATGCAACTCTTCAATCTTCTATTGACTCTCGGCTGCTTGGATCTGGTGGTCTCTCATAGACTTTGAAAATCCAGCTTTTTGTTTCTCCAACTCATTGATCTTTCTTTCTAACTCTTGATTCTTCTTGCATACAATCAGCCATTTTTCATACATCTCCTTGTATGCTTTCATGATTCCTTCTTCATCCAGATCAACGTCACTCTTTGTTTCAGAATTTGTGCTGTTGTCATTTGATAACACATGTTCTGTTGTGGATGTTGTTCCCACAGATGGTGCGACATTAGCTGAAACAGTCTTTCTGCCATTCTGACCTACTGCAACAGCGAATGCAACATAGTTGCTGGTGTATCCGTCATCACCTTCAGAAACATCATCCGAATCTTCATCACTCCAAGTGGTGTTCATTGCCTTGTTCTTTTTCTTCAAGGTATTTGCACATTCAGCCTATATATGACCAAATCCTTCGCACTTCCTGCACTGAATGCCTTTATTTTTCTTTTTCTCCTCGAACGGTTTTCCATTTTGTCTTCTGAATGTCTCAGGATTTGTTGTAACAGTTTGCTTCCTTTCAAAAGTTGCTGGCCTATATCCACTTCTTTGCTTCTTCCATTTTTTCAGCACTTTGTTGAAATTCTTCGTGAGCAATGCATTGATTCAGTAATTTATGCATCTTCATCATAGTAAGAGTTTTGACTTTGAACCTCAGCTTGGAATGCAATATTTTTCTCCTTTCTTTTCTGTTTAAATTTCATCTCAAATGTTTGAAGTGAACCCATTAATTCATCTAGCTTCATGTCATCAACATTTTTTGCTTCTTCGATGGCAACAACCTTGATGGCAAATCTTTCGGGAAGTGATCGTAACACCTTCCTCACAAGCTTCGAATCTGAATATTTTTTACCTAGTGCAAATGCCTCATTTGTAATGTCACACAACTTGCCATTGAAATCAGCAATAGTCTCATCATCTTGCATCCTCAATTCTTCAAATCTTGTTGCAAGAATTTAAAGCTTGGACACTTTGACGGCTGTTGTTCCTTCATATGCAATCTGTAAAATAGTCCAAGCATCTTTAGCAGTTTCACAAGTTGAAATCAGTTTAAATTGATTTAGATCTACAACATTAAAAATCGCATTTAAAGCCTTAGAATTATTGTTAGCCAAACGATCTTTATTTGTGGTCCATTGATCCTCATTTTTCGGCACATCAATTCCTTAGTCATTTTTCATTGTAGGATGCATCCAACCCACGACAATTGCCCTACAAGATCTTTCATCAATGGATTTGATGAATGTTCTCATCCAAGCCTTCTAATATGAGTAATTTGATCTATCCAATAGTGGTGGTTTGGTAATTGAACTTCTATCCTGAAATGTGTCCATATCTGCAAAATAGCTAGAAAAAAAAACTTTTCCAAAGATCTAACTGAGTTAGTTCAGTAACCTGCTCTGATACCACTTGTTAGTTTTCTAGCTATTTAATTAATTTGATAATTAAACAAATCAACTAAGAAAATTTGCATGAAAATAAATTTGTTGCAACAAAAGTAAGAACACATAAATTTTAATGTGGTTCAACCAACTTGGTCTACGTCCACGCAGCCATCCATTGGCCAACAAACCAATCCACTAAGTTTCAAGAGATTACAGATACCAATGGAAACTTACGCAATTGAAGACTCCCTCTTAACCCTTGCCGCCTAGGTGTAAGACTCCCTTAGTAGATTCTCTAGTTTGGCGAGCTCCTCTCGACTTATAAAAGTTCTCTCCCGATAACACACCTTCTTTTCTCGAAGAATGTATACTAAAACATAATAAAAAGAGTCTTGAAACTCTAGATGGATTGGTCAATACATATGACAAGACACTGACTGTGTTGCAACCCTAAATAAAACATTCAGTATATTCTGTTACACAGCATGTTGCAACATGACCTGACACAGACAGCCTATTTCTAACTCACGAATCTGCTATTTTTTTTGCTCACTGTTCGCTGTCCATCAACTAAGAAATGAGTCGCATATTTTATAGGATTTGCTGCAGATGTTGAGTATAGGTAGAAGTGTCTTCAAGTTCATCTATTTATCTCAAGAGTTCTTATAAACTTGAACCTTATCATCTTATCACCTTATCCCCAAAGATATTGAAACTCTTCACACCAACAACTCTACTTGAACTTAGACACTTCAAGGCATGAAGTCTTCTTTCATTCGGACTTCTCATAATCAATTACCTGCAATAGTCAAACAACTACACAAAATATCCACACAATATTTTTGCTAAAACATAGCCAATAAAAATAATTAAAATCAGATCCTAACAAGTTGGATTTTTAAACACTTATGAATATATTGTTTTCAACTATATTCCAAGTAGGATCTACACATTTATGTGAGATAGATTGAGTATATTCATGATTGTCTTTTCGAGTAGATGAATATAGATATTCTTATGTTAAAAAAAATCAAGTTATAAATAAAAATTTTGGTGATAAATATTTAAGGTTTAACTTGGGAAAATGAAGAGATTTAGAGCTAATTTTCTCCTACATTGGAAAAGTAGAGCAAGATAGTTTCAACGTTCCCTATAAAAATTAGGGTCCTAGGCCTCAATTTTACACAAAAAAAGCGTTTTACAAAAATCTCTTGCATCCTAGTCTCCTTAGAGAAAGAGAGTTTCCTTGTTTTTTTAAGGACATTCCAACTATTATTATTATCATAATTATCATTATCCTTTTGTTTCTTTTTATTGTTAAGATAACAATATGTATATTCATGTATTTTGTTCGGAATAGATAATCTCAAATTTGAAAAAATTAGATTACCTAGGGAATGAAATTATAACTAGGTTCATTACTCAATACCAAGCATGGGGATTGGAATAGAATTGAAAGGTTATTCTATTACAAATCCAATCTAACATACCAATCACCACTTTATTGTATAAAAGATGGGACAAATTTTATTTGACATTATCATCCAAAGTTTATGTGAAACCTAAATTTTCAGTTGAGATTACCAAATTGTCAATTTGCAATTTAATTCCAAAAGAAACAATTTTTCATATTTTTCTAACATGGAACATTTATTTGGATTTTTAGGGCATTAAATGTTGGGTTGTATAGGCCCAGCCCAACATACAAAAATTTGGATCTAGCCCAATTCGGTTGAAAGTGAACTCGACTCGGCCTAACCCACCACATATAGGTGGGCCGAGTTAGGTCATATAATTTTTTACTAAGATTATATGAGCCTAGGCCCATTTCGACACAGGACCAACCTAGCCCAACCCAACTCAAGCCGAATTCAGGCCCAACTCGAGCCCATCATAGGCCCAGTAAAAATAAGCACAATTCAAACCCACTTATTAAAATAAATTAAAATATTATGCATTATTGAATGTAAGTTATAGTAACTTGTAACTATTTTTTAAAAATAAATTAGCAAGTCATAGTAACTATATTTTTTGAATAAACTAATAATAACAAGTAGCAAATTTATTTTTTAAGTTGATAGTAAATGATTTCTCATCAAATCTTTTCTATGATATTGCAAAATGCAACTTACAACTTTAATTCCAAAAAAAAAAGATATAAAATCAAAGTTGATTAAGTCTGCACTTTTCTTTACTTCTTTGTGACTTAGTTGTTGACAAGTTGGCAATAGCTTTAGACTAAATAAAAAATTTGGCAACGAGTATGTTGCCAATAGCTACTTTATTATTTTAATAAATTAATTTATTTTAAAATTTAATTTATATTTTAGTCCCTCAATAATTCTTATAAATACACTAACCATTTTTCATTCTTCTAACACCAAATCAAAATCTTCTTTCTCTCAATTCTCTATGTATTCTTAAGTGTTGAGTATTTTACAAGATTCAAATTTCAATTATTCAAAGTTTCAAAGCTAATGCAACTTTCAACTCTCAATTTATTTTAAAGAAGAGAAACTCCGCTTTTCTTCAATTGAATTGGATTGAGGTATTCTTTTAATTATAATAGTAGTTTTATTGAAATATTTATTTTCATTACCCCTAATTAGTTTGTTTGGCGTGTGTGTGTGTGTGTGTGTCTATATATATATATATATATATATATATATATATATATATATATATACTCAATTTCTCTCTCATACTAGTTCATAAATGCAAATGACACATGCTAGTCACATATTTTTAAGTCGACTCTTGGGCTTTGCACAATAGAGTTAATCTTGACTGGTTTTGACTTTGTCGTCTTGATCCCTTGAAGAATATGATAAAACTTGGCTTTAGATCAAACAGTTTGCTAAAATATTGATATGAAGGAATAAACTACCTCTACTGGTGATGGTAAAGTATTAATGCAGTTTGTTTTCTCTCTCCAAACCCCTTTTAAAAAGAATTGGTAGAAATAGAGAAAGATATATATATATATATATATATATATATATATATATATATATATATATATATATATATATATATATATATATATTGATTGGCCTAACCCAGCCCAACTTGTGACCTATGATAACGAGCTCGTGGGCCGAGCTGAGTCTTGTATTTTGAGAAATGAGCTCAACTTGCTTAGTCCATTGAACATATGTGTCGAATCAGACTCAGTTTTCTCGATTCATGATTCGGCTGGGCCGGGCCGCACTGGCCCATATGCCAACTTTACTTGTTACTAGTTTATTAAGATAGGGACATACTTACACATAAAGTAGCGAAAAAAAGGCATGAAAGATTTACGTGGTTTAGCCCTTTGCTCAAGTCCACAATCTTTTCTCTAGGATAAATACATAAATAATAGTTACAGTTTTTTAGGACAAAACTATAAATTAAAAAAATCCTCTCTCGTGCACACAATCACCCTTTTATCCAACTACACCCTATTTCAATCTCAAGGTCCAAAAAGTGTTAAAAGACATCTAACTACAAGCTAAAAAAGTCTATTCAACTAATCCTTGCCCTACAAGACAAATGCTTTTTCTTTTTCCAAGTTAATTCTAATTAAACTTGGTCTCTAGAGTGTCTTAATTATGAGTTTGGGTAGCGCTGGCATTTGGAATGGGTTGGCACAGGCCCAATCCACAAAAACTCAAACCCAACCTAGCTCAGTTAAAAGCAGGTTCGACTCAGCCCAGCCCACCATATATAGGTGGGCCGAGGTGGGTCATGAAATTTATGACTCAGCCCATTTGAGGCCAGACCCATTTCTATTCAAAGCCAACCCAGCTCAACTCTGAACTCAACCTAACTCGAGCCCAACTCGGGCCCATTTAATGTTTATGTTTATGCTACTAATGTACCTGTGTCTTGTAAGGTTATAGCTTGTTATATAATATTTTATCATTTATGTTAATATTATTAATCTACTTCTGTCTCGTTAACCATTAAATTAATTACTTTTCTTGAAAAGGTTAAGTGTAAGTTTTACTTAGATTTTTTTTTAATCTAGCTTTCCAAGTACTTTTATATATATGTGTGTATATATGTATGTATATATGTATATTTGTATTAGTGTTTGTATATGTATATTTGTATGTATATTAGTATATATAATATATTCAAAATATACCAATTACAAAAAAAAAAGATGGCCCAACCCAATTCGTAACCCATGGTAGTGGACTCGTGGGGTGAGTTGGGTCCTGTGTTTCGTTGGGCTGGGCTGGCCTAAATGCGAGCTCTAGGTTTGGGCTATATACTCGAGCCATTACTTAACAAACTTGGGCTCAAAATTTTAGGCCATTAAGCACCATCTATATTATGTTTGAGAATAATTGTCTTGAACTAAATATCTACTAACACAAAAATAATAACTCAAATTAATAATGAAACCAATGTTACTAATGTATAAAGGATAATTTTGACTCCAAGTTAACCCAAAAATGAATAAAACATGGACAATTATACGACACATAATTTGACGATTATACTAGTAATAATTTTTTTAATAGAAATTAATTTATTTTTTTGGCTAAATATACATATAAATTCTATATACTTAGTAAAATTAGTAGAATCCCTGGCCGCTTAATAAATTCGTCAGTAGTGAAGACTTCAAATTAATTTGGCTTGCAGTTGGAAAAGTGCGAGTCAATTGTGATACTTATTGATCATTATAGTTCAACAAAGAAGTTGTACACGCATTAAAAAAAAAAAAAGTGCCTTGATATTTAGAATTTTTTTTGGATTAATACCCAATTTATCCCCTTAATTTTATTGTGTTTTGACATACTAGTCTTCTATCTTTAAAAATGCAATATTGCAGTCATTTATCTTTTGAATATGTGACCACGTTAGTCTTTTTTCACTTTTTCTTTTAAAATTTGATGGCATAAGCAACAAACTAATATAATCATGTGACAACCACATGCTTTTTTGGTTAAACTGTAAATAGAAAAGTGAGAAAAAGACTAAAAGTGTTACATATCCAAAAGATAAATGATTATAATGTTGCACTTTTAAAGATAAATACTATGTCAAATACGCTAAACATAAGGGGCTAAATTGGGTATTAACCCATGTTTATTTAACTACAATGTGTTTGAGACCTAATATTTGTGTTTCTTTCAATGAAAATTTTCTTTTTGTTATATTATTTTTATTGGGAATAATATTTTTATTTTTATTATATTATTATAGTATTATTATTATTATTTTTTTTATTTTTATTTTTATTATTATTGTTGTTGTTATTATAATTATTATTTTTATTTTTATTTTATTGTTATTAAATAAATAAATTGACCCAAACACAAATGGACAAATAAATGTGGATTGGCTGAAATAATTAAAGCAGCATAACATAAGTCAAATAAGGAGTCCTGCATGGGCAAGAATTTCAAATTCGGTTTGCAGCTAGTTGCCATTTTTAGAATAAAAGTAGAAGTCAGCGGAGCTAGTTGCCATTTTTAGATAAAAATTCAAGTATTTGATAGGGAGAATAGCATGAATCGCCCCCATAGTTTTCAAAAAATTCACTTTAGTCCTTATTGTTTTAAAATATTTAAAAAGGTCCCTAATATTTTTTAAAAGATTCAGTTTAGTCTCTATTATTTCAAAAAGTTCAAAAAGATCCCCAATATTTTTCAAAAAATTCAGTTTAGTCTCTATTGTTTCAAAAAAGTCCCTAATATTTCTCAAAAGATTCAGTTTAGTCCCCAATATTTTTTAAAAGGTTCAAAAAGGTCCCAAATATTTTTCAAAAGACTCAAACTGATCCTCACTATCAAAACAACTATTAACTTTGACATAATAGTAGTCACATGCGTGTTACGTGACCAGTCTTTGAAGGGCAATTTTGGTAAAAGAAATTTTTTTTTGAAATTTGAATCACATGATCATTACAGATTATGAATTCTCCTTGAAATTTCCATTCTAACGAACCAAATTTTATGAAATTTGGACAATAATTAAAGGAGTTAAGATTTTTTAAAGATTATGCATAATCTGTAATTTTTTTTTTCGCATGGCATAAGGAAGAAGATAACCCATACAACGTTGTTTTGCATATTAGTAGCAAATCAATTAAATTATGTCACGTGTCAGACTGTATTATGAAAGAGAGTCTGTCAAAGTTAATGGTTGTTTTGATAGTAAGGATCATTTTCAGTCCTTGGAAAGTATTGGAGACCTTTTTGAACCTTTTGAAATAATGGGGACTAACCAAATCTTTTAGAAAATATTAGGGGCCTTTTTGAACCTTTTAAAATAATGGGGACTAAACTAAATCTTTTGAAAAATATTAGGGACCTTTTTGAACTTTTTAAAACAATGGGGACTAAATTAATTTTTTTGGAAACAATAGGGACTATTCATGTTATTCTCCCTATTTGATATATATATATATTTTCTTTCTTGATCATGTGGGACATGTGAATTTTACATATATTTTTGTATTATCTTTTCATTGTTTAAATAATATACAAGAAGTAACTGGGAAGCTACATCCCACAAGAAGTTAAAAGAAGTGAATTAAAAATTAAAAAGGTGTTGGGCAGATTTGCTATTTAAACTCAAAAACGCAGATTGAGATTGTAAAACCATACATACTAAGCAGGGAAGCTCCAACCCACGAGCAGCAATCCCAACGGCTCTGATCACTAGTATTTTGGTTTTCAGTTTTCAGCTACAAGCAATATAATGTTGGCATCTCCAGTAAGCCATTTTTCACCTCAAGCAGCAAACCCAAAGCTCCCTCTGCACGATCAGAGCTATGTCGCTACCAAAAGACTACGAGTTGAACGACGTCGTAATTCCTCAATCTATGCCAGCAGCGATAGGAATGGCAACCAAGCGCAACTTAGCATCGGTATCGAAAGCGAGAATGGGCATGCACTTAAACTGCAAGAATTACTTCATCATGACTATCCTTTTGAATTTAGTTCAACGTCGTCGGGACAATTGTTAAATTTGGCATCCAAAACCTCTACTCTTCGCGTTGCATATCAGGGAGTTAAGGGAGCATACAGTCAGTCCGCAGCAAAAAAGGCATACCCTAATTGCGAATCTGTTCCCTGCGAACAATTTGACAATGCTTTTGAGGTGAGTTCTTCGAGTTTTTTTATTTTATTATTTTTTTAGATTCACATGCTTATCATTTATTTACATAAAATAAACATCTAATATAATAACTTCATTATCAACTGTTTTTTGCAGTCTGTTGAAAAGGGACTTGTTGACAGAGCAGTTCTGCCATTCGAAAATTCTTTAGGGGGTAGCATTCATAGAAATTACGACCAATTATTTCACCAGAGGCTGTATATAGTTGGAGAAGTCAAACTTGCAATAAGACACTGCTTATTAGCAAACCACGGCGTCAAAATTGAAGACCTAAAAAGAGTTTTTAGCCATCCGCAGGTCTGTTGAACTAGCCCTCTATTGATTTATGAGCCTCTAAAAATGCAAGTTCCTTGATCTAACGTCTGAAACTGGTTTTATCACAGACTCTTGCCCAATGTGAGAATACATTAACAAAATTGGGACTAGTTAGAGAAGCCCGGGATAATACTGCTGGTTCAGCTAAAATATGTTTGAATTGGTAGTTGAATTGATTTGTTTACCATACTTATAACGTCAAAGGTGGTTCGTTATCTTATTCTGTGTGTTCTTTCCTTGATGTTTTAGTTTGTTGCTTCCAACAACCTCAAAGGTGCTGGGGCAGTAGCTAGTTTGACTACCGCAAAGCTCTATGGCTTAAATATACTTGCTCAAGATATACAGGATGAATCTGACAATGTTACTCGATTCTTGATGCTGTCTAAAAAGCCAATTAATCGAAGCATTGGGGAAAAACCATTCAAGGTTAGCTCTTTTATTCTATAAACGTGTTATATTTTGATGAATCCACACTAAAGAAACACTTTAAGTTACCCAAGAATTTTATAGAACTAAAGTGCAAAAAGGAGAAAAGTTTTCAAACTTAATGACAAAAAATAGTAAATTGAACTTGGTTCCTAAAACGATTCTCTAATAGTACTTTGGCTAATGCCTTTTACTTAATCAGACAAGCATAGTCTTCTCACTTAAGGATGGCCCAGGGATGCTTTTCAAGCCACTTGCTGTTTTTGCTTCCGAAAATATCAACGTCACAAAGGTGAGTTCCTTCTAGTGTTGTTTTTGAATTAATATTCGTTTATTGTAATTTCTTCGAATAGACAACCTTCTTGCAGTCTCTAATATTTTTGTTTGATCTTAGATTGAAACTCGCCCTTTGCAGAAGCAGGCTTTGCAAGAACTTGAATATAGTGCCAATGGTTGTCCAAAGTATGTCCAATTCCTCTGTTTATTCTTGAGTTTTAAAATCTTATATCTTATAATTTGTCTCCAACATTGTTTGAGCACTGACGTACAACATTCTGGTGCAGACAATTTCCCTATCTTTTCTACATTGATTTTGAAGCATCTGTCGCCGATCAAAAGGCACAAAATGCTCTTGAGCATTTAAAGGTATAGTGCACACGAAAATTTAGTACTATTATATAGTATATTTTTGTTAGATGTGCATGTGATTAAATTAAAACAGGAAATTTATTCCTTGTCACTAAGCATTATATTGTACTTTTCTTGCAGGAGTTTGTAACATTTTTAAGAGTGCTTGGAAGTTATCCAGTAGACACTGGTGCTCCATGATTGAGGTTCAAGCATGGTGTTAATATTTTCTTGAGCAATTCGCAGCCACCCTAATATACGCAACCCACCGAAAGCAACTGTCAAACAAACGGAGGCAAAAAATAAAATATGTGAAAAGTCGGCTTTTTCATTGTTTCAAAATATTCTTTTTATTCTTTTGTAAGGGATCATTTCTCCCATTCATTCGTTGTCAAAAGAATTGGAGTCCTTTTGTAAATTTTGTCGAAATTATTGATTTAATTTTGTAAGCCAAATTATATTTTATTCTTTTCTTGTCTTTCACTGAAGAACTAGACAAAGAAATATGTTAAAGACTTGTGGAAGAAAAACCCAAAAAATGAAGAGAAATAGAAAGTCTTTCCTTTGATATTTTCCTTTTTTATTCTTTTTTATTTTACCTGCATTGGTCTCCCTAATTACATATTAGGACACTATAGGGATGAATTTTAAATCTTGAATTACAGCAAAGAAAAATTAAATTCGTGTGCAATATCCTTTATTCAAGGATTTGGATTTCTAAGTACTTATCATTATTGATCTCCTAGATTACGTTATTAGGGATTCAAATCCTTTATTCAATAAAACAGGCCTCAAGATAATAAACCCGATTAACAAAACTTTGCACAAATTTCAGGATCCAACTTCTTCCCATGGTCTTGTAAAATCAGATTTAGCGCAGCAAATGTACTCGCAAACGTCATAATACCAAGCAAGTGAAAATGAAATCTAACAATAAAACAACAATGCGCCAATATTTACATGGAAAACTTTAACCGGGTTAAAGACGCGGTTCCATAAGTCCCGATAAAATCTTCCACTATAAAATTAAGGACATTACACAGCTTCTAACATTGACTTTATGAATCATTCAACCAAGATGGCCATAGTCCTAATGCCCGTAAAAATGAAAGAAAATAACAGATGAAGGTGATGGAATTAGGTGTTTTAAACCCTTATGAATATGTTGTTTTGAACTATATTCCAAGTATGACAAACAAAAAGCTACAGTCCAAGTCGATATACTAACATTCTTCTTTCCAAGTATTTGAACGTAGCATATTCATGTATTAAAAATTGCTTCGGAAACAGAACTTTCAAAAGATTATCAATGCGAAGGAAAAGGTGAACACTCTGGAAAAGAAACTTGCAGAAGATCCAACTAGCTCAAATAGAGAGGAACTCTCAAAAGCTTAAGCTGATTTGTCTAGAGAACTTGCCATTGAGGAAAAATTCTGGCAGCAGATGGTTGGTGGAAGGGGAAAGAAACACAACACAAAATACTATCAAGCAATCATGAGAAAAAGGAGGTACAAAAACTATGTGTGGAGAATGGAAAATGAAAGGGAGGAAATTTTGGAGAACCCTCCAGATATCGAAGAAGAAGCCATTTAATATTTCTCAAATCTCCTAAAGAATGATGGAAATGGTTCTCAGCAGCCTCTTGACACAAATTTGAGCTTCATTCCTCACCTCATTGGTCAGAATGATAATCAGATGCTGAATAGTCTTCCATCATTGGTCAAGGATTTGGATTCCTAATAAAGTTATGCAATCATTTTTCCATAACTACTTCACTTTATTATTATTGATCTCCTTGATTACACTATTAGGTGATCCAAATCCTCTATTCAAAGAAACAGGGACATGACTCCTCTACAATTCATTTTTCTACAATTCTACGCAATAGTTATCTCGATTAATGCCAAGTGTGACTAAATATCATCTACTGACTATATTAATCTTGCTAAACTAACTTTTTAACCATGGTTAGAAACCATTAAATACCAAAATCTTAACTACCATATTTAATTAGTAAAACAAATATGAAAACATATGATTGTGAAAAAAAAAAAAAAAAATTCCATTCATGCCCCAAGAATAACGATTCACTAAAATTTAAGATAATAAGAAATAAAATTACTAACTCTACTATCAGCACGAGTTAGCTCAAACAAAAAACAAAAGAAATAAACTTAAAGTTTGAAGCTTTACAAAGAACAAGGTAGAGAAGCTGGAAAAAATAATTGTTTTGTAGTGTTTAAATGTGATCTAAGTAAAAAAAAAAAAAAAAGGGGTATCTCTAAAATTGTGTAAATGAACTTCGTTTGAAGTTGTTTTGTTATAATTGCTTCAACTGTAACAATAAGAGATGCTACCTACTCTCTTTTATATATATGTATATATCGTCTTTATTATTTTCTCTCTAAATGATGAGCCGGAATCGTAATGCTTTTTAAGCTTCACTAGACAAGTTGAAGCAAATATTATATGGCTTATTTTATTTTTATTTTTATTTAAAAAATAAATCGTATGACTTCTTAGAGCAAAAATCTAATGGCTTAATTTTTTTTTGTCCAACTTCTATAGATTTTTCTCAAAATTTTAAAGACCATTTATTTTTCACACTAAACACTTTGTGCATTTTTGGTTGAGCCTATAATTAAAGCTATAATATCTTTGTTTTATCAAGACTTTAAAGACCATAAACCACTTGCCATAAAAAATGCTCACGTAACATTTTTTGGAGCAAAAAAAATGTATGGCTTTTTTTGTGGTAAAAAAAAAGTATGGCTTCAAAAGCTAAATATGGCTTCCATATTTGTTTTACCAATTAAATATGGTAGTTTAGATTTGGTATTTAATGTTTTCTATTCATAGTTAAAAAGATAGTTTAGCCAGATTAATATAGTCCGTTGATGATATTTAATGACACGTGGATTAATCGGCATGAAAATTAAAATTATAGAGAATAGAATTGTAAAGGAGCCAAGTCCAAAAAACGGGCCTCAAGATTCCAGCCACAATTTGTGAAAATCAATACGAAACTGTTGAGGAAGATAATAAACCCAAATAACAAAACTTTGTCAAAATGTACTCGTAAACATCATAATACCAAGAAGCACGTGAAAATGAAATCTAACAACAAAACAAAAATGTTCCAATATTTACATGGAAAACTTTAACGAGATGAAGATGGCCATAGTCCTATATAATGCCAGTAAATGAAAGAAAATAACACGGCTTCTACATATAGGACAACGTTTCTTTATCACAATGTCACCCCTAGTACCATAATTATCAAATCGTGAATCGTATCATAAATCGAAATACATTAGAGCACTGTGGGGGTACAACTTCTACCTATTTTTATGATAAGCAAATAATGCTACTTGTAAAACTTTAGGATAAGTTTGGTTTTAATAATTCTTATAGCTTGAAAATTTTGAATAGGGTACTACATGATATTTTTAATAAGAAATTATCTGTGTGTAGAGAGTGAGTTACTCTTATGAGAATTTTGAAGGTTGAATGCTCTAGAGTATTAATGAAACCAGGTACTGTTAATTAACACAACTGTGAAAACTTAACAAGGTTTTACGATACACCATAACTAAACAATTCAAAACATTATACTTACTCGATAGCAAATAAATCTAATATCAATCAACAAAGAAGGTTCAAAACCAAAAACTATCTATCTAATCTCAGTATTTTTGTAATTGATCTCTCTCTTGTGTTTGCTTTTTTTTTTTTTTTTTTTTGCATTCTTACTAGATAATTTCTATTTATGTGGAGGATTGTAAGAGTTGGATTTTTAAACATTTATGAATATATTGTTAGCAATTATATTCCAAGTAGGATCTACAAATTTATGTGAGATAGATCGAGTATATTCATGACCCTCTTTTCGAGTAGATGAATATAGATATTCTTATCTTAAAAACATTCAAGTTATAAGTGTAAATTTTGGTGATAAATATTAAAGGTTGAACATGGGAAAATGAAGAGATTTAGAGTTAATTTTATCCAACATTGGAAAAGTAGAGCAACCTAGTTTCAACGTTTCCTATAAAAATCAGGGCCCTAGGCCTCAATTTTACACATAAAAAAAATGTTTTGCGAAAATCTCTTGCATCCTAGTCTCCTTAGAGAAAGAGAGTTTCCTTGTTTTCTTAAGGACATTCCAACTATTATTATTATCATAATTATCATTATCATTATGTTTCTTTTTATTGTTAAGATAACAATATGTATATTCATATATTTTGTTCGGAATAGATAATCCCAAATTTGAAAAAATTAGATTACCTAGGGAATAAAATTATAACTAGGTTCATTACTTAATACCAAGCATGGGGATTGAAATAGAATTGAAAGGTTATTCTATTACAAATCCAATCTAACATACCAATCACCACTTTATCGAATAAAGGATGGGACAAATTTTATTTGACATTGTCATCCAAAGTTTATATGAAACCTAAATTTTCAGTTGAGATTACCAACTTGTCAATTTGCAATTTAATTCCAAAAGAAACAATTTTTCATATTTTTCTAACATGGAGCTTTTATTTGGATTTTTAGGGCATTCGACGTTGGGCTATATAGGCCCAGCCTAACTTACAAAAATTTGGATCTAGCCTAATTCGGTTGAGAGTGGGCTCAACTTAGCCTAACCCACAACGTATAAGTGGGCTAAGTTAGGTCATATAATTTTTATACTAAGCCTATATGAGCCCAGGCCCATTTCGACACAGGACCAACCTAGCCCAACCCAACTCAAGCTGAACTCAGGCCCAATACAAATTAAGCACAATTCGAATCCACTTATTAAAAGAAATTAAAATATTATGCATTATTCAATGTAAGTTATAGTAACTAGTAACTATTTTTTTAAAATAAATTAGCAAGTTGTAGTAACTATATTTTTTGAATAAACTAATAATAACAAGTAGCAACTTTATTTTTTAAGTTGATAGTAAATGATTTCTCATCAAATCTTTTCTATGATATTGCAAAATGAAACTTACAACTTTAATTCCAAAAAAATAAAGATATAAAATCAAAGTTGATTAAGTCTGCACTTTTCTTTACTTCTTAGTGACTTAGTTGTTGACAAGTTGGCAACAACTTTAGACTAAGCAAAAAATTTGGCAACGAGTATGTTGCCAATAGCTACTTTATTATTTTAATAAATTAATTTTTTTAAAATTTTTTTATTTATATTTTAGTCCCTCAATAATTCCTATAAATACCCTAACCATTTTCATTCTTCTAACACCAAATCAAAATCTTCTTTCTCTCAATTCTCTATGTATTCTTAAGTGTTGAGTATTTTACAAGATTCAAATTTCAATTGTTTAAAGTTACAATTTTTCAAAGTTTCAAAGCTAATTCAACTTTCAAGCCTCAATTTATTTTCAAGAAGAGAAACTCCACTTTTCTTCAATTGAATTGAATTGAGGTATTCTTTTTAATTATAATAGTAGTTTTATTGAAATATTTATTTTCATTACCCCCAATAATGAAATGAGACATGCAGGTCACATATTTTTTAATTCGACTCTTGGGCTTTGCACAATAGAGTTAATCTTGACTAGTTGTGACTTTGTCGTCTTGATCCCTTGAAGAATATGATAAAACTAGGCTTTAGATCAAGCAGTTTGCTAAAATATTGATATGCAGGAATAAACTACCTCTGCTGGTGATGGTAAAGTATTAATGCCCTTGAAATACTTTGTTCCTGACTAGGCACTGAAAATCTGGTATGCAGTTAGTTTTCTCCCTCCAAACTCCTTTTAAAATAATATACTTGTATTAAAATTAAAAAGAATTGGTAGAAATGGATAAGGATATATATATATATATATATATATATATATATTAGTGTCTGTATATTAATATATCAAAATATTTTAATCACGAAAAATGGATTGGCCTAGCTCAGCCCAACTTGTGACCCATGATAGCGAGCTCATGGGTCGAGCTGAGTCTTGTATTTTGAGAAATTAGCTCAGTCTAAACATATGTGTCGAATCGGACTCAGTTTTCTCAATTCATGATTCGACATGCCAACTTTACTTGTTACCAGTTTATTAAGATGGGGTTACCAGTTTATTAAGATGGGGACATACTCACACATAAAGCAACGAAAAAAGGCACGAAAGATTTACGTGATTTAGTCCTTTGCTCATGTCCACAATCTTATCTCGAGAATAAATACGGAAATAATAGTTATAATTTTTCAGGACAAAACTATAAATTAAAAAAATCATCTCTCATGCTCACAATCACCCTTTTATCAGACTACACCCTATTTCAATCTCAAGGTCCAAAAAGTGTTAAAAGACATCTAACTACAAGCTGCAAGAGTCTATTTAACTAATCTTTGCCCTACAAGACAAATGCTTTTTCTGTTTCCAAGTTAATTCTAATTAAACTTGGTCTCCAGTGTGTCTTAATTATGAGTTTGGGTAGAGTTGACATTTGGAATGGGTCGGCTCAGGCCCAGCCCATGAAAACTCGAACCCAGCCTAACTCAGTTAAAAGCAGACTAGACTCAGCCCAATCCATCATATATAGGTTGGCCGAGATGGGTCATGAAATTTATGACTCAACCCATTTGAGACTAGACTCATTTCTACTCGAAACCAGCCTAGCTCAACTCTGAACTCAACCCAACGGCCCATTTGATTTTTATGTTTATGCTACTTATGTACTTGTGTCTTGGATGGTTATAGCTTGTTATATTATTTTATCATTTATGTTAATATTATTAATCTACTTCTGTCTCGTTAACCATTAAATTAATTACTTTTCTTGAAAAGATTAAGTTTAAGTTTTACTTAAAATTTTTTATTAATCCAGCTTTCCAAGTACTTTTATATATATGTGTGTATATATGTATATATATATCTATATTTGTATTAGTGTTTGTATATGTATATTTGTATGTATATTTGTATATATAATATATTCAAAATATACTAATTACAAAAAAAAAAGATGGCTCAACCCAACTCGTAATCCATGATAGTGAACTCGTAGGGCGAGTTGGGTCCTGAGTTACTTGATCTAAAGTCTGAACATGGTTTCATGACAGGCTCTTGCACAGTGTGAGAATACGTTAACAAGATTAGGACTAGTTAGAGAAGCTCGGGATAATACTGCTGGTGCAGCTAAGGTATGCTTGAATTGGTAGTTGAATTGATTTGTTTGTCTCTCTAACATTGGGATGGTCGTTCTATATCTTAACCTATTTGCTCTTTTCTTGATGTTTTAGTTTGTTGCTTCCAACGAACTCAAAGATGTTGGGGCAGTAGCTAGCATGACTGCCGCTAGGCTCTATGGCTTGAATGTACTTGCTCAAGATATACAGGTTTGTTATTGAAATTTGCTCAATAAAATTGTTTGATGATCAAAAGGCGTATTCAGTGTGATACTTATCTCTTATTGCTTTCAGGATGAATCTGATAATATAACTCGATTCCTCATACTGGCTAGAAAGCCTATTACTCCACGCACTGGTGATAAACCATTCAAGGTTAGCTCATCTATTTTATTAGCTGCAGGAAATTAATTTTGGGTCTTTTCTTTACCAATATACAAAGAGATGTTCCGGGAAAATTTCATCCTAAGATCTTGTGTTTTTATAAAGTTGTTGATTACTCCTCAATGTTAATATTTATTATTGGGCCAAAGACATTTTTTCCCCATGAATTTTGTCTAAATCCAAACCGACACGTGAAAGTTTTGTATTAACTGAGATACCCTTGAACTTTTCTTTCCCTTCAGATAAGAAAAACAGATTCACCATTAAACTTCGCGGTTCCTAATCTCGTTCTCATAGGAAAATATTGATAATATAAAAATTTCATGGGCCAATTAATATATGACTATAAGTCATGGGGCAAAATGAAGTTTCAGGTTAGGAAAATAAGCTACTAGCACCCTTCTTTTTTCAAGATTATTCCAAACCACCCCCATCAATTTATTTACAATTAAACGTGTTAAATTTTGATGATTTTACCCTAAAGAATGTAAAATCATTGAACTGAGAGTGCAAAAAGAGCAAATTTTCAAACTTAGCGACAAAAAATAGTAAATTGGACTTGGTTTGTAAAACGTTTCTCTAGTAGAGGTTTTCCAATTTTTCAAATTCTCCTATTCATTTTTCATTTCATTACGAGTTCAATTTACCATGAAAATATCACACGACACTGAAGGGTCTAAATTTCACAGTTTTTTAGATTAAATACCTTTTTACTCACTGAAATACAGAATTTGACAAATGCCTTTTACTTTATCAGACAAGCATAGTTTTCTCACTTAAAGATGGTCCTGGAATGCATTTCAAGCCACTTGCCATTTTTGCTTCTCAAGATATCAATGTCACTAAGGTAAGTTCCTTTTGGTGTTCTCTCTAAATTATTCAAGTGTAATTTCTTCATCAGTACAAAACTTTCATGTGGTCTCTAATATTGTTTTTGGTTGATCTAGATTGAAGCTCGCCCCTTGCAAAAGAAGACTTTGTGAGAACTTGATTACAGTGTCAACGGTTCTTCTAAGTAAGTCCATTAATTAATCTTAATTTCTAAAATCTTAAAGTTAATCTGTATGCATGTAGATAATCAGGGTCAGGACAATGCTTAGGTGCAGGGGCGGAGACAGGGGGATCGGGGGAAGGGCCCCCCCACCCCACCAAGCCTTCAAATTACCTTTTTAATATATGAAATATTCTTTTAAAAAAAATGTTTTGGCTGCCCCTTATTTTTTCCGTTGTCCTAATTCCCCCTTTTTTTTATTTAAATTCCCTCATTTTTATTTTTTTCTTCATCTTAATTGAATCTTTGCTCCTGATATTAAATTTGTGACCCCACCCTGATTAGGTCTATAATATCATTCATGTCTCCAATATTATTTGAGCACTCACATATATATAACATTATGATGCAGGGAATTTCCCTATCTTTTCTATGTTGATTTTGAAGCGTCTGTGGCTGATCAAAAGGCCCAAAATGCTCTTGGGCATTTAAAGGTGGGGCATGCTAATATATAGTGCAATTATATATTCCCTATATTTTGGACGAATCTATAATAAAGTGAAGAACAAAAAGGGAAATCTATTCATTGTTACTAAGTATTGTGTTGTACTTTTTTGGCAGGAGTTTGTAACATTCTTAAGAGTGCTAGGAAGTTATGCTGCAGATACTAGTATGCCATGACTGATCTTCAAGCATGGTGTTAACATTTGCTTGAGCAACTTGCAACCACCCTAACATAAACAAGCAACTTGCAGACACCCAAGGAGACAAGCCACCAAAAACAACTCCCAGTCCAAGAAGCTAATTCCAATTCAAAGAAAAAGAGCGGCGTTCTGATTGCTACACTGGAAAATGGGGGCAAAAAATAAAATCTGTGAAAAGTTTTTTAGTGCAGATTTGTTGGGGAAATGTAAAGTTTTCAGTTGTTTCACAATTTATTTTTATTTTTTTTTTGTAAAACACAATATTTAATTTAATTTTTTCTAAAATATTATTGCTCTGTTTTTTTTGGTCAAAGTAATTGAAATCCAAAAATAATCTTAAGAAAAAAAAAATATAGAAATACCTAGCTAGCCAAATTGCTGAAAATAAAGGAGGTAAAATGCATTTTACCTGAGAATTTCTAGAATTGAGAGTGCAAAAAGACAGCGTGCTCACACCGGTCAACTAAAAGGCCCATAGGACGTTGGCAGCCCCACATTAGGGCCGATGGAGGTGTAACTTTTATTGGTCCCGCATACTATTTTAAATTATATAGATATCTCATTCGAAAAACCTAATTAGTGCCTCCATGGTATAAATAATTTTGGTCAGCTTCCACTAGCCTCACAAACTATTTCAAATTAAATAGACATTTTGAAAAAAACAAATTAACCCTCATAGTACCATTAAATTTTAACAATCAAAATCAGCCTTACTACTTTAGATTTAATAGATATTTTGAAAAAAATAATTATCCTTTGTAGTACCATTAATTTGATCTTCAAGACCATTTATCCCTTGTACACTTACTGACTTAACCTCTCTAGTAAAAGTCTTAAGTTCAACAAGATATAATTTTTTTTGGTACTAAGTTTTGCAAACCAGAAAAACAAACATGAATGACATGGATAGATTTAGCATGGGGTGGGGGCTACAACCTAACTAATTCTATTAAAAGTCCCAAAAAAATCATGGGTTTAAAAAAAAAATCCCTAACAACCCAACTTAAATCGACTCTATCATACACTTGAGTAAAAAAGATGTATTACTCATGCAAACATGGAGTGAGTATCGCTTGAAAGTAATTTATCTTAATTTTCACTTGTATTTTAGTCCACAATAATAAATTACTAATGTGTATCTCAAGTAGAATACAAGTAAGACCAATCTTTATATATATATATATATATATATATATATATATATATATATATATATATATATATATATATATATAAGGTGCATATATATATATATATAAATATATATATATATATGCACCTTAATGGTACTGATATGGAGACCACGTACATAAGAAAAAAAATAAGGAATATATCTGATTACATTGCTTATCTTATAGAACAAACATAAAGTGCAAAAATTTAAGCATTTGTTATTGGATTATATTATTCTTATATAAATCTAAAAGAATTTAATGTTGTGAACAAACAGAAGTTATTTGATCTAAATACTTTTGGTGCATGACCTCTAGAGTGTAGTAATGATGAGAAAAATTCAAAATTCACATGGAGATACACTAAGACTCTATTTGGCCTAGTTTTTATACACTTAGAAGCACTTTCTGTGAGTTTAAAAGCTGAAACTAACTTGTTTGGTCTATTTTTTATAGTTATTTTAGATAATAGTTGAAATTAAAAAATAAATAAATAAATAAAAGCTCCAAAATGGAGCTTTTCAAAAAAAGCTTTTGCAAAGTTATTTTTATATAATGCCTGAAGTCATTTTTTTTTTATTTCTCAAATATATCCCTTTATATTTTTTAAAATCCAATACTATTTATCTTAGAGAGGTTAGCGAAAAACTTTGGGAAAACGTCACATTGCCCTATAAATTCTAGGGCAATGTGAATCACTAGACAAATACATTTTAGAATATATATATATTCTAACATTTCCCCTCACGTGTAACCTGATCTGAGAGTGATCACACGTGGAAGATTGAACACATATGGTAGATGAACACAATGAAAGGTTTAGTGCACGTAGGGCATACGTGGAAGATTAAATATAAGTGTGACCTGATTTTAAGATGGGTCATACATGGACATACATGGAAGATAACACATACAGAAGAAGATTGAATACACATGTGACACATGTGCTGGATGAACACATATGAAAGGTTGAGCGCATGTGGTGCATGGGTAGAAGATTAAATACAAGTGTAACCTGATTTTGATATAGATCACACATGGACAAGCGTGAAAGAAGATTGAACACACACGTGACATAATTTGAGAAGGGTTACACATGAATGAACACGCATATAAGATAACACACGCAGAAGATGAATAAGACTAAACCATGGGTTTAGCTCTGATACTATGTTAAGAATCATAGGATTCTATTATAAAACCAATTAGTATTAAGTGGAGTAACCTATGATCTTATAAGGTGGTCTTCAAGTTTTTGATTTTCTAACAATCTTAAACTCCATTGGTCAAGAATAAAAAATGTCATCTAAAGATTTTTATTATACAATATATGTTCCAATTGCTCCTTCACAGCATACAGAGAAGGCTCCACAAAGAAGATTGAAAATTTATGCTTGATTTAGATCTCCCTCGTTAGTTCTACACTCTGTTGTCTTGATAGGTCATATATATTTCGTGGTCAGATTTTAACCACAGCCCACTAATTCATTCGATCCCTTCTGCCTCCTAGGTACTTACAGTAGTACACTTGTTCAGTCAAAACAAATGGTTCATATTTTTTATACTTTCTCTTAACGTTCACTT
The DNA here is from genome assembly GCA_037974665.1 of Ehretia macrophylla. Taxonomy (NCBI): domain Eukaryota; kingdom Viridiplantae; phylum Streptophyta; class Magnoliopsida; order Boraginales; family Ehretiaceae; genus Ehretia; species Ehretia macrophylla. The sequence goes on from CM075768.1 coordinate 32,528,554, forward strand.
CAACCTGTCTGGTCTTAAGATGATACTTCACCCCTCTGTCCTTTGTGGAATCATACTAGTCACACTAGAAAAGAACGACCCTTGTATGTTGCAATGTTGGATTATGATATTCAAGTTCAATAATGTCGTTCAACACTCCATAGTATCCAACATCCTCAATATTACCACCATTTATCCTTTTAACAAATATTTCACTATTGTAGGTTGATTTTAATTTCCCAAAATTTAATGTATGAAATCGGTAACCGTTGACCAAATATCTTGACCAACTGCGAACCCGTCTACTAGGCCACAATGAAAGACATTTTACATGATCATCAATGCCATTAGTACCTATCAGTTGCAAATGCTAATCTGATCACTATACAAAGTCAAAGCAAAATATTACTTTATAACCAAATGGTCTTAAGATATTCTTACATGGTGATATAACCACATCGGGAAATTATTGTAAACTTCATATTGAATTTCTGTCGAAGACAATTCGTGATAGTTTTGGCGAATATATTCCTCGAACATGCTGTGGAAAAAAAAACAAGTGTCGGCTTAATCTTGTAGTAAAGTATAAGGAACTGTGCTTTCCAATTCTCTAATAGTTGTCATAACCGTACCTAATATAGGGGGAAACCTCTCGGCAATTGGTCAAAAAATAGATGTATGCGGCATGCAGTTCTTCATCATCTAAGATTCGTTATGTTTCCTTCCCGATTGGACATCCCGGGTAAGTCAATATAGATAAACAACCATCAGGGTATGTCACCTCGTTATATTGGTTATTCCGCAGAATACTCTCGTTCTAGTAGCCTTGTGCGGTTCAAAATAATAAGAACAAAAAGTAGATGTTTCGTGGATGTGATAAGCTTCACAAATTGATCCTTCAACTCATGCTTTATTCTTGACCTTCCGCTTCAATCTTTGCAAAAACCTCTCGAAATGATACATCCAGTGATATTGAACCGGACCACCACAAATGGCTTCATATACCAAGTGAATTGTCAAATGCTCCATTGAATCGAAGAAACCAGGGGGTAACATCTTCTCCAAGTTGCAAAGTGCAACAACAATATTTTCCTACATCCTTTCCAAATCGGTCCTTTGAAGAGTTGTGTAACATATGTTGGTAAAGAATAAACTTAGTTGGGCAAAAACTTCCCAAACATGTTTTGGTAGTAGCTCACGTAATGCAATCGGAAGCAATCTCTCCATAAATACATGACAATCGTGACTCTTCATATGTGACATCTTCAGTTCCTTCATGTCCACACATCGGGATAAATTGGAAGCATGTCTATCAGGGAGTTGTAGGTCTCTAACCCATTCAAGCAGTGTTTTTCTCTTTTCCACAGGCAGTGTGTAAACACCCATCTTCAATTCGTGCTCACCGCATAATTCCAGACGGTCACAAAAGGTTAATACATCAACTCTAGCTTTGAGGTTGTCTTTTGTCATACCGTTCACCGCCATCACCGTGTTGAAAACATTATCAAACACATTTTTTTCAATATGCATCATGTCCAAATTGTGTCGGACAAGATGTGTTTTCCAGTAAGGCAAGTCCCAAAAAATACTTCTCTTTGTCCAATTGTGCCAATCCCCAAAACCTGGTAGTTTACTTCCTCCTATGTCGTTTTTTTTCGGGTAATCTTTCATTAGTTCCCACAACTGCATACCATCTAATCTTGGCGGTGCCTGAGATTTTTTAACTCTACCCTTGATAAAATTCTTTTAGTCATGCTGTAATACACTATTCATTGGTAAGAACTGACGATAACAATCAAAGAATGAATTCTTCTTACCCGTTGGTAATCGAATGTTTTTGATTAATCCATAAAATACGGGCATGTCAGCTTCCCATGTATGTTCTAGCCAGACAACATACCATATGTTGGGAAATCATTTATTGTCCACATCAAAGCAGCCCTCAAAATAAATTTTTTTTGTGTGGCAACATCATAACAAGATGTACCTTCCAACCATAAATTTTGCAATTCTTCGATCAAAGGCTATAGGTACACATCAATATTCTTACATGAAATGATTTTTTATGCACATCCACGGTGGAAAATTGTACGGTGTCATAATGACAGGCCAACAAGAATAAGGTTGAGCATTTGAACTGTGCGGATTAAACCCATCTGAGCACAAACCAAGCTGAACATTTTCGAGTTCATTTGAAATTCAGGATACACTCTATCGAAATGCTTCCAAGAATCAGTGTCAAATGGATGACAAATTTTTTCATCCTCCACCTGGTGATTCTTGTGCCACTGCATGTGCTCTGCTGTCACCTTTGACATGTATAATCTTTTCAACCTTGGAGTCAATGGGAAAAACCGTAATTGTTTATATGGTTTGAACTTACTCTGTTTTGAGCCACGTGTTGTTGGTTTGAAACGTCGATGACCACAATAATGTACATTCATTTACACAAACATCTATCTTCACATATCCTAACCACAAGGGTCCAAAAAATTGCTTACACTTGTAAAAGTTTCCAGGCATTGTATGAGTATTTGGCAACGAATCCCTAACTGTTCCAATCATTGTGTTAAAGCATAATTCGCTCATGTTATACTCGGCCTTGACATTCATGTAATGAGACATGACAGATAACTATGTCAGGTTCTCACAACCTTCATACAATGAAAATCAGCAGCCTTCAACAACTCAAAAAATTGTTGTGCTTCCATGTTAGCTTATTCTGTATAAAAGTTATCATCACCAAACTACTCCGGACCAACAGGGTCAAATACCATTGTCCTACAGTTATTTCTTTCTTCAATTGTCTCGTCCTGTTCATTATTTTGAAAATTTTCCGTACGTATATTAAAATTATTTGTCGATGGATCTATCTTTTTCACTCTCACAAGTTTTTAGATCTCTTATGCACCTTAGCTACTCTGTCTGGCTCCAATAGCTTTTCCCTGTGCACCCAAATCAACCATGAGACACCACGATCTTACTCCATCGTTTGAGCCCTACTTCCCAGCTCCACCAAGAGTCCATCGATTACCTTGACATGTGTACACCAGTTACGAGATTAACATCAATCTAAATGTTGATAGGTATTGTAGCTATAAATAATTGTGAGATACATCAAATGGATATAAAAATAATCTTCTTAAATACTGATTCAAATGAAGAAATCTATATAGAACAATATGAGAGTTTAAGAAGGTTGAAAACTTGTAAATCATTTTATGGATTAAAACAAGTTTTAAAAACAATGATGACATGTGTTTTATAAAATTGGAAGAGGTAATCTTGCATCTTTTTGGCTTGATAATTGGCTTCCTCATAATTTTAAAAGATGTTTTTGGAGTTCCTTCAATTGAGAATCTGGGTCATGATCTTTCTACAGAAGTAGAAGACTTCATTGAAGATAACGAGTGGAGTTAGCCATCAGACCCAATCTTTGATGTTGCCAACCTTAATATTGTTAATGTTTCTCCTAATCCAGTTTCATCTCATGTTATTATTTGGCTTGTAATCATAAGTTCTTAATTATATATTTGTATAAAACCTCTTTTTTTACTTGCATTGCATACATGAATTTGTAAGAATTTGATCACTCTTAAAAGATTTTGATGTAGCGTAGGTTTAAAGGGAGAAACAATTCGAATACAAGGTCGCAAAAATAAATAGAATTGAGTGAATGTCAATAGTTGGTGTAAAATTAGTATCCTAATGTGCGTGTAAGCTCAATTGAAGAAAAGATGTTCAACATAATATTCTTCTCTTTGATATGGTCCTAATACTATTGATAATGCGAAAATCCGACTTCAAATGCTCGAGATATCACCTTCAAAAGATTGTTGTGCATGAGAATAGCTCAAATGCGCTCGAGAAGGTTACTAACCAGCTTGAGCAGCTGAAATCCAGAGAAATCAGCCCATAACATGCTCGAGCAGGTGGCCAACCTACTTAAGCAGGTTAGTGATTTAACAAGCAGCCATTTATCTAGTTTAAATGCTCAAACTCCAACTTTGACCAGGACATTAGACTTGTTTAAATAGCATTTTACATGTTTGGAAAAAGGACTTTTGACATTCTTTTGTAACCCTAAACATAAGAAAAAACCTCTCTTCATTCCAGAATAAATAAGAAATGTGATTTTAGCCAAGATTAAAGGAGAAGAAGATTCACGAAGCCTTAATCATCATCATCACCATCTTCCACACATGAGCTTTCTTGCCTATTTTTTTTTATCTTGTTTTTAGTTTTTGTCATCATGTCTGCACACCAAACCCCATGATTTGGGGTGATAATCAGCTAGTTATGTGATATTATGTTAGGATTTGTGATTTTGTCATATTAATTCGTATTGAATTTCTTTAATTTGGTTTTCTTGATTAATTATACATATATACTTGTAGTTAAAGTTTCCTATTTCAAGAATTCCTATTTTTCTTTCATTGAATCTTGTAGATTCCAGGAGTACCAATTAGGAATAACTATAATCTTAATTGATAATTGGATTTAATTGAGATAGGCAATCTATCGCGATAATTTATTCTTGATAATTGACATACTTTTTATTGAGAACAATAATGAAAACATTAATACTACAGAGGAAATGTTGACCAATAAATCTGATATAAATAATTTAGGTGTGGCAGATGTTAAGTTGAGTACATCTAATAGACTCTTCCAGTGTCAAATCCCACTATTTTGAGAAAATACATCACAAGTTTAATAAATCGATAATAGTTCTATGAGAACACCTATATATGCAAACTTATTGGTAAAAGAATATTTTAGTTGGAATATTCACATACTATTTGGAGTCTAATGTACATCATAAATTCATGAGACTCATTATAGCTTGTGCAACTAGCATGTTGAGTAGATATATTAGCAATCTAAGGTAAGACTATTGGAAGGTAATTATAAGAGTTTTAAGGTATCCAATTTACACTTTGAATTATGTGTTACATTATATGAGATATTCTATCATATTAGAGGGATATAACGATGCTAATTTTATATTTGATACAAAAGACTCAAAATCTGCAAGTGAATTTGTGTCTTAAGTCTAAGTCTAAAGAGTCGCTAATGAAAACCCTATCTAGTTTATTGGAGATCCCAAGATCTAAGTTCAAAGAAAAAATCAAATTATGTGCCACTCATTAGAGCACGGGGATAAAACTTCTACCTATTTCTATGATAAGCAGATAATGCTACTTGTAAAACTTTAGGATAAGTTTGGTTTTAATGATTCTTATATCTTGAAAAAATTGAATAGGGTACTACTGGATATTTTTAATAAGAAATTATATGTGTGTAGAGAGTGGGTTACTCCTATGAGAATTTTGAAGGTTGAATGCTCTAGAGTATTAATGAGACTAGGTGTTGTTTAGGACCTAAATTAACACAACTATGAAAACTTAACAAGGTCTTAGGATACACCATAGCTAAACAATTCAAGACATTATACTTACTCGTTAGCAAATAAATCTAATAGCAATCGGTACTAAAGAAGGTTCAAAACCAAAAACTATCTATCTAAAGGCAGTATCTTTGTAATTGAACTCTCTCTTGTGTATGCTTATTTTTTGCATTCTTACTAGATAATTTCTATTTATGTAGAGGATTGTATGAGTTGGATTTTTAAACACTTATGAATATATTGTTTTCAACTATATTCCAAGTAGGATCTACACATTTATGTGAGATAGATCGAGTGTATTCATGATTGTCTTTTCGAGTAGATGAATATAGATATTCTTATGTTAAAAACAACCAAGTTATAAATGAAAATTTTGGTGATAAATATTTAAGGTTTAACTTGGGAAAATGAAGAGATTTAGAGTTAATTTTCTCCTACATTGGAAAAGTAGAGCAAGATAGTTTCAACGTTTCCTATAAAAATCAGGGTCCTAGGCCTCAATTTTACACACAAAAAAGTGTTTTACAAAAATCTCTTGCATCCTAGTCTCCTTAGAGAAAGAGAGTTTCCTTGTTTTCTTAAGGACATTCCAACTATTATTATTATCATAATTATCATTATCATTATGTTTCTTTTTATTGTTAAGATAACAATATGTATATTCATGTATTTTGTTCGGAATAGATAATCTCAAATTTGAAAAAAATTAGATTACCTAGGGAATGAAATTATAACTAGGTTCATTACTTAATACCAAGCATGGGGATTGGAATAGAATTGAAAGGTTATTCTATTACAAATCCAATCTAACATACCAATTACCACTTTATTGTATAAACGATGGGACAAATTTTATTTGACATTGTCATCCAAAGTTTATATGAAACCTAAATTTTCAGTTGAGATTACCAACTTGTCAATTTGCAATTTAATTCCAAAAGAAACAATTTTTCATATTTTTCTAACATGGAACATTTATTTGGATTTTTAGGGCATTAAATGTTGGGCTGTATAGGCCCAGTCCAACATACAAAAATTTGGATCTAGCCCAATTCGGTTGAAAGTGAACTCGACTCAACCCAACCCACCACATATAGGTGGGCCGAGTTAGGTCATATAATTTTTTACTAGGCCTATATGAGCCTAGGCCCATTTTGACACAGGACCAACCTAGCCCAACCCAACTCAAGCCGAATTTAGGCCCAACTCGAGCCCATCATAGGCCTAGTAAAAATAAGCACAATTCAAACCCACTTATTAAAAGAAATTAAAATATTATGCATTATTCATTGTAAGTTATAGTAACTAGTAATTATTTTTTTAAACTAAATTAGCAAGTCGTAGTAACTATATTTTTTGAATAAACTAATAATAACAAGTAGCAAATTTATTTTTTAAGTTGATAGTAAATGATTTCTCATCAAATCTTTTCTATGATATTGCAAAATGCAACTTACAACTTTAATTCCAAAAAAAAAAGATATAAAATCAAAGTTGATTAAGTCTGCACTTTTCTTTACTTCTTAGTGACTTGGCTGTTGACAAGTTGGCAACAACTTTAGACTAAATAAAAAATTTGGCAACGAGTATGTTGCCAATAGCTACTTTATTATTTTAATAAATTAATTTTTTTTAATTTTTAATTTATATTTTAGTCCCTCAATAATTCTTATAAATACACTAACCATTTTTCATTCTTCTAACACCAAATCAAAATCTTCTTTCGCTCAATTCTCTATGTATTCTTAAGTGTTGAGTATTTTACAAGATTCAAATTTCAATTATTCAAAGTTTTAAAGCTAATGCAACTTTCAAGTCTCAATTTATTTTAAAGAAGAGAAACTCCACTTTTCTTCAATTGAATTGGATTGAGGTATTCTTTTAATTATAATAGTAGTTTTACTGAAATATTTATTTTCATTACCCCCAATTAGTTTGTTTGGCATGTGTGTGTGTGTGTGTGTATATACACTCAATTTCTCTCTCATACTAGTTTATAAATGCAAATGACACATGCTAGTCACATATTTTTTAAGTCGACTCTTAGGCTTTGCACAATAGAGTTAATCTTGACTGGTTTTGACTTTGTCATCTTGATCCCTTGAAGAATATGATAAAACTAGGCTTTAGATCAAACAGCTTGCTAAAATATTGATATGAAGGAATAAACTACCTCTGCTGGTGATGGTAAAGTATTAATGCCCTTGAAATACTTTGTTCCTCACTAGGCATTGAAAATCTGGTATGCTGTTTGTTTTCTCTTTCCAAACCCCTTTTAAAAGAATATACTTGTATTAAAATTAAAAAGAATTGGTAGAAATAGAGAAAGATATATATATAAATTGATTGGCCTAACCCAGCCCAACTTGTGACCCATGATAACGAGCTCGTGGGCCGAGCTGAGTCTTGTATTTTGAGAAATGAGCTCAGCTTGCTTAGTCCATTGAACATATGTGTCGAATCGGACTCAGTTTTCTCGATTCATGATTCGGCCGGGCCGGGCCGCGCTGGCCCATATGCCAACTTTACTTGTTACCAGTTTATTAAGATGGGGACATACTTACACATAAAGTAGCGAAAAAAGGCATGCAAGATTTACGTGGTTTAGCCCTTTGCTCACGTCCACAATCTTATCTCTAGGATAAATACGGAAATAATGGTTACAGTTTTTCAGGACAAAACTATAAATTAAAAAAATCATCTCTCGTGCGCACAATCACCCTTTTATCCAACTATACCCTATTTCAATCTCAAGGTCCAAAAAGTGTTAAAAGACATCTAACTACAAGCTAAAAAAGTCTATTTAACTAATCCTTTCCCTACAAGACAAATGCTTTTTCTTTTTCCAAGTTAATTCTAATTAAACTTGGTCTCTAGTATGTCTTAATTATGAGTTTGGGTAGCGCTAGCATTTGGAATGGGTTGGCACAGGCCCAATCCACGAAAACTCGAACCCAACCTAACTCAGTTAAAAGCAGGTTCGACTCAGCCCAGCCCACCATATATAGGTGGGCCGAGGTGGGTCATGAAATTTATGACTCAGCCGATTTGAGGCTAGACCCATTTCTACTCGGAACCAACCCAGCTCAACTCTGAACTCAACCCAACTCGAGCCCAACTCGGGCCCATATAATTTTTATGTTTATGCTACTAATGTACCTGTGTCTTGGAAGCTATGTTATATAATATTTTATCATTTATGTTAATATTATTAATCTACTTCTGTCTCGTTAACCATTAAATTAATTACTTTTCTTGAAAAGGTTAAGTGTAAGTTTTACTTAGATTTTTTTTTTTAATCCAGCTTTCCAAGTACTTTTATATATATGTGTGTATATATGTATGTATATATATGTATTAGTGTTTGTATATGTATATTAGTATATATAATATATTCAAAATATACTAATTACAAAAAAAAGACGGCCCAACCTAATTTGTAACCCATGGTAGTGGACTCGTGGGGCGAGTTGGGTCCTGTGTTTTGAAAAATAAGCCCAAGCTAGTTCAGCCTACCAAAAACTTGGGCCGAGCTAGCTTTAGTTCTCTCGACCCATGACTCCTATGGGTTGGGCTGGGCTGGCCTAAATGCGAGCTCTAGGTTTGGGCTATATACTCGAGCCATTACTTAACAAACCTGGGCTCAAAGTTTTAGGCCATTAAGCACCATCTATATTATATGTTTGAGAATAATTGTCTTGAACTAAATATCTACTAACACAAAAATAATAACTCAAATTAATAATGAAACCAATGTTACTAGTGTATAAAGGATAATTTTGACTCCAAGTTAACCCAAAAACGAATAAAACATGGACAATTATACAACACATAATTTGACAATTATACTAGTAATAATTTTTTAAATAGAAATTAATTTATTTTTTTGACTAAATATATATATAAATTCTATATACTTAGTAAAATTAGTAGAACCCCTGGCCGCTTAATAAATTCGTCAGTAGTGCTGTATATTGGTTTTAAAAAAAAAAAAAGGTAACGTGCCGCCAACTCTGCACCTTTGAACCATCCATTGACGAGGACAAAGTGGAATCGGATGAGTTCGATTTTTCAATGCCGTTTGTTATAGACCAAGAAAAACAAAAGCGGATCAGTTGGGGAACAAGTTAACTTTTACAGAAATTATTCAAGAAGCATAACAATAGCATGGGCAATAAAACTTCAAATTTGGCTTGCTACCTATTGCGATAGAATAATCATCCTAATTTTAAATCACTGACCACTTTCCATAGAATGCGATTAATGGCCTCACTCACGTGTGTACCACATATAGAGTAAAAATTTATCGATTTCAAATTTGGCTAGTTGGAGAAGTTTTTTTTTTTTTTGTCGAAAAGTTGGAGAAGTGAAGACTTCAAATTAATTTGGCTTGCAGTTGGAAAAGTGCGAGTCAATTGTGATACTTATTGATCATTATAGTTCAACAAAGAAGTTGTACACTCGTTAAAAAAAAAAAAAAGTGCCTTGATATTTAGAATGTTTTTTTTTGGATTAATACCCAATTTATCCCCTTAATTTTATTGTGTTTTGACATACTAGTCTTCTATCTTTAAAAGTGCAATATTGCAGTCATTTATCTTTTGAATATGTGACCACGTTAGTTTTTTTTCACTTTTTCGTTTAAAATTTGATGGCATAAGCAAAAAACTAATATAATCACGTGACAACCACATACTTTTTTGGTTAAACTGTAAATAGAAAAGTGAGAAAAAGACTAAAAGTGTTATATATCCAAAAGATAAATGATTATAATGTTGCACTTTTAAAGATAAATATTATGTCAAATACACTAAATATAAGGGGCTAAATTGGGTATTAACCCATGTTTATTTAACTACAATGTGTTTGAGACCTAATATTTGTGTTTCTTTCAATGAAAATTTTCTTTTTGTTATATGATTTTTATTGGGAATAATATTTTTATTTTTATTATATTATTATAGTATTATTATTATTATTATTATTGTTGTTGTTGTTGTTGTTGTTGTTGTTATTATAATTATTATTTTTATTTTTATTTTTATTTTTATTTTATTGTTATTAAATAAATAAATTGATCCAAACACAAATGGACAAATAAATGTGGATAAAAAGTGTTAATTAATTAGATGCTAACTTCGCCCGTGGGGCTATAGAAGTTCAGCAAGTGCTGATTGGCTGAAATAATTAAAGCATAACATAAGTCAAATAAGGAGTCCTGCATGGGCAAGAATTTCAAATTCGGCTTGCAGCTAGTTGCCATTTTTAGAATAAAAGTAGAAGTCAGCGGAGCTAGTTGCCATTTTTAGATAAAAATTCAAGTATTTGATAGGGAGAACAGCATGAATAGCCGTCATTGTTTTCAAAAAATTCAGTTTAGTCCTCATTATTTCAAAATGTTTAAAAAGATCCCTAATATTTTTTTAAAGATTCAATTTAGTCCCTATTATTTCAAAAGGTTCAAAAAGATCCCCAATATTGATTTATGCGCCTCTAAAAATGCAAGTTACTTGATCTAACGTCTGAAACTGGTTTTATCACAGGCTCTTGCACAATGTGAGAATACATTAACAAAATTGGGACTAGTTAGAGAAGCCCGGGATAATACTGCTGGTTCAGCTAAGGTATGTTTGAATTGGTAGTTGAATTGATTTGTTTACCATACTTATAACGTCAAATTAAGGTGGTTCGTTGTCTTATTCTGTGTGTTCTTTCCTTGATGTTTTAGTTTGTTGCTTCCAACAACCTCAAAGATGCTGGGGCAGTAGCTAGTTTGACTACCGCAAAGCTCTATGGCTTAAATATACTTGCTCAAGATATACAGGATGAATCCGATAATGTTACTCGATTCTTGATGCTGTCTAAAAACCCAATTAATCCAAGCATTGGGGAAACACCATTCAAGGTTAGCTCTTTTATTCTATAAGCGTGTTATATTTTGATGAATCCACACTAAAGAAACACTTTAAGTTACCCAATAATTTTATAGAACTAAAGTGCAAAAAGGAGAAAAGTTTTCAAACTTAATGACAAAAAGTAGTGAATTGAACTTGTTTCCTAAAACGATTCTCTAGTAGTACTTTTTCCCGTTTCCAACTTCTCCTATGCACTTAGCCACTTCAATGTGATATTCATTTTCCATGAAAATAGATTTGCAACATTGAAGGGTATAAATTACGCAACTCTTGTTGTTACATTTATATTTGCTCATTGCAATATACTTTGGCTAATACCTTTTACTTAATCAGACAAGCATAGTCTTCTCACTTAAGGATGGCCCAGGGATGCTTTTCAAGCCACTTGCTGTTTTTGCTTCCGAAAATATCAACGTCACAAAGGTGAGTTCCTTCTAGTGTAGTTTTTGAATTAATATTCGTTTATTGTAATTTCTTCGAATAGACAACCTTCTTGCAGTCTCTAATACTTTTTTTTATTTGATCTTAGATTGAAACTCGCCCCTTGCAGAAGCAGGCTTTGCAAGAACTTGAACACAGTGCCAATGGTTGTCCAAAGTATGTCCCATTCCTCTGTTTATTCTTAAGTTTTAAAATCTTGAATCTTATAATTAATTTGTCTCCAACATTGTTTGAGCACTGACATACAACATTCTGGTGCAGGCAATTTCCCTATCTTTTCTACATTGATTTTGAAGCATCTGTCGCCGATCAAAAGGCACAAAATGCTCTTGAGCATTTAAAGGTAGAGCACACGAAAATTTAGTACTATTATATATATAGTATGTTTTTGCTAGATGTGTGTGATTAAGTTAAAACAGGAAATTTATTCCTTGTCACTAAGCATTATATTGTACTTTTCTTGCAGAAGTTTGTAACATTTTTAAGAGTGCTTGGAAGTTATCCAGTAGACACTAGTGCTCCATGATTGAGGTTCAAGCATGGTGTTAATATTTTCTTGAGCAATTCGCAGCCACCCTAACATACACAGGCGTCTTTATCAACCCAAGGAGGCAACCCACCGAAAGCAACTGTCAAACAAACGGAGGCAAAAAATAAAATATGTGAAAAGTTTTTAACGCAGATTTTTGGGGAAAAGGAGGCTTTTTCATTGTTTCAAAATATTCTTTTTATTCTTTTGTAAGAGATCATTTCTCTCATTCATTTGTTGTCAAAAGAATTGGAGTCCTTTTGTAAATTTTGTCGAAATTATTGATTAAATTTTGTAAGCCAAATTATATTTTATTCTTTTCTTGTTTTTCACTGAAGAACTAGACAAAGAAATATGTTAAGTACTTATGGAAGAAAAACCCAAAAAAAAGAAGAGAAATAGAAACTCTTTCCTTTGATATTTTCCTTTTTTATTCTTTTTTATTTTACTTGCATTGATCTCCCTAATTACATATTAGGACACTATAGGGATGGGTGAAGATCCTATCATATTAGAAGTTGTCTCATCATATTATGAGAGGAAAATCTCAACCTTTCATATAATTATAGATAATCTCAACCATTCATTTAAATTAAACATTTTCTCTCTCCTATTAATTGTTTTATGCCTCCTCTTAACCTTAGCTCCTACGTTTTATTTCTCCTATTTTCTACCACTTAACGCTTACTGTTTCCCCAAAAGAAAAAAAAAAAAAAAAACAACCCTCATCTTGACCAACGATCATATATCTTAGTTCATCTTTGCCTTCTAAACCATGTCAAACTATTGAAGGTAGGCGCGTCTTTATCTTTCTTTTTTCGTTTAATGTTTATATTTTCAGTTTTTGATGTAATGTTTATAGCTTCATATATTTGTTATTAGTATATTTGAGTAAATTTTAGTGTTGTTTGTATATACAAACTTAGGTTTTCCAGAGTTAAAATTACAAAAATTAGAGATTAGAAATTAAGATTTTTTAAATTAGGGATTACAAAATAAGGGATTATGAAATTAGGGTTTCACAAAATTAGAGTTATTATATTATTTGGTTTGTATATGTCTGTGTATACATATATATATATATATATGTTCATGGGTTTTACAAAATTAGGAATCTTAGTTTTGCCTATAGATGTGTGCTTTTATATATAAATTATGATTTATATGATTTTAGGTTTTTATGTCTCTGTACATGTTTGTCTAAACTTGTATATGACAATCCAGTTTTCTCTACATATATTTGATAATCCAATTTTGTTATATATATGTAAATGTTTAGATATGTACCTGGATATATGTTTTATAACCCAGCGAAACCCCATCGAGAGCCTTCATGACATATAACTATCTATTTTTTTCTCCCCTCTCATCTAGCAGCATTCAACTTGAGGGCAACAAATCTCTTCGTTTCTCGAAGTTTATGTCAAATAATATATCCATGTGTTTGTAGTTTGATATATATATATCCTAGTTTTGTATATACATGTGGTAATCTAAATATTTTTTACTATAGGTATAGATGTGTTTGTATAGTTTATTAACTATGTTTTTGTTTTCCCTAATAATTAGGAAAATATGGCTTCAGAAGTTGGTTTTTAAACAAGTGGAAGAATTATAATTCTGATTTCTTTCACAAAAGTTTATGGTGCAATAGCGATGCAAGAAATCAAGCCAAAAAAAGTCAGAGTTGTGGATCAAGAGCAGCAAAACATGTACTGGAGATGGCTATTATTGTATTTTTAATTTGAAGTCTTTGTATTCTTGTAAACTAATATTGTCTTGGATGTAGACTTTGTATTTTTTAAAATTTAATCTGAGAATAAATTTATATTCTAACATTGTTTAAGCTGATAAGAGCAACAAATATTTGAGGCAATTATTATATTAAATTTGAAGACTTTGTATGTCGTTATGTTAATATGAGGACTCTTGTAATCTAATAATATCTTGAATCTTGAATCTTGAATGTTGACTATATATGTCATAAACTGTGTTTTTACATTGGTTAAACTTATAAAAATTCTTACATTTCCCTGCATGCACTTTACAATTAATTAACCTCAACCTGCATATTGTACCAACAATAATGAACGCTTGAACATCTCATATAAATAATCAAGTATTAAAGTTGATTGTAATGTTTGTTGTTGCTAAGGCCAGAAGAACCATCTAATATATCAATAGATTGTACATCAAATAATCTATCCAATAACTAATTTCACATAAATTTTGACACAAAAGAGAGATTGATACAATGAGATATCATCAATAATCAACATGTCCTTCGCTCTGGAAACAATTGAACAAAACCCGCTTATGAAATCAAATCTGGCTCAATGTAGCTTGAATTTAAGTCGAATGCCTATAAAAAGTAACAAATTACAATGTTAAGTACTTTAAGGCGTATCAAAAAATAAAATTATAATTTTTATTTTTATACTAACTTGGGTACCACGTGTATTAGTATACTCATGACTTTGGACATATGAAAGTCCCCATTGAACATCATTAGTAGAGGTCGAATGCACAGGCATAGTGATACTTGTTTTTGTCACATCCTGCATTTAATAAGTAAATTAGCACATAATCTAACATGAAAACTAAGACTGCAAATACAAGTTTGATATAATACATGAGAAAAATAGGTGTCAGAAAAAGGCAATGAAGGATATATTGGAGTCTTCGACTGTTGTTCTACAATACTCAAAGGCTGCTCTTGTCTAGAGGCATTGTCGTGCATGGCCTATATATATATAATAATTATTATTATAATCAGTGAAATTTCAAACATGAATAAGAAATATTATACCAAACAATAAAGATATTGTGGATACCTTCTCATTTTTATTACTTCTCCTCGCACTTTTACTATTTCTCTTCATCAAACGCTTTTCTAATGAACTTTTCACACGTCGTCTTCCACCTGGATCTTTATAAGCACGTTTAGCAACTCCTTTAGGTTGATTGATTGGAGCCTCCGAATGAACAATAGTGGAATTTAATTCTTCACTATGGTGCGATTCACTAATTTGAACATTTTCAAGCATTATTTCAACATTTTTTAACATTTCTTCACCTCCTTTCTTGCACATACTATGAGTTCCTTTAACTTCAGATGCTCTAGATGCGACTTTGTGAAAGAGACACATCAAATCCTTGTATCTCAAATTCTGCTCTTTCTTCGGATCAACATCAATATTACGACCATGCATGTCATTTATAGTCTCAGCTCTGGCTCCCCTGGTCCATCTCTTTAGAATATATATCTCAGGAATCTCATGCACACACATGACATCTTTTAATACTTTTACTATATGACCACACAAAATGCCACGTATATCAAATAACCTGCAAGTGCATGAAAGCAAGTTGGATGTATCACATGTCACTTTATGGCATCCTTTATGACCTGGAAGAGGAGATAAAATGAAAAATTTGCATCCTATTTCCTCTCCATTTTCCATGACATTCATTTTAAGTGCCATTATATATTCAACCTGAAATTCATCAAATATTTTTGTTGTATATATCCTACCTGCATGCTCTAACCACCGAACAAAGCACTTATATGGGGGCAATCGATATGCAGAAGAATACTCAGCCATGCATTCTTTGTATCGTACTTCTTCAAGCAGATTCTCAAAGTGAGTGAAAAATTGTGTAAAACTATAGTCTGACCTTAAATGGAGCTTCAGACTTGCATTTGTGCTCTCACTTAATTGTGTACTTTTCATACCAGCTGACTAGTGGCATCTGACGTACGGCCATGCCCATTTATATCTCAAGTCAAATATAATTTTTAACCATACATTGTCCTTGACATTATAATTATCAAGCATGTTATTCCATTTGTCAAGCCACTCATCTTCCTCGTCTGCTCCATCAAAAAATTGAGTGAAGACACTATGTAAGTGATGGATATGTTTCATTGCATTCTGCTTTATATGCCAATTACATAGGCGATGGAATGTTTTAGGCATAACATTTGGCAAAGCTTTTGCCATTGCAGCATCTTGATCTGTAATAATGGTTTTGGGATGTTTGTTTGACATAGACTCTAAAAAGGTCTCAAATAACCAACTAAAAGAATCTGTTGTTTCATCATATAACAATGCAGCTCCAAAAAATGTCACCTCACGATGATTATTGAACCCCAAGAATACAGCAAATGGCCTACAATCTCTATTTAGTTTGTAAGTGGTATCAAATGAAACGACGTCACCAAAGTGCCCATAATCAACTATCATTTTGGCATCGGCCCAGAATATATTAGTGATTTGTTCATCACTATCCAATTGTAATGCATGATAAAACGAATCATTTTCTACCCTTTTCTTTTGAAAATATTTTAATATGCAACCAAGCTCACCATATTCCAAAGCATTTTGTCTCTTGGTTCGAAGATAATTTTTTTGATCAACTTTTAAAAATCCAAGAGACTCTCTTCCACCAACTTCCTTTCCCATTAACCCGAAAGACTGTCTTAGACGAATACCAGAGTCATCTGCTAACTCTATTTGTTGACTTTGAACCTCAGATATTTTTCTTTGTGATGGGAGCATATGAATAAGATCAGATTTTATCAAATTATGATTATGTTCACTGACAAATCTATTAACCACATATTTTCCCTTGGATCTATCTAGTTTGATTGACATAAGTGCACCACATCCAATCCGTGTCTCAGCTCTAGGTTTCTTAACAAGATAGTCCCGTTTGTCAGGTCTTCTACGACCTTATTTGGAACATACAAACAATCGGTTTGCCCATTGCCCATCAACACCTTTTCGAGAACCTTGAATACGAATACTAAATCCTACTATTCCACCATAATCGTTATAAAAAACATATGCATCATCTATTGTATCAAACACCATGCCGACCTTTGGTGTATGCTTACTTTCATCCTTGTCATCCTCATGTAATTTAGTCGTCTCCCATATATTGCCCATAATGAAAATTCTGAAATTTAAGACAATAAGTTGTTATTACTAGATTGTTCAACTTTTTTCAAAAAAAAAAATTTATAGGTAAAAATTCGATTCCAAAAGTCCGAAGGTGATAAATTGCAAAAATTGAAAGACTAACCCGGATTATTTTTTATAGTCATTCGACTTGAAAATCTAAATGGATATTTTAAATACACATTAAAGTTAATGCAAAACAAGATTTTATCATTTTCTCCTGCTTTTAGAACACTTATTTTATTGAAGCAAATACATTAAACCACGACAGAGCAATCACATATTGATCTTAAAACACATATTGATATTATGAACATGGAAACCAATATTAAAATACATATCATATATAAACAAATGTATCAAAACCATGAAAGAGCAGGCTATATGCGTTTGTATATGTATGCACATGATAAGTATCAGTCTTGCGAAGGTCGAAAACAGGGGGAAAAAAAAAAGAGTAGCTGAAAAAAAAAAAAAAGCCAAGAAGTACCTGTGACTCTTCGCGAGGCTTTAATCTTCAGCAAAAATGGTGGATGAGAATGAGAGTGTGTAGAATGAAAAATATAGAGATGGAGTTCTTGTGAAAAAACAGGAAGCGGGAAGTGGGAGAGAGGAGGAAAACGTGAAAAAAAATGGGAGAGAGAAAAAATGATTTTTTCTTTTTAGGTTTAATTTAAATGGATGGTTGAGATTATCTATAATTATATGAAAGGTTGAGATTTTCCTCTCATAATATGATGAGAGAAGAGTTAATATGAGAGGATCCTTACCCCTATAGGGATGAATTTTAAATCTTGAATTACAGCAAAGAAAAATTAAATTCACATGCAATATCCTTTATTCAAGGATTTGGATTCCTAATAAAGTTATGCAATCATTTTGTCATAACTACTTATCACTTTACCATTATTGATCTCCTTGATTACACTATTAGGGGATCCAAATCCTCTATTCAAAGAAACTAAGACTTGACTCCTCTACAATTCATTTCTCTACAATTATACGCAATAGTTATCTCGATTAATTCCAAGTGTGACTAAATATCATCTACCGACTATATTAATATTGCTAAACTAACTTTTCAACCATGATTAGAAACTATTAAATACCAAAATTTTAACTACCATATTTAATTAGTAAAACAAAGATGGAAACATATGATTGTAAATATATATATATATATATATATATATATATATATATATATATATATATATATATATATATATATATATATTCATGCCCCAAGAATAACAATTCACTAAAATTTAAGATAATCAGAAATAAAGTTACTAACTCTACTATCAGCATGAGTTAGTTCAAACAAAAGACAAAAGAAATAGACAAAAAGTTTGAAGCTTTATAAAGAACAAGGTAGAGAAGCAGGAAAAAATAATTGTTTTGTAGTGTTTAAATGTGATCTAAGTAAAAGAAAACAGAAAAAAAAAAAAAAAGAATGGGTATCTCTAAAATTGTGTAAATGAACTTCGTCTGAAGCTGTTTTGCTATAATTGCTTCAACTGTAACAATAAGAAATGCTACCGACTCTCTTTTATATATATATATATATCGTCTTTATTACTTTCTCTCTAAATGATGAGCCGGAATCGTAAGGCTTTTTAAGCTTCACTAGACAAGTTGAAGCAACTATTATATGGCTTCTTTTATTTTTATTTTTATTTTAAAAAATAAATCGTATGACTTCTAGGAGCAAAAATCTAATGGCTTTTTTTTTTTTTTTTATTGGTCCAACTTCTATAGATTTTTCTCAAAATTTTAAAGACCATTTATTTTTCACACTAAACACTTTGTGCAGTTTTGGTTGAGCCTATAATTAAAGCTATAATATCTTTTTTCTCTCAAAGCTTTAAAGACCATAAACCACTTGCCATAAAAAAATGGTCACGTAATATTTTTTGGAGGAAAAAAAAAAGTATGGCTTTTTTTTTTTTTTTGGTAAAAACAAAAGTATGGCTTCAAAAGCTAAATATGGCTTCCATATTTGTTTTACCAATTAAATATGATAGTTTAGATTTGGTATTTAATGTTTTCTAATCATAGTTAGAAAGCTAGTTTAGCCAGATTTATATAGTCTGTTGATGATATTTAATGACACGTGGCATTAATTGGAATAATAATTGAAATTGTAGAGAATAGAATTGTAGATGAGCCAAGTCCAAAAAACAGGCCTTAAGATTCCAGCCACGCTTTATGAAAATCAATACAAAAGTGTTGGGGAAGATAATAAACCCAAATAACAAAACTTTGTGAAAATGTACTCGTAAACGTCATAATACCAAGAAGCAAGTGACAATGAAATCTAACAACAAAACAACAATGTTCCAATATTTACATGGAAAACTTTAACGAGATGAAGATGGCCATAGTCCTAATTGTTAGACCAACCTGATCCTCACGGTTGGAATGGATAACTAATGATTATTTGAATGAGTTGTAGATAACATTTGTTGTGATATAGTTTATCATATTTACACTTCTAGTTGTTGTAAAACACTACTTGTAATTCTATTATAAGAAATCGAACAGTGCCTAGACGATTGATCAGGCAACACAAATCTTACATGGTATCAAGAGCTTAGGTTCCTTTTTTTTTTTTTTTGCAAACTTCTTTTAACGTGTAATCATGGCCTCCTCCGCTACTCTTGCAGTTTCTTCTGAAGCTGAGGCTACTGTACCTCCTTCATTGCCCTCAGTTCAACATATTTCTCAAGAAATCTCTCTCAAACTTGGCACTGCAAATTTTCTTTTATGGAAAACTCAGGTCCTTCCGGTTCTGCGCTGTCATGGTCTCCTTGGATTTGTTACTGGCACCACTGTTAAACCCTCTTCTCCACCTGCATCTGTCGCTGCATGGGTTTGATTGGATCAAATGGTTTTGGGGTGGCTGCTCATGTCTTTATCTGATTCGGTGCTTTCACAGGTGGTTGATAAATCAACTACCCGAGATGTATGGCTTACTCTAGAAACCATGTATGGCTCCCAATCTCGTGCCCGGATTCAACAGATTAAGACCGAATTACAATCTCTTGTCAAAGGTGCCCAATCAGTCCACTCTTATATTCAACACACCAAGTCTTTATCCTTGGCTCTTGCAAACGCCGGAAAGCCCGTCGAGGATGATGATTTGATCTTATGGACACTCCGAAGTCTCACGTCTGAGTTTGACCCTATTGTCGCTGCTATAAAATCACGTTCTACCTATCCCACCTTTGCGGAGGTATGTGGGTTACTTCTGGATTATGAGCTTCGATTATCAGCTTCCCATAATTTGCTAGATAAGTCTGCATCTCTTAATCTTCATCACCAAGGCTTACTACATGGACATTATGCTTCTTTTGTCAATTCAATGCCAACCTCTATGCCCACTTTGCACTCTGATGTGCGCACTACACCTTCTGGTCGTAGCAATCAGGGACGACGTGGGGGTCGAGGCAATGGTCGAGGACGAGGTCGTCAGGCTTCTTCTTCCACGTCCTTTGGCTCTCCTTCTGTGGTGTGTTATCGTTGTGGTTATCCCTACCACAAAGCCAATAATTGCTGGGCTCCCGATGATGCCGTCAAACAGACAGCAAAAGCCTTCAGTGCTATGGAAATTACAAATCCATCAGACCCCGATTGGTACCTTGATACCAGAGCTACTAATCATATGACTCCTGATGCAACCCAGGTGCATGGTAAGGTTCCCTATTCTGGTTCAGACAACGTTATGGTTGGTAGTGGTGACAGTCTTCCTATTACCCATATAGGGTCTACGCCTCTTTCATTATCAAATGGTTCTCTTATTAATTGTCGTACTTTAGTTGTTCCGAACCTTGCGAAACGACTATTATCTGTTGCTCAGTTAACACGAGAGAATAATTGTTTTGTTGTTTTCACTCCTTTTGGCTATCTTATTAAGGATGTGACGACGGGGCGCCTCCTTCACCAAGGGGTCCTTAATGGTGGCTTATACTCCTTGCAGCAACCAAATAAAGCAGCCTATGTTACCAATAAAGTCACAAGGGATGTTTGGTATGCATGCCTTGGGCATCCTTCTGACAGAATCATTGCTCGCCTGAATAATGCTTTATCACTTGTCTCATCGAGGAATTCTTCTGGGCCATGTGGTAGTTGTCAACTAAGGAAAAGTAGACGTCTTCCGTTTGATTTCCCTGTTCAAAGATCATCTAGTTTGCTTCATATTGTACATTGCGATGTATGGGGCCCAGCCCCTATACCATCTTTGGAAGGATTTCGGTTTTATTTAATTTTAATAGATGATTTCAGTCGCTTTGTTTGGTATTATCCCTTGATTCGCAAATCTGATGTGGCTTCCATTTTTCCATCTTTTATAGCTATGGTTCAAAATGTGTGTGATGCCAAAATTAAATTTGTTCAAAGCGATGCACGGGGTGAGTTTATTAGCCTATCTGTTCAACAGATTTTTCAACGTCATGGAATTATTCATCGTCTTTCCTGTCCTGGTACACCGGAGCATAATGGTGTTGCAGAACGAAAACATCGGCATATTGTCGAGACTGGTCTGACGCTTTTGGCTCACAGTTCATTACCATCATCATTCTGGAATCATGCATTCTCTACAGCTGTGTATCTTATAAATAGGCTGCCCACAGCCTTACTTCAGGATCGATCACCTTTTGAATTACTTTATGGCTCTCGCCCAGATTATTCAATGCTTCGGGTATTCGGGTCTCTCTGTTACCCGTGCTTATCTACCTTTGGCAGAACGAAGTTGGACTTTAAATCATGCAAATGTTTGTTTCTTGGCTACAGTCCTCGCCACAAAGGATTCAAATGTTATGTTCTGGACACTGGCAAGATTATACTTTCTCGACACGTAGTATTTGATGAGCAAACATTTCCTAGTTTGCAGCTCACCAAGCCGCCTGATAACTTGCATCTTTTCTCCTTTAAGCCATTTCCAGTTAATGCTATCAATCATCAAGCTCCATCGCATATCTCACCAAGGCTATTTCAAATAATTTGGGGATCTCGTGCGAACATTTAAATAGGGGCCTTAATAATTAAGTTTTTTCTCAAAAAAAAAAAATTCTAAATTTTCTACTAAAATAATCACTATAAATAAAATGACATTTCTCCAATGTTCTTTCTCTTTATTAAATCTTTCTTCAGCATATTTCTTGGGCCTTAATAATTAAGTTTTATTAAGTCTATTGCATATAAGAAAAATTAATAAAAAAATTAATATAAGTAAAAAAAATAATTATTTTAAGTTAAGATATATATAAGTATGTAAACAATATCAAAATTTATCACATAAAAAAAAAAGTTGAATGTATACCTCTATACTTTCTTTCTTGGGTCAACCCTACTTTCTTATATTATATGCAAAATTAATATCACAATAAACAAAAATCGTTTAAGTACTGGTCTTTAATAGTTCAAAAATCGATTAAGTGTAAGCGTTTGACATTTTTTTACTAAGTTAGTAATTTTTTTTTTAACTTGGGGCCCCCAATCTAAGGGTGCCTTGGACACTGGCCCAAGCTGCCCATAGCTTGGGCCGGGTCGGATCTCATCTTTTGATGCTAGTAATTTGCAACAGTCCACTACAAGTCCTACTTGTACTTCACACTCACAGTCACGTGAGACATCTACTGCAACTCCAAATGACTTAGATGCACAAGTACATAATGATGATTCAGTCATGGTTTCTTCAAATGCTTCGAGTACTCGGGCAGGTTCTTCGCATGATCAAAATGCTGAGTTCCTTCTTCCTCCTTGAGAGCACCACATGGTGACTCGATCTATGGACGACACTAGACCCCCCCAAGATTTTGCTTGCCACCCGATATCCTATCTCTGCATGTTTATTAGCTACTGTATCTGCTCTACCTCTTGAGCCAACTTGTTTCACCTCTGCGAATAAGGATACCAATTGGAGGGGAGCAATGGTAGAAGAATTCAATTCACTCATTGCTAATAAAACATGGTCCTTAGTTCCGTCCACTCCTTCCATGCATATTATTGGCTGCAAATGGGTATATAAAGTCAAACAAAAATCTGATGGTACTCTGGAAAGGTACAAGGCCCGTTTAGTAGCTAAAGGCTATACTCAGCAACATGGTCGTGCCTATGGGGATACATTCAGCTCAGTGGTTCGTGCAGGAACTATTCGGTTAGTTCTTACTCTGGCTATTTCGAATCATTGGTCTCTTCGACAATTGGATGTGAAGAATGCCTTCCTCCGTGGAGATTTGTCCGAAACAGTTTACATGCACCAACCTTCGGGTTTCACGGACTCTACACATCCTGACTTTATGTGTAAATTGCATAAGTCTCTTTACGGCCTCAAGCAGGCGCCACGGGCTTGGTATAAAAAATTTAACAATCATTTGCTTTCTTGCGGGTTTGTTCATTCTCAACATGACGCATCTTTATTTTTTTCGTCGTGCATCTGGCCATATAATTATTCTTCTTATTTATGTGGATGACATTGTTGTCAATGGTGATTCATCTACTTGCGTCACTGATTTTATTACATCTCTTTCTACTGCTTTTGCCATGAAAGATTTAGGCCAACTGCATTTTTTCCTAGGCATGGAGGTTTCTTATCATGATAATAATTTGCTCCTCACCCAAACGAAATATTCACTGCAATTGCTCAAACAATTTGGGATGGAAGGTGCAAAACCAATATCTACTCCCATGCAAGGTTCTCGTTTACATGCTACTGAGGGCGAGTTACTTTCTGATGCAACGAAGTTTCGCCAATTGTGTGGTGCCTTGCAATACTTGACCATGACTCGGCCAAATCTTTCTTATGCTGTTAACTCTGTGTGCCAATTTATGCATGAACCTCGCGACACACACTTGATAGCAGCAAAACACATCCTTCGTTATGTTAAGCACACACTCTCCTATGGCCTCCATTTTTAGCCGAGCCCTTCTCTTCAATTAATTGGATATAGTGATACGGACTGGGCCGGTTGTCCCACTACTCGGCGTTCCACGACTGGCTATGCCATGTACTTAGGCCAGAATTTGATCACTTAGGGTTCTCATAAGTAATCCACTGTATCTAAATCAAGCTCTGAAGCGGAATACCGAGCTTTAGCTTCCCTCACGTTAGAGATGCTTTGGGTACTCCATATTCTTGATTTTCTTGCAATCAAATTGCCTGGCAAGCCTCTTCTCTATTCTGACAACATTAGCTCCATTTATATGGACTCAAATCCCATCATTCATCAGCGCAGCAAACACATTGAAATTGATATCCACTTCGTTCGTGAGAAGCTGAATGATGGCACACTGCAACTTCGCTACATTCCCACTTCTGACCAAACGGCTGATATGTTCACTAAGCCATTGTATAAACCACGTTTTGAGCTACTTCGCACCAAACTGCCTGTGCTACCTTCCTCGTCAGCTTGTCGGGGGGTGTTAGACCAACCTGATCCTCACGGTTGGAATGGATAACTAATGATTATTTGAATGAGTTGCAAATAACATTTGTTGTGATATAGTTTATCATATTTACACTTCTAGTTGTTGTAAAACACTGCTTGTAATTCTATTATAAGAAATCGAACAGTGCCTAGACGATTGATCAGGCAACACAAATCTTACACTAATGCCAGTAAATGAAAGAAAATAACACGGCTTCTACATATAGGACAACGTTTCTTTATCACAATGTCACTGCTAGTACCATAATTATCAAATCGTGAATCGTATAGTAAATCGAAATAAATTTTTTTTTTGAATCGTGAATCGTACCGATTCGGTCACAAATTTAAAACTAGAATTCTAGATGATAATTGATATATTATTTTTTCATTAGCAAAAATAAACAACAAAAAACAAGTGAAAGCCAATTTCATTTTTGATCTTGTAATTATAGTTGAAAACTAATGTTAAATCATGAATAGTTTTTTTATTATTTTATTTGTTCATGTTTTTAATAATAGGCTAATTGTATATCGCTTACAAAAAATTGAAGTGGGATTTTGGTTTTTATTTTTTTAGATTTTTTGGGCTTTTTTTGGTTTGACCCGAATCGGGAACCATTTATCAAATCGCACGATTCACCACAATTTACTACGATTCAGTGACCGATTCACCCAAATTAGCGATTCACTAATAGATTCAAATTGACTTTTATACGAATCGGATCGAATCATATGATTCATGCGAATCGTACGATTTCGAAAACTATGCCTAGTACTATTACAAATACATATATGAAAATGGACAGCAAAACCAACTAACTAACCTAAGATGTTATAATTTATTGGGACAAATTCAATCCTCACCAACATATTATATGTCAATAACATACATTTTCTTTATCAAGTTTCTAACAAATAAAATTTATTAATAAAAACAGCATGACCTATTTTGTTTAATAGGCTGCCTACATACGCAATCGGGATTAAGAAGGGATCAAGGTGCACGTAGTTCTTACAACATATAAAATCCCTAACAACTTTTAATATAGTGTTCTACTTCCCTTATAACAATCAGGGTCCTAGGTTTGGATCTTACACACAAAAATTTTACAAAATTTGCAAGTATTTGTAGTTATGAGTGCTCCTATTGCAAGAAGAAGAGACTGTTGTATCTTGAGGGGCTTGCGATATGAAGTGTCAATATCCATAGCAGGCCGCTAAAGTGTTAAAGGATATTGAATCCAATTTAAGCCTTGGTCTAAGTTTTTTTTAATTATTGTAATTATTGTTATTGTTTTTACTATTATATATATATATATATGGATAAGACTATATTCCTATTAGATATTCTAGAATAAATTCTATCAGAATTTATTTTGGTCCAAATTTACATTTAATTTTTTTATGTTTATAGTTCTGAAATTATTTGCTGATAAATTGTTCTTGTTAGAATTTTAGTCTAGTGATATACATTTTAAATCGATTAGTTACTGAAATTGATTTCCAATTAGATTAAAGTGCTTTTGTTTGTATATTTTGAAATTAATATTCTATCAAAATTAATTTGTCAGAATATTTTCAATTTGAAGTGTTGGAGAATGTAAATGTAAGTGTTGATGATGATCCGGTGGTGCCAGAAGCCCAACTCATGGTAGTCTCTCTCGATCCTTAAGGCCCCGTGGTACCCGAAGCCCATCCCATGATTGAACCCACTATTCATCAAGGTTCTCTTGCTCATGACATTCACGCTTTTTTAAATGCCCATCAATCCACCTACATCCAAAAAAACCTCCTCTAAATCTAAAAATGGATCCCCTAGATCCATACATGACTCCCCAAACTTCAAATCCGATACCCCAAAATTCAAATTTCTCCCTCGCCATAATGACTCATGGGGCTTGCTTGCTTCCACCCTCCCACATAATGATCTTTTGGAGGTTGTTGTTTTCATTGATTTTTTAGGAGCTTGAAGAACCATGAAGATTTTGTGATGCTCGTCTCTTTGATTTTAAGTTTTAATTGGTTTACTACTTTGATGGCTTGTGATTTTTTGATTGTTCCATTTGGCTTGGTTTTCTCCTAATCTTTTCATGTGGGAAAAATCCTTCTCCTTTGCTCTTTAGTTCACCATATGAAACTCCTAACGAATCTCTAACTTTCCACGTTAGGTCTCAACCCTACCTTAATCCATATTCATTGTCGATGGATCTATCTTTATCACTCTCACAAGTTTTTAGATCTCTTATGCACCTTAGCTACTCTGTCTGGCTCCAGTAGCTTTTCCCTGTGCACTCAAATCAATCATGAGACACCACGATCTTACTCTATCGTCTGAGCCCTACTTCCTAGCTCCACCAAGAATCCATCAATTGCCTTGACATGTGTACACCAGTTATGAGATTAACATCAATCTAAATATTGATAGCTATTGTAGCTATAAATAATTGTGAGATACATCAAATGGATATAAAAATAACCTTCTTAAATACTGATTCAAATGAAGAAATCTATATAGAACAATCTGAGAGTTTGTGATCCTTGAAAAAGTGAAGAAGGTTGAAAACTTGTAAATCATTTTATGGATTAAAACAAGTTTTAAAAACAATGATGACATGTGTTTTATAAAATTGGAAGAGGTAATCTTGCATCTTTTTGGCTTGATAATTGGCTTCCTCGGAATTTTAAAAGATGTTTTTGGAGTTGCTTCAATTGAGAATCTAGGTCATGATCTTTCTACAAAAGTAGAAGACTTCATTGAAGATAACGAGTGGAGTTAGCCATCAGACACAATCTTTAATGTTACCAACCTTAATATTGTTAATGTTTCTCCTAATCGAGTTTCATCTCATGTTATTATTTGGCTTGTAATCATAAGTTCTTAATTATATATTTGTATAAACCCTCTTTTTTTACTTGCATTGCATACATGAATTTGTAAGAATTTGATCATTCTTAAAAGATTTTGATGCAGTTTAAAGGGAGAAACAATTTGAATACAAGGTCGCAAAAATAAATAGAATCAAGTGAATGTCAATAGTTGGTGTAAAAGCAGTATCCTAATGTGCGTGTATGCTCAATTGAAGAAAAGATGCTCAGCATAATATTCTTCTCTTTGATATGGCCCCAATACTATTGATAGTGCGAAAATCTGACTTCAAATGCTCGAGATATCACCTTCAAAAGATTGTTGTGCATGAGAATAGCTCAAATGCGCTCGAGATGGTTATTAACCAGCTTGAGTGCTGAATTCCAGAGAGATCAGCCCATAACATGCTCGAGCAGGTGGCCAACCTATTTAAGCAGGTTAGTGATTTAACAAGCAGCCATTTATCTAGTTTAAATGCTCAAACTCCAACTTTGACCAGGACATTAGACTTGTTTAAATAGCATTTTACATGTTTGGAAAAGGACTTTTGACGTTCTTTTGTAACCCTAAACATAAGAAAAAACCTCTCTTCATCCCAGAGTAAATAAGAAATGATATTTTAGCCAAGATTAAAGGAGAAGGAGATTCACAAAGCCTTAATCATCATCATCACCATCTTCAACACATGAGCTTTCTTGCCTTTTTTTTTATCTTGTTTTTAGTTTTCGTCATCATGTCTGCACACTAAACCCCATGATTTGGGGTGATAGTTAGCTAGTTCTGCACACTAAGCCCCATGATTTGGGGTGATAGTTAGCTAGTTATGTGATAATATGTTAGGATTTGTCATTTTGTCATTTTAATTCGTATTGAATTTCTTTAATTTGGTTTTCTTGATTAATCATACATATATAATTGTAGTTAAAGTTTTGTATTCCAAGAATTCCTATTTTTGTTCCGTTGAATCTTGTAGATTCCAGGAGTACCAATTAGGAATAACTATAATCTTAATTGATAATTGGATTTAATTAAGATAGGCAATCTATCGCGATAATTTATTCCTGATAATTGACAAATTTTTTATTGGGAACAATAATGAAAACATTAATACTACAAAGGAAATGTTGACCAATAAATCTGATATAAATAATTTAGGTGTGGTAGATGTTAAGTTGAGTACATCTAATAGACTCTTCTAGTGTCAGATCCCACTATTTTGAGAAAATACATCACAAGTTTAATAAATCGATAATAGTTCTATGAGAACACCTACATATGTAAACTTATTGGTAAAAGAATATTTTAGTTGGAATATTCACATACTATTTGGAGTCTAATGTACATCATAAATTCATGAGACTCATTATAGCTTGTGCAACTAGCATGTTGAGTAGATATATTAGCAATCTAAGGTAAGACTATTGGAAGGTAATTATAAGAGTTTTAAGGTATCCAATATACAC
The DNA here is from genome assembly GCA_037974665.1 of Ehretia macrophylla. Classification (NCBI taxonomy): domain Eukaryota; kingdom Viridiplantae; phylum Streptophyta; class Magnoliopsida; order Boraginales; family Ehretiaceae; genus Ehretia; species Ehretia macrophylla. Next base: position 32,557,554 of record CM075768.1, read on the forward strand.
TTTGAATTATGTGTTACATTATATGAGATATTCTATCGTATTAGAGGGATATAACAATGCTAATTTTATATTTGATACAAAAGACTCAAAATCTGCAAGTGAATCTGTGTCTTAAGTCTAAGTCTAAAGAGTCGCTAATGAAAACCCTATCTAGTTTATTGGAGATCCCAAGATCTAAGTTCAAAGAAAAAATTAAATTATGTGCTACTCATTAGAGCACTGTGGGGGTAAAACTTCTACCTATTTCTATGATAAGTAGATAATGCTACTTGTAAAACTTTAGGATAAGTTTGGTTTTAATGATTCTTATATCTTGAAAAAATTGAATAGGGTACTACTGGACATTTTTAATAAGAAATTATATGTGTGTAGAGAGTGGGCTACTCCTATGAGAATTTTGAAAGTTGAATGCTCTAGAGTATTAATGAAACCAGGTGTTGTTTAGGACCTAAATTAACACAACTGTGAAAACTTAACAAGGTCTTAGGATACACCATAGCTAAACAATTCAAGACATTATACTTACTCGTTAGCAAATAAATCTAATGGCAATCAGTACTAAAGAAGGTTCAAAATCAAAAACTATCTATCTAAAGGCAGTATCTTTGTAATTGAACTCTCTCTTGTGTATGCTTATTTTTTGCATTCTTACTAGATAATTTCTATTTATGTGGAGGATTGTAAGAGTTGGATTTTTAAAAGACTTATGAATATATTGTTTTCAACTATATTCCATGTAAGATCTACACATTTATGTGAGATAGATCGAGTATATTCATGATCCTCTTTTCGAGTAGATGAATATAGATATTCTTATGTTAAAAACAATCAGGTTATAAATGAAAATTTTGGTGATAAATATTTAAGGTTTAACTTGGGAACATGAAGAGATTTAGAGTTAATTTTCTCCTACATTGGAAAAGTATAGCAAGATAGTTTCAACGTTTCCTATAAAAATAAGGGTCCTAGGCCTCAATTTTACACACAAAAAAAAGCATTTTACAAAAATCTCTTGCATCCTAGTCTCCTTAGTGAAAGAGAGTTTCCTTGTTTTCTTAAGGACATTCCAACTATTATTATTATCATAATTATCATTATCATTATGTTTCTTTTTATTGTTAAGATAACATTATGTATATTCATGTATTTTGTTCGGAATAGATAATCCCAAATTTGAAAAAATTAGATTACCTAGGGAATGAAATTATAACTAGGTTCATTACTTAATACCAAGCATGGAGATTGGAATAGAATTGAAAGGTTATTCTATTACAAATCCAATCTAACATACCAATCACCACTTTATCGTATAAAGGATGGGACAAATTTTATTTGACATTGTCATCCAAAGTTTATATGAAACCTAAATTTTCAGTTGAGATTACCAACTTTTCAATTTGCAATTTAATTCCAAAAGAAACATTTTTTCATATTTTTCTAACATGGAACATTTATTTGGACTTTTAGGGCATTCAATGTTGGGCTGTATAGGCCCAGCCCAACATACAAAAATTTGGATCTAGTCCATTCAGTTGAGAGTGGGATCGACTCGGCCCAACCCACCACATATTGGTGGGCCGAGTTAGGTCATATAATTTTTTACTAAGCCTATATGGGCCTAGGCCCATTTCGACACAGGACCAACCTAGCCCAACCCAACTCAAGCCGAACTCAGGCTCAACTCGAGCCCATCATAGGCACCAGTAAAAATAAGCACAATTCGAACCCACTTATTAAAAGAAATTAAAATATTATGCATTATTCAATGTAAGTTATAGTAACTCGTAACTATTTTTTTAAAATAAATTAGCAAGTCGTAGTAACTATATTTTTTGAATAAACTAATAATAACAAGTAGCAAATTTATTTTTTATGGTGATAGTAAATAATTTCTCATCAAATCTTTTCTATGATATTCCAAAATGCAACTTACAACTTTAATTCCAAAAAAATTAAGATATAAAATCAAAGTTGATTATGTCTGCACTTTTCTTTACTTAGCGACTTAGTTGTTGACAAGTTGGCAACAACTTTAGACTAAATAAAAAATTTGGCAATGAGTATGTTGCCAATAGCTACTTTATTATTTTAATAAATTAAATTTTAAATTTTTTTATTTATATTTTAGTCCCTCAATAATTCCTATAAATACATTAACCATTTTTCATTCTTCTAACACCAAATCAAACTCTTCTTTCTCTCAATTCTCTATGTATTCTTAAGTGTTGAGTATTTTACAAGATTCAAATTTCAATTATTCAAAGTTACAATTTTTCAAAGTTTCAAAGCTAATGCAACTTTCAAGTCTCAATTTATTTTCAAGAAGAGAAACTCCAGTTTTCTTCAATTGAATTAGATTGAGGTATTCTTTTAATTATAATAGTAGTTTTATTGAAATATTTATTTTTATTACCCCTAATTAGTTTGTTTGTTGTGTGTGTGTGTGTGTGTGTGTGTATATATATATATATATACTTAATTTATCTCTCATGCTTGTTCATAAATGCAAATGACACATGCAGGTCACATATTTTTTAATTCGACCTTGGGCTTTGCACAATAGAGTTAATCTTGACTGGTTTTGACTTTGTCGTCTTGATCCCTTGAAGAATATGATAAAACTAGGCTTTAGATCAAGCAGTTTGCTAAAATATTGATATGAAGGAATAAACTACCTCTGCTGGTGATAGTAAAGTATTAATGCCCTTGAAATACTTTATTCCTGACTAGGCACTGAAAATCTGGTATGCAGTTTGTTTTCTCTCTCCAAACCCCTTTTAAAAGAATATACTTGTATTAAAATTAAAAAAAAAAAAAAAAATATATATATATATATATATATATATATATATATATATATATATATATATATATATATATATATATTAGTGTTTGTATATTAATATATCAAAATATATTAATCACGAAAAATTGATTGGCCTAGCCCAGCCCAACTTGTGACCTATGATAGTGAGCTCGTGGGCCGAGCTGAGTCTTGTATTTTGAGAAATGAGCTTAGCTTGCTTAGTCCACTGAATATATATGTCAAATCTGACTCAGTTTTCTTGATTCATGATTCGGCCGGGCCGGGCCGAGCTAGCCCATATGCCAACTTTACTTGTTACCAGTTTATTAAGATGGGGACATACTCACACATAAAGCAGCGAAAAAGGCATGAAAGATTTACGTGGTTTAGCCTTTTGCTCACGTTCACAATATTATCTCTAGGATAAATACGAAAATAATGGTTACAGTTTTTTAGGACAAAACTATAAATTAAAAAAATCCTATCTCGTGCTCACAATCACCGTTTTATCGAACTACACCCTATTTCAATCTTAAAGTCCAAAAAGTGTTAAAAGACATCTAACTACAAGCTAAAAGAGTCCATTTAACTAATCCTTGTCGTACAACACAAATGCTTTTTCTTTTTCCAAGTTAATTCTAATTAAACTTGGTCTCCAGTGTGTCTTAATTATGAGTTTGGGTAGCGTTGGCATTTGGAATGGGTTGGCTCAGGCCCAGCCCACGAAAACTCGAACCCAGCCTAACTCAGTTAAAAGCAGGTTCGACTCAGCCCAACCCACCATATATAGGTGGGCTGAGGTGGGTCATGAAATTTATGACTCAGCCCATTTGAGGCCAAACCCATTTCTACTCAGAACCTATCTAGCTCAACTCTGAACTCAACCCAACTCGAGCCCAACTCGGGCCCATTTAATTTTTATGTTTATGATACTAATGTACCTGTGTCTTGAAAGGTTATAGCTTGTTATATAATATTTTATCATTTATGTTAATATTATTAATTTACTTTTGTCTCGTTAACCATTAAATTAATTACTTTTCTTGAAAAGGTTAAGTTTAAGTTTTACTTAGATTTTTTTTAATCCAGCTTTCCAAGTACTTTTATATATATGTGTGTATATATGTATGTATATATATGTATATTTGTATTAGTGTTTGTATATGTATATTAGTATATATAATATATTCAAAATATACTAATTACAAAAAAAAGATGGCCCAACCCAACTCGTAACCCATGGTAGTAGACTCGTGAGGCGAGTTGGGTCTTGTATTTTGAAAAATAAGCCCAGGCTAGTTCAGCCTACCAAAAACTTGGGCCGAGCTAGCTTTAGTTCTCTCGACCCATGACTTCTATGGGTTGGGCTGGGCTGGCTTAAATGTGAGCTCTAGGTTTGGGCTATATACTCAAGCTATTACCTAACAAACCTGGGCTCAAAGTTTTAGGCCATCAAGCACCATCTGTGTTATATGTTTGAGAATAATTATCTTGAACTAAATATCTACTAACACAAAAATAATAACTCAAATTAATAATGAAACCAATGTTTTTTTTTTGTTTGCTCGGTAAGTAATCATTTCATTGCAACTTTCAAAAGACAAGAGTTACAAAGTCATCAATTGTGCCCATGAACAAACATTTACAGAAGTCTATCTGTAATTTTCCACAATCTACAAAAAAAATCCTATTCATAGTGTTATTCACATATTTGTTTTGTAAGTTAATCATATGTCTAACGTCGAGGAGGACTCTTTTGATGATTTGTTCTTCCGTGCTCACCCCCAAGCCATGGACCCTACTGTTCCTTTCTTGCAAGATATGGTACACGTACGAAGAAAATGAACACTTAGCCAAGTCTGCTTGCAAGCTTCTCTTTCGGCTCAGTTTGTCAACTCTAACAAGCATAGCATCCCAACAAACATTCAAGTTGGATGCTCGGAGAAGACGTGCAATGCCTCCAAATTCTGTGAGAGAAAGGGCAATCAAAAAATAGGTGATCACGAGTCTCAAGACCCAAACCACAGAGTTCACAATTCGCATTGTTGATTACACCCCAACTGAGAAGTTGAAACTTCGTGTAATTGCGATCAAGACACATCAATCAGGTGCAAAAACCCTGCTTCGGAATCACCACTCTATTCCATATCATATTATCCCAAGGAACAACATTTCCTCGACTTCTAATCTTCTCCCATGTAGAAGCTGACGTGAAGTCCCCTTTGCGGTCTGCTGTCCATATGACATTACATTCCTACTACGAGGGAAGAGTGAACCAACAATCTGATTCATGAAATGTAAACCCCTAGCCCAAGACCATTGTCCAAGCACAATGAACTGCTCAACCTTCGCATTTCTGTAAGCATGAGGAAGATTAATGTTGTTGATAGAAGCATAATCCATCAGCTTACCACATGGGAGCCAATTGTCCCAATACAGGAATGTTTTGCTTTCGTTGCAACTTTGTGCTTAATAAAATTTGCTGTCATTTCACGACAATTCAACAAGCTTCTCCAAGTCCATGAGGCATTTGTGGCAATTCAATACTCCAGATGCAATCATGCTTGAGAAGAACATTTTTGACCTAAGCTCCCCACAAAGAATAATGGTCCACGTATGAATACCAAAAGAGTTTGAGGATGGCCACATGGTTGATTTCCTTTGTGCACCGAATCCCAAGCCTTCCTTCTTATTTGGGTTTGCACACAGCTGACCACGCTACTTTAGCACCCCTAGCGTTATCACCTCCTTATTTCCACAGGAAGGTAGCCAGTCTCCTATGAATATCTTTAATAACCCCTTTAGGAAGGAGGAAAATATTACACCAATATTGAGTTATGCTAGTGAGAACAGACTTGATGAGTTGCACCTTGCCAGCAAAAGACAGCCATCTATTAGCCCAGTGGTCAATTCTAGCCGTGACTCGAGTACCCAATTGTTTTCAAATTTGTCCATTGAGTCTCTCCGGAATAAGAGGGATACCGAGGTAATTCACCGGAAGCTTGCCAATCTTGATTCCTAAAGAATCTGCCAATGCCTCTTTTAGTGTATCACTGCAACCTCCAACAAACATTTCGCTTTTCAGATTGTTGATGTTAAGGCCTGAAGTTCTGGAAAAAATCTTAACAGCCTTGTTAATAATGCTAAGGGACTGAAAGTTGGCTTTTGAAAAAATCAAAAGATCATTGGCGAAAGCCAAGTGATTCAGCCGAACTTTCTTGCACTTTGGGTGGAACTCGAAGCCATCAATGTTGGGCCCTCTATTGAGTAATTGAGTAAGAACCTCCATACAAACCACAAAGATATATGGTGATATTGGATCACTTTGCCGAAGGCCTCTCCTACCTTGAAAATAGCCCTTCATCTGCCCATTAATAATAACCGAGAATGTAGGAGTTGTGATGCACATTTCAATCCAGCTAACGAAAGCACTTGGGAAGTTGAAGGCGCGGAAACAAGCAATGATGAAATTCCAATCAAGAGTATCGTAAGTCTTCATAATATCAAGCTTGATGATACATCTAGGACTGATTCTCTTTCTCCTATAATTTCTAACAAGCTCTTGAGCAACCAGGACATTGTCAACAATTCTTCTTCCTGGAATAAAAGCTGTTTGATTCTTAGAAATGATGTCGTCAAGAATAAGCTTCATTGGATTGGCAACAACTTTCGACACACACTTGTAAACAACATTACAGCAAGCAATAGGTCAAAAATCTTGAACTCTAGACGGGTTTTCAACCTTCGGAATCAGACAGATTGCTGTTGAATTAATTTCTCTAAGAATTCTCCCCTCGACAAGTGAAGAACAAACAGCATTACAAAGATCATTTCCAATAACTTCCCAAGAGTGCTTGAAGAAATGAGCTGAAAAACCATATAGGCCAGGGGATTTGCTGTCATTAATTGAGAATATAGCCTCTTTGATTTCAGAGTCAGAAATCGGTGCTGTGAGGATTGCAGCATGATTAGCTCCCACTTTTCTATCAATAATAGAAGACAGGTCTACAACAGATAAGCATTCGGCATCGAGTCTTTCACTCCCAATAAGATTTTGAAAGTAGTCACGAATAGTCATTTTCACCTCATCTTTCGAATTAGTGAAGCTACCATCGGCTTTAATGATCGAGTGGATGGTGTTTCTTGCTTTGCGGCCTTTGATAACCTTGTGGAAATAAGAAGAATTCTTATCTCCCTCTTTCAGCCAATTGACACGGGCTTTTTGGCGGAGAATCGAGTCCTCTTTAAGGATTGCCTTATCAAGTTGAGATCGGAGGACTTGCTCTTGTCCAAGAGAAAAATCAGAGTGAACGCCATTAAGAATACCATTTTGGATCACTGAGAGACTCTGTCTAAGATTACTTATACTCACATCCAAGTTCATTAAGTAGGTCTGATTAAACTGCTTGAGTGCCTGCTTGAGAGTTTTCAACTTCTACACAAAACTGTACATGGGAACACCAATATGATCCTAACTTCAAACCCTCTCAACAATCTGGTCATAACCCTCATGAGAAGTCCAAGTGTTGTAAAATCTAAACTGAGCTCTACCCCTCTATTGATCATCAAGAATTGATAGGATAAGAGGGCAGTGATCCAAGATAGAGGGCATCTTCAATCGAAGGGATGAGTTATCATGATTGAGGAGCCATCCGCTATTCACAAGAACTCGATCCAGCTTACTGGCTTTGAGGTTACCACCTTGGGAATTATTACTCCAAGAGAAAACCGGTCCCACTTGTTGATGCACCACAAGACATGTCGTATCAATACAATTTTTAAACTCAATAGAGCCAATTTGCAGGGCACTGCAATTCAATCTCTCTTCAACTCGGAGAATTTCATTAAAGTCCCCTAACACACAAAGAGGAGAATCTCCAACATTGGAACTCCAATCAACAATGCAAGACCACAGTTTCCTCTTGTCCTAATAGTCATTAGAACCATAAACAAAACAAACATACCAAGGGTCAGAAGTACCTGACAAAGTAATTTTACAGAGGAGAGCTTGGTCCATGGCATCAACCAGATCACACTTGACTAACTGCTTGTCCCAAAAAACCCAAATTCTGCCATTTGGAGCATGGGTATAATTGTTCAAAAAACCCCAATCTTTAAAATGTTCTCTAATAATTTTCTGGGAATTGACGATCTTTATTTTAGTCTCGAGCAAACCAAAAGGATTCAGCTTCATTTTCTTAGCAAAAAATTGGACCTCCTTAATTTTCGAGGCGTTATTCATTCCCCTTACGTTCCAAGCACCAATAATCATAGTCATGTTAGGAGGGAGGGGGGATTCATGTGGATTTCCCACTGACTTATGAGACTCCTTGAACTCTTTAACCATTTCATCAAGAGGCTCAGAGTCTAATGCACCAAATTTATTAGAAACATAGGTGGAAGGATCTGACTTAGAGTTAGAGCTAGAGGTGCTCTTACCATTCGCCTGCTTCTTTTGGATCAACCAACCATCCTCTTTAGAATTCTCCTCCACCACTTGGGGATTTTTATCTGCACTTTGGGAGCTAAATTCATTGTTCGGGGAAACAGCTTTATCAATGGTTCCCTCAACTGCCTTAACAATACTCGCTGCCACATCCATTTGCTTTGGGAGAGGTAACAGATTGCCTGTTCCTCTCCATATTTGCTTGGTACTCTGGCACTTTGCACCAAGGTGACCCAGTTTGTTTCAAAATTCACACCATTGGGGCCGCCAAGTATATTCCACATCAACTTGCACTTTGTTACCTTCAATTTCAAGAGGAATGGATTCCTTAAGCTCCTTTCTCAAGTCTACCTCTACGCAAATCTTGGCGTAGCTAAGTCTCGTTCTTGTCTCTGTAGCTGCGTCCATCTGGAGAGGCACACCTAACGCACTGGCAAAGAGGCTGAGGCCTCTTTTGGTCCACATTACTGGAGGGACATTCAACAGCTTAACCCATACTGGAACTTTAGCAGATCTGAAGTCCTCCCACTGAATATTCGATTTCCACCTACGAAGTAGGAGGGGTTTGCCATTAACATGCCAGAACTGTTCGAGAGCTTTATTACATTTATCCTCATCCTCAAATCTGAACACATAGATGTCCTTGAGCCCTGTCTTAATTTCAACGTTGCCAAATTTGCGCCATTGAGAGTTAACCATAGCACGAACTGAATAAAATGATGGGCTTTTGTCTAAAAATTGCCCAACCAGACAAGAAGCGCAATATGCTTTGCCTTCGTCAAGCACCTCTTGCGATGGTCGCACCACAACCTCCCCATCATCATCGGTGGGGATTTCCTCTAGGTCCAGTTTCAGAGATCCCTTGAGGTTGCCTTCAAAAAAGCTCTTCCACGATTTAGGAGCTGCTGCAGCGAGGTTCTCCTTAGATGTGTCCAAGTCAACAGTTGGATCTGCAGATCCTTTCTCCAACGAAGCAACTTCACTTGTACCCAGGTTTAGTGGTAGAAAGTCCACCACCTTCATTCCCGAACTTGCGCTTGAGCTACTAGGGATCTTTACAGACGACGTCTTCTTCTTGTTTGCCAAGCTGATTGGGGTTGAGAGACAACCCCCTTGACGTAGATCTGGCGTCGGCGAACGGTCATTGGCCTGTCCAGAGGCTGGCCACTGTCCAAGTTTGGTGGCAAGGCCTGGCTTTCTCCGAGCCATAGTGCTCAGTGAAGCCAGGAGGAGCTGATGGACGATGTGCAATCACTCCACGGTGTACAGTCTCTCTCTCTCTTTCTCTCTCTCTCTAGATTATTCTTGTTATGTGTGTATAATGAAACCAATGATACTAGTGTATAAAGTATATATGTACTATCCCTTCCACCAATATGTAACAAACCTCTCATAGAACAAAGAAAAAAAGAAGGAAAAAAAAAAGCCTTTTTAAATTGGTACCCCGGACGAAGTTTCAAATTCTATATAGGGCGTCTCAATAACATCAAATGGCCTGAATAAATAAATAGAGATAATTTTGACTCCAAGTTAACCCACAAACGAATAAAACATGGATAATTATAGAACACATAATTTGACGATTATACTAGTAATAATTTTTTTAATAGAAATTAATTTATTTTTTTGATTAAATATACATATAAATTCTATATACTTAGTAAAATTAGTAGAACCCCTGGCCGCTTAATAAATCCGTCAGTAGTGCTGTATATTGGTTTAAAAAAAAAAAAGGTAACGTGCCGCCAACTCTGCACCTTTGAACCATCCATTGACGAAGACATAGTGGAATCGGATGAGTTCGATTTTATAATGCAGTTTGTTATAGACCAAGAAAAACAAAAGCGGATCAGTTGGGGGACAAGTTAACTTTTACAGAAATAATTCAAGAAGCATAACAATAGCATGGGCAATAAAACTTCAAATTTGGCTTTCTGCCTGTAGCGATAGAATAATCATCCTAATTTTAAATCACTGACCACTTTCCATAGAATGCGATTAATGGCCTCACTCACGTGTGTACCACAGATAGGGTAAAAATTTATCGATTTCAAATTTGGCTAGTTGGAGAAGCTTTTTTTTTTTTCTTTGTCGAAAAGTTGGAGAAGTGAAGACTTCAAATTTGGCTTGCTGTTGGACAAGTGCGAGTCAAATTTGATACTTATTGATCATTATAGTTCAACAAAGAAGTTGTACACGCATTAAAAAAAAAAAAAAAAAAGGTGCCTTGATATTTAGAATGTTTTTTTGGATTAATACCTAATTTATCCCCTTAATTTTATTGTATTTTGACATACTAGTCTTCTATCTTTAAAAGTGCAATATTGCAGTTATTTATCTTTTGAATATGTGACCACGTTAGGCTTTTTCACTTTTTCTTTTAAAATTTGATGACATAAGCAACAAACTAATATAATCACGTGACAACCACGTGCTTTTTTGGTCAAACTGTAAATAGAAAAGTGAGAAAAAGACTAATAGTGTTACATATCCGAAAGATAAATGATTATAATGTTGCACTTTTAAATATAAGAGACCACTATGTCAAATAAGCTAAATATAAGGGACTAAATTGGATATTAAGCCATGTTTATTTAACTATAATATGTTTGAGACCTAATATTTGTGTTTCTTTCAATGAAAATTTCTTTTTGTTTTTTTACTTTGACTCCATATATAGATTAAGACTTGTAAATGAAATATAATCCTTATAAGTGAAGAATAAAATGGAACCACACTATACGAATCTTGGTCAAACTAGTTTCAATATTTAACTTGCTTTTGAGGTCAGCTAGTCAAATAAGTTTCGCGGTACAAAAATATTAACGTGCGTCCCTTTCATATGGGGTGCGAGTTGGTGGTTTTGGGCTTGGATAATGGTGGTATATCATACACACACACACACACATATATATATGTGTGTGTGTGCGCATGTATGTACTTGTATAATTGTAAAATTGTATTGTAGTTCCTATTGAAAAATAATCCTAGTTCTGTCCTTGAATAAAATAATGGAGGAGGGACGAGGATGGTAGCTTATATAGAGTATCAAGAATCATGAGATTTTATTCTAAAATCAATTGGTATCAGATGAACTAAGTCACGATCTTATAAGGTGGCCTAAAAACTTTTGGTTTTCAATATGTGACAAGTGTAAGTTGTAACACTTTTCCTCATTTATGACCTAATTTGAAATGATCACACGTGAAGATAACATTGAACACACGTGGAAACAACTGCACGTGGAAGGCAAAACACGCGTGGGACACATGCGAAAGGTAAAACACATATGGCGCACACAGAATATCAACAAAACTGGACCAAAGATCCAACTCTAATACCAGGTTAAGAATTATGGGGTTCTATCCTAAAACTACTTGGTGTCTGGTGGAGTAGCTTAGAATCTTTTAAAGTAGGCTAAAAATTTATGATTTTTCAATATAAGACAAGTATAAGTTCTAATATAGAGACCAAGAAGTCAAATTTTGCTACTATTAAAAATAGTATGGAGTTAAGTATAAAGTGTAGGAGAAAATCTTTTGATTATAGCTTGTTCAACCTTGCTATTTGTATAGCTTGGAACCTTGATACGAGGATTCTCGTATAGTTGAGCTTTTTTTTTTTCTCTATTGCTTTTGTATAGAGATTTTTTAAACTAATGGAATCACTTGCTTATTTAGCAAAATGAAGGAGTCAAAGTAGAGAGACCAAATAATACTTTGAAAATATATAAAAATGAATAGGTCTGCGGCAGGCTAAAAAAAAGCGTCTTTTTTTATTTACTATATCTTATTGTTTTAACAATATAAAAAATTGTTATTTTCGATAACTTTTCTAAGAGGAAACTACATGTTCAATTAGTATATAAAGATGATCGAACTTAATTAGCAGTAGGTGTTCAAATACGTACTAACAGGGAAGCTCCATCTCACAAAAAAAGAAAAAACAATTCCAGCACTCTCGCTATAAGCAATGGCGGCATCTCCAATAACCCATTTTTCACCTCAAGGAGCAACTTCAAAGCTCTCTTTATTTGATAAGAGCTATGCCACCATTGTAAAACCAAGAGCTACCACCATTGAACGACCTAATCATTTTTCAGTCCGTGCCAGCAGCGATAGCAGCAGCAATGGAGTGCAAATTAGCATTAGTAGCGAAAGCAAGAAGGGGCATGGATCTAATTTGCAAATATTAGATTATCCATATCAATCTAATTCCAAACTATTGGTTAATCACTTTCCAAGTACACAACTCTTTCTCACTCTCGTTCATTTGTCTTAAATCATTTCATTAACATTAATTTTTATGGGATCTTTCAATTTATATGTGTTTTTGTGAATATTTATCGATTTTTAGGTCCGTCAACCCCAGGACAACTGTTAAATTTGGCGTCCAAAGGCTCTCGTTTTCGTGTTGCCTATCAGGTTCTTCACATGCACGAATAACTTTTATAATAAACTATTAATTTGCAGGCTTATAGTGACTTTTTCGTGCATATAGATTTTTTTTTTTGTCAAAGAAGAATTTCATTAAAATGAAATCTGAGGTTACAAAGTTTATCCTACACCTGTAGGTACAATATCTTTAGCAAGAATATCCACAAGAATGGGGGGATAATAGAAATCCAGTCAAAACCTAACTTTTCCATAAGAGCTTGTTTAGCCACCCAATCAGCTGCACGATTAGCTGTCCTTTTGACAAACTGAAACCTAACTTGGTCGATTCCAGCTGCGATCAACTTGATGTCATCGACAATAGATTTGATAGCCCACGAACCATCAGTTGTAGATGAGTTGATTGCATTAAGGACAAGCAAAGCATCACTTTCAAAAGTGATGTGATGAAGGCTGAGGCTCTTAGCAAACTCACAGGCAACCCCTCAGCTTCCAAGGCTGAGCTACAAATCACACGGGAAGCGAAACCATTGACCAAAGTTCCGCTATGACCACGGCAAACGACTGCAATCGCGGCATTAGATGGAGGGACAAAAGCAGCATCCACATTAATTTTTAGCCAAGCAAGGGGAGGCGGGGACCAAGCGGCATTAGGGAGAACAAAGTTAGAGTTTGATTGAACAGAGGTTGGGTAATCCTGAGCTTGTGTAAAATCAGCAAAATGGCAATAAGCATTAGACAAGACAGCCATAGGATTAATTTCTTTCCCTTCCATGATGAAAGAGCATCTAGCTTTCCAAATTTCCCAAGCTAAAAAGGCAATTTCGGTTTCTCCGATACCATCATGCAGATTAGCATCAGCAAACCGAGAGCACATTTGGAGAAACCAATCTTCGAATCTGGGATAAAGTTGGTGATTTGTGCAAATTTGCATTGAGCTACCCACCAGATGAGCCGTGTCCATTGACAGCCAAGAATAGTATGCTCAATTGTTTCAAGTTCTTCAGAGCAGATTTGGCACAATGGAGAATTAGAGCATTGTCTTTTGAAGAGATTGACTCTTGTTGGAACAACATTGGAGACCACTTTCCACAGAAAAAGTTTGATTTTTGGGGTAGCTTTAATAGACCAAATGATGTTCCACAGCTTGGGATGAGGATGGTAGGACGAGCTTGCACTCCTTCTTGTGAATGGATCTTTAGATCTAGCAAGATGATAACCTGTTTTGACCTTGAAGGAGCCGCTCGCAGTGTGAGGCCAAATGAGGTAGTCTTCGCATCTAGCTTGAGGGATATGGATTGCACGAATTTTGAGCTCTGTATCGCGGTCGAAGAGGAAGCGCAACAATGAAAGGTCCCAACTAGTTGAATTAGGCATAAGAAGATCAGCAACTTTATCCATTTGAGCAAACGTTGGCTTTGGGATCAGGGTATCATTGTCGATCCAATGGTGCTGCCAAATATTAATAGTTTTCCCATCACCCACCATCTATCGTCCCTCACTCAAAAGGAAATCTTTCCCCTGGCAAATACTTTGCCAACTCCACGAGGATCTTCGACCTTTTTTAGCGTTCCAAAACGACAAGGAATTGAAATAGATTCCTTTCAGAATTTTGAAGATAAGGGAATCAGGTCTTTTGTAGATTTTCCAAGCCTGATTTGCCACAAGGGAAAGGTTGAAGTGCTGAAAATCTTTGAACCCCATACCTCCTTCTTTCTTTGAAGAAGATAGCAACTTCCAATATTTCCAGTGGATTCCTCTATCCTTGCTTTTCCTCCACCAAAATTTAGAAATTTGGGCAGATAGTTGTTTGCACACGGTCTTCGGATAGATAAAGATTGACATTGAGTGGGTTGGGATAGCTTGAATAACTGCTTTGATAAGCATTTCCTTCCCACTATCTGACAAGAGACAACTTTTCCAGTGCTCCATTTTGTTTGACATTTTCTCTTTGACCCAGTTAAGGGTTTGAATGCGAGAATTTCCCCAATCAGTAGGTAGGCCAACGTATTTTCCAAGGTTGTTCATTTGTTTGATCTTAAGAGTACCAGTAAACAAGTCCCTAATTTCCTGAGGGGTTTGTTTACTAAAAGTGATGCCGGATTTAGCCAAGTTAATACTTTGACCAGAGACGAAGCAATAAAGATATAAAATCTCATTGAAAGCTATTGCTTCTTCTTGGTTTGCCTCCATAAAGAAGAGTGAATCATCTGCAAATAAAAGATGATTAATGGGGGGGCAACTCCTGGAGAGTTTAACCCCATGAATCAAGTTTCTTTGCTGAAAGTTGAGGATGAGGTCCGATAGGGCCTGCGTAACAAGAGCAAAGAGGAAGGGGGAGAGAGGGTCCCCTTGTCTGATTCCTCTTTGGGGGATACCCGACGTTGAGGGGGTACCATTAACAATGATTGAACATGAAACCGAAGTCACACATTCCATGATCCACTTAACCCAGGTTGGGTGGAAGTTCATTTTAAGGAAAAGCTTTTCCATAAATGACCATTCAACCTTATCATATGCTTTTTGCATATCGATTTTGACAACCGCAAAGAATTTTTTTGGATGTTTCCTTTTCTTTCTAAGTGAGTACGCCACCTCTTGGGCAATTAGGATATTGTCTTGGATTGCTCGGCCAGGGATAAAAGCACTTTGGAAAGGGCTAACAATCGACTCAAGATGGGGTCGAAGTCGATTGACAAGTACTTTGGCCAAAATCTTGTAGATAAAATTTGTGCAGCTAATAGGTCTGAAATCACCAGCTGTCTCCGGGTACTTGACTTTTGGAATCAAAGCAATATTTGTAAAATTAATTGGTTTCAGAGAACAGTTGCCATACATAAAATTGGAGATTGCATTCATAACATCATTTTCCAAAAGAGGCTAGCACATTCGATAAAAGAAGCCAGGATACCCATCGGGTCCTGGAGCTTTATGACTACCCAAGCTTTTAACAGCAACAATAACTTCTTCCCGATTCAAGGGCTTAATAAGCTCTACATTCATTTGATCACTAACACAAGGTCGGATATGATTGATGACACAACTACAATTGTGATCACCATTGCTTGAATATAACTTGGTAAAGTAGTCATTGATCCATTGACTGATTGTTTTTGGGTCTTCAGTCCAATTCCCATGCTCATTTCTGATTCTCAAAATGCGGTTAATGGCTCTTCTTTGTTGGGTAGAGGCATGAAAAAATTTTGTGTTGCGATTTCCCAATTTGAGCCAATTAACTCTAGCTTTATCAGCCCAGGCTTTCTCCTCTTCGGTCCATATGGCTCCCAATCTTGAGACCACAGCCTTATACTCGTCAGGGTTGAAATTAGAAGTTGGTTGGTTGATCAAGTGGTCAAGTTTGGATTTAAGAGCAGCAACTTCATCCTTATCCTTCCTGAATTGACGTTTGCTCCATTTAATCAGCTTGATTTTGCACTTTGAAAGCTTCTTCTTCACAACATGGATACTGTTACCATAAACGTGACGTCGCCAATTGGTCGAGATGATTTCATTGCACTCGTTGTAGTCAGCCCAATTAGTCTGGAAGTGAAATCTCTTTTTGGCTTTTTCCTTGAGTTTGTTGTCCAGCGACAAAACCAGAGGGCTGTGGTCCGAACCCACTGGAGGTGGTATAGTTGTCTAGGCATTTGGGTAGTTTTGGAACCATGCAAGGTTTGAGAAAACCCAATCAATTCTTTGTTGGATGTGATTAGGCCCTTCTCTTATATTTGACCACGTGAATCGGCATCCATTGCTGGGAATCTCAGTCAAACCCGAATCAGCAATAAAATCATGGAAGGCTTGCATCTCTCTGTAACTCTTCTCTTTCCCACCCGTCTTGTCTGAGTTGTTTTTGAGCATATTAAAGTCACCCATTAAAACATGGGGATCATCTAAATCGTTGATAATTCTGGTCAGTTTTTTGCAAAAATCCTCTTTGTTTTTCTTGTTTGGATGACAGTAGACAAAAGAAAAGTAAAATTTGCTCCCAACTGGGTCACTAAGAATAGCTCGAATGAAGGACTTGTCGTAGTCCCCAATCTGTATATCCACACAATCTCTGCCAAACAAAGCAATACTACCAGATATACCAGACGGTTCCACGAAAGCCAACAATCTGAACTTTATTTTTTTTGCCAAGCGGCGAAGTTTATTCAGCTGCATTTTTGTTTCTGAGAGTCCAATGACACTGGGCTCAAAGTGAGAGATTAGGTCTCTCAGAGATTTAACTGTCAGGGTCAGCCCGAGTCCCTGACAGTTCCATCCCAAAAGCTTCATTTGGTCGTCGGATCCTGCTCAAGGCAAGGACCCGATTCATCATATTTGGGTTAGGACGGTTTGATCAACGGAATTGTGGGAGACTTCTTTGAAACTTTCCTAATTTTTCTCCCTTCTACATGTGAGCTGATTGTTTGTGCCAGAGTTTCCATTGATTTGGCGATAGGGATATCCACAAAAGAAGGGTCATTGTGTTCTTCATAGTCAGCAACATTATCAATGGCTTTTCTTTTTTTCTCTGAGGTTGAGCTTTGAGAGTGAAGGTCAGAGATTTTCCCAAAAAGGGCAGGTTTGAGTGTTGGTTCCTCATTTGTTTGATTTTTTTGTGGGCTGGGGTTCTTGGTTTTTGGTATTGGGTCATGGTGTGATGATTTCGTTTTTGATGTTTTACTTTTTGGCACACTGGTTTGATTTTTGTTTGGACTGAATTCTTTGCTGAGTGGAGTAATCACAGTCTCCACTTCTTTGGTTTTTTGGGCTTTATTGTTTGACTTGTTAGTAGTTGGGCTGAAGCCCAACGAAACACTTCCCTGACTAGCAGCAGAGCCCGGAGAAATTTGAATTTGATGTGAGTGTTTTGATTTTGATTTGACATTACCTTGACCAAAGGCTGACGAAGAAGCAGAGTTGGTAGCTGGCGTTGGGCTCACTACTTCAATGTTTGACAGCTGAGTTGTTGAGAGTTGACCACCTTGGAACTTTTTCAGATGATAGTCTGATGAGCTAGGTTTGGTGTCACATCTGTCAGGGCCTTGGTTTTTGTGCTTATGCAAAGATCCAACTGAGTTGACTCGGTAGAGAGATTTTCCCCGTCAGAGGCATTTTTTGCTAGGTTGTCTCCGACAAGCTTGCTTGAGAGAAGTCTAAGGTTTTTCCTACCAGGAGGAGCACAAAGCCATGGACCAAGGCGTCTAATGTCTTCCTTGAGATTAATGTTTCCTTCAGGGATGGGTTGGTTTTTGCATTCACTGGTTGGGTAACCCAGTTTGCCACAATTGTGACAAAAATCACCCAGCTTCTCGTATTTGAAACTGATCCAAAGGTCTAGAAGATCCTCCCTATTAAGTGAGAAGCCCGGTATAAGGCTTTGGTGGATATCCCATTTGATGTGCAGTCTGCAACAGTTAATGGCATCAGCGTTTTTCCCATCTTCAAGGTCAAGTTCTTCCAGCTGGCCAAGGTGGCTGTTAATAAGTTCAGCATTTTGCCTTGAGACATACCCTGACGGGAGCCCATGGACTTGAATCCAGAAAGAAGTGTGACCAAGGTTCATTTCCTGAACAGCAAGTCTGTCCTTCCACGGTTGGAGGATGATATGGCATCCATGGACAGACCAAGGTCTGAGGTCCCATGCTCTATTCTTGTCTTGGGTAGTAGCAAATATGATTCTGAAGACATTAAACTCCTCCAGGCACACATCAGCTGCTTTTTTGAGGCCCCAGCTCTTGTTAATGATAGATCTAAAAAGAGCAGGGGGAATGGGTTTGTTTGTTAGGACTTTCGCAACCAGAGATAGTTTAGAGTTATTAGTAGTGGTGGGGTCTGGGTTGTGTTTGAGTGTAATGGAGAGGCTCATGGCTAAAATGATCAAGAGTCAATGCTGTGAATCGTGAGTGAAGCGTGAGTAAATGCAAGGTGATAGGACACCGATGGTAAGGAGTAAATGCGGTTGAAGGTTTAGTTTGAGTGTTTATGGCGAAGTTGAAGGTTAAGGTTGATTTATGTATTTGGTGAGAATATGAGCTCCATCACTTCTCTGCCAAGACACTTGTGCATATAGATTGAAAGTTTAGTTGTATGTGTCCTTTTTATGTTTCTTCACATACACGCGCGGTAAAGGTTCTAAATAATCTATTATCTTTAGTATAATTGATACTTTCATCTATTATCTTTTCAAATGAACATTTTAGTTCATTATGTTTAACATAATTGACGCCGTAAGTCTAACTCATCTTTTCCGTCTAATTTTTAACGTTAAAATCACGCGGCACGTACGTGTATCGTAATATCTCAATTTTTCAAATGTAAAATTGGCATTAGTATTCTTAACACATGATGTAAATGTGTTAGATAAATCCAAGCAGCAACTTCAAGAGCAAATACGTGTGCACCACTTGATTTTAACGTTAAAAATTAGACAAAAAAGACAAGTTAGACTGACGGCATTAATAATGTTAAACATAATGGACTAAAAAGTTCATTTAAAAAGATAATAGATGAAAGTATCAATTAAACCAAAAATAATAAACTATTTATGACCTTTACCCCCTACACGTATAAATTTCATATGATCTATGTGCACATTTATCGTAACCTTTTCGTGTCACATGAATTGTAAGCTCTGTTATATGTGTACTTTCTTTATTTATTTATGTTTTTTGGTCTTTGCAGGGAGTTAGAGGTGCATATAGTCAGTCCGCGGTAGAAAAAGTGTATCCCAACTGCGAAACTGTTCCATGCGAACAATTTGACAATGCTTTTGAAGTAAGCTTTTCAAGTTTTTTTAAGCTTTTTAAGAAATTAAGTTTAATTTGGACAAGGATAATCTAAAACATGGAGCTCGTTTATATTTCCCAATCGAAAACATCAAATTTAAATAGTATCTATTAAGTTCAAGCTAAAATATAAATATATTATTTCTATGCAATTCACTTTAAACATTGAACACCAGCCTAAGGAGTGGATCCAAACATTTTCTCAATAGGGATTATAAGACATGAACTTTTAGTTATACGAAATTAAACTCTTTTTAAGTGGAAACAACTAATTTTTTAACTAAAAATACATAAATATTTAAATTATTCTTTTTTGGAAAAAAAATATTTTTAATTTTTTTCAGCCCCTATTGCACCTCACTTAGCTTTGCCAACGTCCAGCCGGTAATAGCCGAAAATAAGCTCTGACCTCTTTACGTACCTTTTCTTTTTCAATTTGACCCTTTTATGTACCCGACACTAATTTCCAAGTAGAGGGAGGAGAAGGAAAATAACATGCTAAATTATTTCAAGGATCGTAAAGTGTTTCATGAATTTTGTTTTGACCATTGAAGTATTTTTTGTTAAAAAAGAACTATTAGGTTTTCAAAGAATCAAATTGATTCACTCAATTCCGTTAGATGCAGTCAGAAAATCTTAACAGATAGAGAGTAAAACATAAATAGATAAAATCAAGAGTGTTAAATAGAATTAACTTTTCTTTTTCTTTTCTCTTTATTGTTTCTTTTCTTTTTCCCTTTTCTTTCTCTCTTTTCCTTGTCGTTTTCTTCTTCCTTTCCCTAAGATGCGGGCTAATTATTTCAATTTATTAATACTTATCGAGTTGAAGCGATTAAAGACAAATATAAAGCCTCCTGATTCATATTTTTCATTATGTAAACCAAAGCGGAAAACAAGAAAAATAAAAATTTCTGCCCGTGTTCAGATTGCAGTCTCAGCTTCAGTTATCTAAGAGTAGACTATACTTCATACTGTCATAAAATGGGAATCATTTTTGATAGCTTCATTGTGAATTATTTTTCAGGCTGTTGAAAAGGGACTTGTAGACAGAACAGTTTTGCCATTTGAAAATTCATTAGGGGGTAGTATTCATAGAAATTACGATCTTTTGTTTCGCCATAAGCTGCATATAGTTGGAGAAGTCAAACTTGCAATAAGGCATTGCTTACTGGCAAACCATGGCGTCCAAGTTGAAGACCTGAAAAGAGTTCTTAGCCATCCACAGGTATGTAGAACTAGTCCTCTATTAAATTATTCATCTACTGATGTGACTTACTTGATCTAAAGTCTGAACATGGCTTCATGACAACAGGCTCTTGCACAGTGTGAGAATACGTTAACAAGATTAGGACTAGTTAGAGAAGCTCGGGATAATACTGCTGGTGCAGCTAAGGTATGCCTGAATTGATTTGTTTGTCTCTCTAACATTGGGATGGGCGTTCTTTATCTTAACCTATTTGCTCTTTTCTTGATGTTTTAGTTTGTTGCTTCCAACGAACTCAAAGATGTTGGGGTAGTAGCTAGCATGACTGCCGCTAGGCTCTATGGCTTGAATGTACTTGCTCGAGATATACAGGTTTGTTATTGAAATTTGCTCAATAAAATTGTTTGATGATCAAAAGGCGTATTCAGTGTGATACTTATCTCTTATTGCTTTCAGGATGAATCTGATAATATAACTCGATTCCTCATACTGGCTAGAAAGCCTATTACTCCACGCACTGGTGATAAACCATTCAAGGTTAGCTCATCTATTTTATTAGCTGCCAGAAATTAATTTTGGGTCTTTTCTTTACCAATATACATAGAGATGTTCCGGGAAAATTTCATCCTAAGATCTTGTGTTTTTATAAAGTTGTTGATTACTCCTCAATGTTAATATTTATTATAGGGCCAAAGACATTTTTTCCCCATGAATTTTGTCTAAATCCAAACTGACACGTGAAAGTTTTGTATTAACTGAGATACCCTTAAACTTTTCTTTACCTTCAGATATGAAAAACAGATTCACCATTAAACTTCGCGGTTCCTAATCTCGTTCTCATTGGAAAATATTGATAATATAAAAATTTCATGGGCCAATTAATATATGACTATAAGTCATGGGGCAAAATGACGTTTTCAGGTTAGGAAAATAAGCTACTAGCACCCTTCTTTTTTCAAGATTATTCCAAATCACCCCATCAATTTACTTACAATTAAACATGTTAAATTTTGATGATTTTACCCTAGAGAATGTAAAATCATTGAACTAAGAGTGCAAAAAGAGCAATTTTTCAAACTTAGCGACAAAAAATAGTGAATTGGACTTGGTTTGTAAAACGTTTCTCTCGTAGAGGTTTTCCAATTTTTCAAATTCTCCTATTCATTTTTCATTTCATTACGAGTTCAATTTACCATGAAAATATCACGCAACACTGAAGGGTCTAAATTTCACAGTTTTTTAGATTAAATACCTTTTTACTCATTGAAATACAGAATTTGACAAATGCCTTTTACTTTATCAGACAAGCATAGTTTTCTCACTTAAAGATGGTCCTGGAATGCTTTTCAAGCCACTTGCCATTTTTGCTTCTCAAGATATCAATGTCACTAAGGTAAGTTCCTTTTGGTGTTCTCTCTAAATTATTCAAGTGTAATTTCTTCATCAGTACAAAACTTTCATGTGGTCTCTAATATTGTTTTTGGTTGATCTAGATTGAAGCTCACCCCTTGCAAAAGAAGACTTTCCGAGAACTTGATTACAGTGTCAACGGTTCTTCTAAGTAAGTCCATTAATTAATCTTAATTTCTAAAATCTTAAAGTCAATCTGTATGCATGTAGATAATTAGGGTCAGGACAATGCTTAGGTACAGGGGCGGAGGCAGGGGGATCGGGGGTAGGGCCCCCCCACCCCACCAAGCCTTCAAATTACCTTTTTAATAAATGAAATATTCTTTTTAAAAAAATGTTATGGCTCCCCCTTATTTTTTCCCTTGTCCTAATTCCCCCTTTTTTTATTTAAATTCCCTCATTTTTATTTTTTTCTTCATCTTAATTGAATCTTTGCTCCTGATATTAAATTTGTGACCCCACCCTGATTAGGTCTATAATATCATTCCTGTCTCCAATATTATTTGAGCACTCACATATATATAACATTCTGATGCAGGGAATTTCCCTATCTTTTCTATGTTGATTTTGAAGCGTCTGTAGCTGATCAAAAGGCCCAAAATGCTCTTGGGCATTTAAAGGTGGGGCATGCTAATATATAGTGCAATTATATATTCCCTATATTTTGGACGAATCTATAATAAAGTGAAGAACAAAAAGGGAAATCTATTCATTGTTACTAAGTATTGTGTTGTACTTTTTCGGCAGGAGTTTGTAACATTCTTAAGAGTGCTAGGAAGTTATGCTACAGATACTAGTATGCTATGACTGATCTTCAAGCATGGCGTTAACATTTGCGTGAGCAACTTGCAACCACCCTAACATAAACAAGCAACTTGCAGACACCCAACGAGACAAGCCACCAAAAACAACTCTCAGTCCAAGAAGCTAATTTGGATCAAGCTCGAAAAGAGCTCAAATTCCAATTCAAAGAAAAAGAGCGGCATTTTGATTGCTACACTGGAAAATGGGGGCAAAAAATAACATATGTGAAAAGTTTTTTAGTGCAGATTTGTTGGGGAAATGTAGAGTTTTCAGTTGTTTCACAATATTTTTTTTTTTTGTAAATCACAATATTTAATTTATTTTCTAAAATATTATTGCTCTGTTTTTTTTTTGGTCAAAGTAATTGAAATTCAAAAATAATCTTAAGACAAAAAAAATGGAAGTACCTAGTGTAAAAATTCATTAAAAACTTCATTAAATACTTATTTTAAGAGTTTATTAAATGGTCCAAACTCTTCCTCTTCATATTCTTATTATTAATTAATCTCATTAGTTACCATTAATTAAACTCATTAGTTGGCAATTAATATATTTATGATAAGAGTTCATTTATTGTGGTCCAAACTCTCCATCTTCATATTCTTGTCATTAATTGAACTCATTAGTACATTAATTGCCTAAAGAGTGGTAACTCTTCACATTCTTGATGGGAGAAAGTCTATATATAGTGGGTTTTGGTCCATAAGCTCAATCACTCATTTTTGAAATATACACCATCACTCTAGAGTGTTTTGAGAGCTTAGAAGTGTTAAAACTAAGTGAGAAATCTATAGTCGATCACGTTAGCAATGGCCGGAGGTACGCTTTCAGTTCCTTTCGTTTCCTCTTATATATTTATTGATCTTTGTGTTTCTTTTAATGTTAGAAATATGTTGGGATCAAATATATTTCAGTTATCACCTAGCTGGTCAAATTGATGAAAATAAAAGAGGTAAAATGCATTTTACTTGAGAATTTCTAGAATTGAGAGTGCAAAAAGACGGCGTGCTTACACCGGTCAACTACAAGGCCCATAGGATGTTGGCAGATCCACATCAGGGCCGATAAAGGTGTAACTTTTATTGATCCCACATACTATTTTAAATTATATAGATATCTCATTCGAAAAACCTAATTAGTGCCTCCACAGTATAAATAATTTTGGTCAGCTTTCACTAGCCTCACAAACAATTTCAAATTAAATAGACATTTTGAAAAAACAAATTAACCCTCATAGTACCATTAAATTTTAACAATCAAAACCAGCCTTACTACTTTAGATTTAATAGATATTTTGAAAAAAATAATTATCCTTTGTAGTACCATTAATTTGATCTTCAAGACCATTTATCCCTTGTACACTTACTGACTTAACCTCTCTAGTAAAAGTCTTAAGTTCAACAAGATATAATTGTTTTTGGTACTAAGTTTTGCAAACCAGAAAAACATACATGGATGACATGGATAGATTTAGCATGGGGTGGGGGCTACAACCTAACTAATTCTATTAAAAGTCCAAAAAAAATCATGGGTTTAAAAAAAAAATCCCTAACAACCCAACTTAAATCGACTCTATCATACACTTGAGTAAAAAAGATGTATTACTCATGCAAACATGGAGTGAGTATCGCTTGAAAGTAATTTAACTTAATTTTCACTTGTATTTTAGCCCCCAATAATAAATTACTAATGTGTATCTCAAGTAGAATACAAGTAAGACCAATCTTTAGATATATATGCACCTTAATTATATATATATGCACCTTAATGGTACTGATATGGAGACCACGTACAAATGAAAAAAAATAAGGAATATATCTGATTACATTGCTTATCTTATAGAACAAACATAAAGTGCAAAAATTTAAGCATTTGTTTTTGGATTATATTATGCTTATATAAATCTAAAAGAATTTAATGTTGTGAACAAACAGAAGTTATTTGATCTAAATACTTTGGGTGCATGACCTCTAGAGTGTAGTAATGATGAGAAAAATTCAAAATTCACATGGAGATACACTAAGACTCTGTTTGGCCTAGTTTTTAGACACTTAGAAGTACTTTCTGTGAGTTTAAAAGCTGAAACTAACTTGTTTGGTCTATTTTTTATAGTTATTTTAGATAATAGTTGAAATTAAAAAATAATATAAAAAATAAAAGCTCCAAAATGGAGCTTTTCAAAAAAGGCTTTTGCAAAGTTATTTTTATATAATGCCTGAAGTCATTTTTTTTATTTCTCAAATATATCCCTTTATATTTTTTAAAATCCAATACTATTTATCTTAGAGAGGTTAGCGAAAAACTTTGGGAAAATGTCACATTGCCCTATAAATTCTAGGGCAATGTGAATCACTAGACAAATACAATTTAGAATATATATATATATTTTAACATTCCCCCTCACGTGTAACCTGATTTAAGAGTGATCACACGTGGAAGATTGAACACATATGGTGGATGAACACAATGAAAGGTTTAGTGCACGTAGGGCATATGTGGAAGATTAAATATAAGTGTGACCCGATTTTGAGATGGGTCATACATGGACATGCGTGGAAGATAACACATGCAGAAGAAGATTGAATACACATGTGACACATGTGCTGGATGAACACATATGAAAGGTTGAGCGCACGTGATACATGGGTAGAAGATTAAATACAAGTGTAACTTGATTTTGATAAGGATCATACATGGACAAGCGTGAAAAAAGATTGAACACACACGTGACATAATTTGAGAAGGGTTACACATGAATGAACACACATAGAAGATAACACATGCGGAAGATGAATAAGACTAGACCATGGGTCTAGCTCTGATACCATGTTAAGAATCATGGGGTTCTATTCTAAAACTAATTAGTATTAAGTGGAGTAACCTATGATCTTATAAGGTGGTCTTCAAGTTTTTGATTTTCTAACAAACTTAAACTCCATTGGTCAAGAATAAAAAATGTCATCTAAAGATTTTTATTATATAGTATATGTTCCAAATGCTCCATCACAACATACAGAGAAGGCTCCACAAAGAAGATTGAGAATTTATGCTCGATTTAGATCTCCCTCGTCAGTTGAACATATCGTGAACACACACTACAAAAAAAACTCCTTTTGGCGACAACCGAAATTCATCTCCATGTCGTCACCAAAAGGGTATTGGCGACAGCGTGGAGATGAAAATTGGTCATTGCAAATTTGTCGCCCTGTCGCCAATTCATCACCTTTGGCGACTACGTTTTAGTCTGTTGCCAAATTCGTCTCCAAATCGTCTCCCAAAAGTGTCATCTTTACATTGTCACCAATAAAACGCCGTCTCCAAAAACATGGTGTCTCCAAGCCATCTCCAAAAACAAGTCATCTCTATTCCGTCTCCAAAAAAAAAAATCATCTCCAAAAACAAGCCGTCTCTATTCCGTCTCCAAAATCATTCCGTCTCCAAAAACATGCCGTCTCCAAACTATCACCGAAAATTTTTGTCACCATGTCATCTCCATGTCGTCTCCAATATTGAAATTTTTATTATTTTTTTGTAAAAAAACTTTAAATGTTATTTGAGCCTTTTTTGATAATTAAAATTATTTATTATTTATTTGTTAAAAGCAGAGATAATGCTCAATCATGTAATTGAAATTATAGTTCATTTATGTTGAAAAGTATATTGTATCAGGCCATTAAAAACAATAAATCCTAAATGTAATTAAACAAAGTCTTTTTATGTCTTAACATAACATAAGAACAGAAAAATTATTGTTCATATCCATCACCGGATTGAGGCGGCGATTGATGAGCAGGTGGCATTGGAAACATCTTTGTCAACAGTGTGATCTATGCTCGCAGTTCTCAGAGTTCTGCATTGGTTTCTTCTTGAAGTCGTTGATGCTGCTCATTTTGTTCATGTTGCATTTTACGCAATTCTTCATTCTCAGAGCGTTGCAAATCAATCTTATCATTCAATGGTGTTGTGGCCCTAGCAACAACCTACTGGATCTCTATCTCCGTGATCTGGCGTCTGCCTAGTGGGTTGTGGTATGCAGACCCAACAGAAGTAGAAGATCTGACCCCATATATGCGCCCTTTGTTGGGCTTACCCACAGCCTACAAGAAGAGTGCATCATAGTCTATCAGTGTCGTTATTGAATCAGCCTCGAACGAAACTGTGGCCTGTTGCACCAGTTCTTCATACTCAGCCTGTAAATAATACTTAAGACATAACAATTTTAGACATTTTGTTGGTAAATATCAACATTTCAGTTACTTATTTACTACTATCGACAAATTGTACATACCATGGTCTGTTCTGTCCTAGGGTCTGTGAATGGTTCGTCTGTCATTCACCAAAACATAATAAAAACATTTATGATGTGTTAAATAATTGAAGTTAATTAAGACACATCATTCATTAAATTTTCCTTAATACATACCAATCTCCTTGCAGCCTCTTCATAAGGGATAGGTCCCAAATGATGCAGAGATAGCCGGTGCAGTCGGTTATCTGAGTTTCGCTGTGAAATTGCCCGCCATTTTGGGGTATCCCACCTTTCTTTCAACATATCCCATGTGGCATCGTCCATCCACTTCGGCTTCTTATTACGTGTCCGTTCTTTATTAAAGAGGTCACATATACGACTCCCAGCTTTGAAATTGAACATTCGGCGCAGCATGGCTTCCTCACTGGGGAACCACTTGTAGACCCTCTGCAACCAATAATTAATTAATATAACATATTATTTCAACATAATCAACACAATCAATGATAACAAATAACATTACATAAAATTTACACATATTTATCATACCTGAAAATTAGCGAACCACATATCCCTAACCTCATTGGGGGCCTCACTCTAACTCGCCCAAAGCTCAGAATACCCTTCATTGCTCTAGTGACTTCTTTAGTTGCGTCATACGGTGTCCATCTAAACATGATCAAAAAAAAAGTTGGATATTAAAAAGCCATAATGTAGGGGACTAGTAGGATAGAGATAGTCGTGGAAAAAATACAAAATCAAATACTTACCCACCCTCGTCGAACGTCAAATGTGTATATCTGTCAACCTGCCACGCAACATAGGCATCGTGCGACGAGAACCCATAATATTGCCATGGATCTAACCTTGCAGGCCGTTTTGGAGCTATTGTTGATGACTTAGGTTGTTCAGGAATTGATGCAGATTGAGGCATCGGGTCGGGCTTAGTCGTGCCATCAACATTGACCTATAAATCCTCTGAACTTTGTCTGAGGCCGGACGATGATGTGGAAAGGGAAGACCTCTCATGTGGTGGCAATGGAATGTGAAAAAGTACCAGTCCTGATGCAGCGTCAATAGGAGCTCTTGACGTGCTAGTATGAGTGTGTAGCCTTTGCTGAGAATGATATGAGCTGGGAGGAATCACGTGCTCTAAACCAATTAATGATGATGAGGACCCACGACCAGTCGACGACTGATCGACAGAAGACCCACGACCAACTAAAAACGATACTATTGTGGACCTACGACCAATAGTGGGGTGATGTCCACTGGAACCATGCCCAATCGAAGCTTGACTGCCAATTGATCCACGACCAGTTGAAGGATATCCACCAGCAGATGTACTGGGTGTATGTCCACGGCCTGCACTGCCACGTAATGGCCCCGTCCCGAGAAATCGTCTAATTCCACTTGAAGAGTTATCTTTACCTGCAACCATGTCTGTTTTCTGACAAATACAAATAAGAAATTAAAAGGTAATTGACACACACATTATAGATAGATAAACATGATCTGGTGATTTACTTATATATTGTTTTCATCTTTATGTAAATAAGTCGAATATGTCAACATAATTGTTACATAATAAACAAACTGACTAAATATCATCACCGTCATCAAGATCCGCTTCATCATCATCACCGTCATCATGATCCGCTTCATCATCATCACCATCATCATCTTCTTCATCTTCATCTTGTGAATCATCATCATCTTCTTCTTCTTCAGTCTCCTCGTCCTCTTCCTGAGCATCATGTTGAGCATGTAAATCATTAATATTTTCGTCTAATATTTTTATGTTGTCACCCGATGTATGACAAAGTAGAGGTAAGTCTGCATCAGTCAGCTGTACTTTGGCCACATTCATGTCATCAGACTGAAAGGCTGATTGGTCTTTTTCTATACTCTGTTGTCTTGATAGGTCATATATATTTCGTCGTTAGATTTTAACAACAGCCCACCAATTCATTTGATCATTTCTGCCTCCTAGGTACTTACAGTAGTACACTTGTTCAGTCAAAACAAACGGTTCGTATTTTTGATACTTTCTCTTAACGTTCACTTCAACCTGTCCGGTCTTAAGATGATACTTCACCCCTCTATCCTTTGTTGAATCATACTAGTCACACTTGAAAATAACGACCCTTGTATGTTGCAATGTTGGATTATTATATTCAAGTTCAATAATGTCGTTCAACACTTCATAGTATCCAACATCCTTAGTATTACCGCCATTTATCCCTTTAACAAATATTTCACTATTGTAGGTTGATTTTAATTTCCCAAAATTTAATGTATGAAATCGATAACCGTTGACCAAGTATCTTGACCAACTGCAAACCCGTCTACTATGCCACATTGAAAGACATTTTACACGATCATCAATGCTATTAGTACCTATCAGTTGCAAATGTTGATCTGATCACTATACAAAGTCAAAGCAAAATATTACTTTATAACCAAATGGTCTTAAGATATTCTTACATGGTGATATAACCACTGAGGGAAATTATTGTAAACTTCATATTGAATTTCTGTCGAAGACAATTCGTGATAGTTTTGGCGAAGATATTCTTCGAACATACTGTGGAAAAAAAAAACAAGTGTCGGCTTAATCTTGTAGTAAAGTATGAGGAACTGTGCTTTCCAATTTTCTAATAATTGTCGTAACCGTACCTGATATAGGGGGAAATCTCTCGACAATTGGTCAAAACATAGATGTATACAGCATGCAGTTCTTCATCATCTAAGATTCGTTATGTTTCCTTCCCGATTGGACAT
Source organism: Ehretia macrophylla (assembly GCA_037974665.1). Lineage (NCBI taxonomy): Eukaryota > Viridiplantae > Streptophyta > Magnoliopsida > Boraginales > Ehretiaceae > Ehretia > Ehretia macrophylla. The sequence continues at coordinate 32,587,424 of CM075768.1, forward strand.
CCCGGGTAAGTCAATATAGATAAACAACCATTAGGGTATGTCACCTTGTTATATTGGTTATTCCGCAGAATACTCTCGTTCTAGTAGCCATGTGCGGTTCAAAATAATAAGAACAAAAAGTAGATGCTTCGAGGATGTGATAAGCTTCACAAATTGATCCTTCAACGCGTGCTTTATTCTTGACCTTCCTCTTCAATCTTTGCAAAAACCTCTCGAAATGATACATCTAGTGATATTGAACCAAACCACCACAAATGGCTTCATATACCAAGTGAATTGTCAAATGCTCCATTGAATCGAAGAAACCAGGGGGTAACATCTTCTCCAAGTTGCAAAGTGTAACAACAATATTTTCCTACATCCTTTCCAAATCAGTCCTTTGAAGAGTTGTGCAACATATGTTGGTAAAGAATAAACTTAGTTGGGCAAAAACTTCCCAAACATGTTTCGGTAGTAGCTCACGTAATGCAATCGGAAGCAATCTCTCCATAAATACATGACAATCGTGACTCTTCATGTGTGACATCTTTAGTTCCTTCATGTCCACACATTGGGATAAATTGGAAGCATGTCTATCAGGGAGTTGTAGGTCTCCAACCCATTCAAGCAGTGTTTTTCTCTTTCCCACAGGCAGTGTGTAAACACCCATCTTCAATTCGTGCTCACCGCATAATTCCGGATGGTCACAAAAGGTTAATACATCAACTCTAGCTTTAAGGTTGTCTTTTGTCTTACCCTTCACCGCCATCATCGTGTTGAAAATATTATCAAACACATTTTTTTCAATATGCATCACGTCCAAATTGTGTCGGACAAGATGTGTTTTCCAGTAAGATAAGTCCCAAAAAATACTTCTATTTGTCCAATTGTGCCAATCCCCAAAACCTAATAGTTTGCTTCCTCCAATGTCATTTATTTTTGGGTAATCTTTCACTAATTCCCGCAACTGCATACCATCTAATCTTGGCGGTGCCCGAGATTTTTCAACTCTACCCTTGATAAAATTCTTTTTGTCACGCCGTAATACACTATTCAGTGGTAAGAACTGACGATGACAATCAAAGAATGAATTCTTCCTACCGTTGGTAATCGAAATGTTTTTGACTTATCCATAAAATATGGGCATGACAGCTTCCCATGTATGCTCCAGCTAGACAACATATCATATGCTGGGAAATCATTTATTGTCCACATCAAAGCAGCCCTCAAAATTATTATTTTTTTGTGTGGCAACATCATAACAAGGTGTACCTTCCAACCATAAATTTTGCAATTCTTCGATCAAAGGCTTTAGGTACACATCAATATTCTTACATGAAAGGATTTTTTATGCACATCCACGGTGGAAAATTGTACGGTGTCATAATGACAGGCCAACAAGAATAAAGTTGAGCATTTGAACTGTACGGATTAAACCCATCTAAGCACAAACCAAGCCGAACATTTCTGGGTTCATTTGAAATTCAGGATACACTCTATCGAAATGCTTCCAAGAATCAGTGTCAGATGGATGATAAATTTTTTCATCCTCCACCTGGTGATTCTTGTGTTACTGCATGTGCTCTGCTGTCACCTTTGACATGTATAATCTTTTCAACCTTGGCGTCAATGGGAAAAACCGTAATTGTTTATATGGTTTGAACTTACTCTGTTTTGAGCCACATGTTGCTGGTTTGAAACGTCGATGACCACAATAATGTACATCCATTTACACAAATATCTATCTTCACATATCCTAACCCCAGGGGTCTAAAAAATTGCTTACACTTGTAAAAGTTTTCAGGCATTGTATGAGTATTTGGCAACGAATCCCTAACTGTTCCAATCATTGTGTTAAAGCATAATTCGCTCATGTTATGCTTTCATGTAACGAGACATGACAGATAACTGTGTCAGGTTCTCACAACCTTCATACAATGAAAATCAGCAGCCTTCAACAACTCAAAAAACTATTGTGCTTCCATGTTAGGTTAATGACAAAAAATAGTAAATTGAACTTGGTTCCTAAAACGATTCTTTAATAGTACTTTTTCCCGTTTCCAACTTCTCCTATTCACTTTGCCACTTCAATGTGATTGATATTCATTTTCCATGAAAATAGATTTGCAACATTGAAGGGTATAAATTACGCAACTCTTGTTGTTACATATATATTTGCTCATTGCAATATACTTTGGCTAATACCTTTTACTTAATCAGACAAGCATAGTCTTCTCACTTAAGGATGGCCCAGGGATGCTTTTCAAGCCACTTGCTCTTTTTGCTTCCGAAAATATCAACGTCACAAAGGTGAGTTCCTTCTAGTGTTGTTTTTGGATTAGTATTCTTTTATTGAAATTTCTTCAAATAGACAACCTTCTTGCAGTCTCTAATACTTTTTTTTATTTGATCTTAGATTGAAACTCGCCCCTTGCAGAAACAGGCTTCGCAAGAACTTGAACATAGTGCCAATGGTTGTCCAAAGTATGTCCAATTCCTCTGTTTATTCTTAAGTTTTAAAATCTTGAATCTTATAATTAATTTGTCCCCAACATTGTTTGAGCACTGACATACAACATTCTGGTGCAGGCAATTTCCCTATCTTTTCTACATTGATTTTGAAGCATCTGTCCCCGATCAAAAGGCACAAAATGCTCTTGAGCATTTAAAGGTAGATAATACGAAAATTTAGTACTGTTATATATACAGTATATTTTTGCTAGATGTGCATGTGATTAAGTTAAAACAGGAAATTTATTCCTTGTCACTAAGCATTATATTGTACTTTTCTTGCAGGAGTTTGTAACATTTTTAAGAGTGCTTGGAAGTTATCCAGTAGACACTAGTGTTCCATGATTGACGTCCAAGCATGGTGTTAATATTTGCTTGAGCAATTCGTAGCCACCCTAACATACACAGGCGTCTATATCAACCCAAGGAGGCAACCCACCGAAAGCAACTGTCAAAATATTTTAATGCAGATTTTTGGGGGAAAAGGAGGCTTTTTCATTGATTCAAAATATTATTTTTATTCTTTTGGAAGAGATGATTTATCTGATCATTCATTCGTTGTCAAAAGAATTGGAGTCCTTTTGTAAATTTTGTCAAAATTATTGATTAAATTTTGTAAGCCAAATTATCATTTATTCTTTTCTTGTCTTTCACTGAAGAACTAGACAAAGAAATATGTTAAAGACTTATGGAAGAAAAACCCAAAAAATGAAGAGAAATAGAAAGTCTTTCCTTCGATATTTTCCTTTTTTATTCTTTTTTATTTTACCTGCATTGGTCTCCCTAATTACATATTAGGACACGATAGGGATGAATTTTAAATCTTGAATTACAGCAAAGAAAAATTAAATTTGCCTGCAATATCCTTTATTCAAGGATTTGGATTCCTAACTACTTATCATTATTGATCTCCTAGATTACGTTATTAGGGGATTCAAATCCTTTATTCAATAAAACAGGCCTCAAGATAATAAACCCGATTAACAAAACTTCGCACAAATTTCAGGATCCAACTTCTTCCCATGGTCTTGTAAAATCAGATTTAGCGCAGCAAATGTACTCGCAAACGTCATAATACCAAGCAAGTGAAAATGAAATCTAACAATAAAACAACAATGCGCAAATATTTACATGGAAAATTTTAACCAGGTTAAAGACGCGGTGCCATAAGTCCTGATAAAATCTTCCACTATAAAATTAAGGATATTACACAGCTTCTAACATTGACTTTAAGAATCATTCAACTAAGATGGCCATAGTCCTAATGCCCGTAAAAATGAAAGAAAATAACGGATGAAGGTGATGGAATTAGGTGTTTTAAACCCTTATGAATATGTTGTTTTGAACTATATTCCAAGTATGACAAACAAAAAACTATATTCCAAGTCGATATACTAACATTCTTCTTTCCAAGAATTTGAACGTAGCATATTCATGTATTAAAAATTGCTTCGGAAACAGATCTTTCAAAAGATTATCAATGCGGAGGAAAAGGTGAACACTCTAGAAAAGAAACTTGCAGAAGATCCAACTAGCTCAAATAGAGAGGAACTCTCAAAAGCTTAAGCTGATTTGTTTAGAGAACTTGCCATTGAGGAAAAATTCTGGCAGCAGATGGTTGGTGGAAGGGGAAAGAAACACAAAATACTATCAAGCAATCATGAGAAAAAGGAGGTACAAAAACTATGTGTGGAGAATTGTAAATGAGAGGGAGTAAATTTTGGAGAACCCTCAAGATATCAAAGAAGAAGCCATTTAATATTCCTCAAATCTCCTAAAGAATGATGGAAATGGTTCTCAGCAGCCTCTTGACACAAATTGGAGCTTCATTCCTCACCTCATTGGTCAGAATGATAATCAAATGCTGAATAATCTTCCATCATTGGTCAAGGATTAGGATTCCTAATAAAGTTATGCAATCATTTTTCCATAACTACTTCACTTTACTATTATTGATCTCCTTGATTACACTATTAGGAGATCCAAATCCTCTATTCAAAGAAACAGGGACTTGACTCCTCTACAATTCATTTTTCTACAATTCTACATAATAGTTATCTTGATTAATGCCAAGTGTGACTAAATATCATCTACCGACTATATTAATCTTGCTAAACTAACTTTTCAACCATGGTTAGAAACCATTAAATACCAAAATCTTAACTACCATATTTAATTAGTAAAACAAATATGAAAACATATGATTGTAATAAAAAAAAAATCCGTTCATGCCCCAAGAATAACGATTCACTAAAATTTAAGATAATAAGAAATAAATTACTAACTCTACTATCAGCACGAGTTAGCTCAAACAAAAAACAAAAGAAATAAACAAAAAGTTTGAAGCTTTATAAAGGACAAGGTAGAGAAGCTGGAAAAAATAATTATTTTGTAGTGTTTAAATGTGATCTAAGTAAAAAAAAAATGGGTATCTATAAAATTGTGTAAATGAACTTCGTTTGAAGTTGTTTTGTTATAATTGCTTCAACTGTAACAATAAGAGATGCTACCTACTCTCTTTTATATATATATATATATATATATATCGTCTTTATTATTTTCTCTTTAAATGGTGAGCCAGAATCGTAACGCTTTTTAAGCTTCACTAGACAAGTTGAAGCAAATATTATATGGCTTCTTTTATTTTTATTTTTATTTAAAAAAATAAATCGTATGACTTCTTGGAGCAAAAATCTAATGGCTTAATTTTTTTTTGTCCAACTTCTATAGATTTTTCTCAAAATTTTAAAGACCATTTATTTTTCACACTAAACACTTTGTGCATTTTTGGTTGAGCCTATAATTAAAGCTAAAATATCTTTTTTTTCTCAAGACTTTAAAGATCATAAACCACTTGTCATAAAAAATGCTCACGTAACATTTTTTGGAGCAAAAAAAAATGTATGGCTTTTTTTTTGGTCAAAAAAAAATGTATGGCTTTTTTTTTGGTCAAAAAAAAAGTATGGCTTCAACAGCTAAATACGGCTTCCATATTTGTTTTACCAATTAAATATGGTAGTTTAGATTTGGTATTTAATGTTTTCTATTCATAGTTAAAAAGATAGTTTAGCCAGATTAATATAGTCTGTTGATGATATTTAATGACACGTGGATTAATCGGCATGAAAATTGAAATTATAGAGAATAGAATTGTAGAGGAGCCAAGTCCAAGAGAGGGGCCTTAAGATTCCAACCACGATTTGTGAAAATCAATACGAAACTGTTGAGGAAGATAATAAACCCAAATAACAAAACTTTGTGAAAATGTACTCGTAAACGTCATAATACCAAGAAGCACGTGAAAATGAAATCTAACTACAAAACAACAATGTTCCAATATTTACATGGAAAACTTTAACGAGATAAAGATGGCCATAGTCCTAATGCCAGTAAATGAAAGAAAATAACACGGCTTCTATATATAGGAAAACGTTTCTTTATGACAATGTCACCCCTAGTACCATAATTATCAAATCGTAAATCGTATCGTGAATCGAAATACAATTTTTTTGAATCGTGAATCATACCGATTCAGTTACAAATTTAAAACTAGAATTCTAGATGATAATTGATATATTGTTTTTTCATTAGCAAAAATAAACAACAACAAAAAAAGTGAAAGCCAATTTGAATTTTTGGTCTTGTAATTATAGTTGAAAACTAATGTTAAATCATGAATAGTTTTTTTATTTTATTTGTTCATGTTTTTAATAATAGGCTAATTGTATATTGCTTGCAAAAAATTGAAGTGGGATTTTGGGTTTTTTTTTTTGGATTTTTTGGGCTTTTTTTGGTTTGACCCGAATCGGGAACGATTCACCGAATCGCACGATTCACTACGATTCATCACAACTCATTACGATTCGATGACCGATTCACCCAAATTAGCGATTCACTAATATATTTGAATCGATTTTTATGCAAATCAGATCGAATCATACGATTTTGAAAACTATGCCTAGTACTTTTACAAATACATATATGAAAATGTACAGCAAAACCAACTAACTAACCTAAGATGTTATAATTTATTGGGACAAATTCAATCCTCACCAACATATTATATGTCAATAAGAGACCTTTTCTTTATCAAGATTCTAACAAATAAAATTTATTAATGAAAACAACAAGACCTATTTCTTTTAATAGGCTGTCTACGTACCTAATCGGGATTAAGAAGAGATCAATGTGCACGTAGTTCTTACAACATATAAAATCCCTAACAACTTTTAATATAGTGTTCTACTTCCCTTATAACAATCAGGGTCCTAGGTTTGGATTTTACACACAAAAGTTTTACAAAATTCGCAAGTATTTGTAGTTATGAGTGCTCCTATTGCAAGAAGAAGAAACCGTTGTATCTTGAGGGGCTTGCGATATGAAGTGCCAATATCCATAGCAGGGCGCTAAAGTGTTAAAGGATATTGAATCCAATTTAAGCCTTGGTCTAAGTTTTTTTTAATTATTGTTATTGTTTTTACTATTTTATATATATATGGATAAGATTATATTCCTATTAGATATTCTAGAATATATTCTATCAGAATTTATTTTGGTCCAAATTTACATTTAATTTTTTTATGTTTATAATTATGAAATTATTTGCTGATAAATTGTTTTTGTTAGAATTTTAGTCTAGTGCTATACATTTTAAATCCATTAGTTACTGAAATTGATTTCCAATTAGATTAAAGTGCAATTGTTTGTATATTTTGAAATTAATATTCTATCAAAATTAATTTGTCAGAATAATTTCAATTTGAAGTGTTGGAGACTGTAAATGTAAGTGTTGATGATGATCCGCTGGTGCCAGAAGCCCAACTCATGGTAGTCTCTCTCAATCCTCAAGGCCCCGTGGTACCTGAAGCCCATCCCATGATTGAACCCACTATTCCTCAAGGTTCTCTTGCTCATGACATTCACGCTTTTTTAAATGCCCATCAATCCACCTACATCCAAAATAACCTCCTATAAATCTAACAATAGATCCCCTAGATCCATACATGACTCCCCAAACTCCAAATTCGATACCCCCAAATTCAAATTTCTCCGTCGCCATAATGACTCGTGGGGCTTGCTTGCCTCCACCCTCCCACATAATGATCTTTTGGAGGTTGTTGTTTTCATTGATTTTTTAGGAGCTTGAAGAACCATGAAGATTTTGTGATGCTCTTGTCTCTTTGATTTTAAGTTTTTGTTGGTTTACTACTTTGATGGCTTGTGATTTTTTGATTGTTCCATTTGGCTTGGTTTTCTCCTAATCTTTTCATGTGGGGGAAATTCTTCTCCTTTGCTCTTTAGTTCACCATATGAAACTCTTAACGAATCTCCAACTCTCTATGTTGGGTCTCAATCCTACCTTGATCCATATTCATTGTCGATAGATCTATCCTTTTCACTCTTACAAGTTTTTAGATCTCTTATGCACCTTAGCTACTCTGTTTGGCTCCAATAGCTTTTCCCTGTGCACCTAAATCAACCATGAGACACCACGATCATACTCCATCGTCTGAGCCCTGCTTCCTAGCTCCACCAAGAGTCCATCGATTACCTTGACATGTGTACACCAGTTATGAGATTAACATCAATCTAAATGTTGATAGCTATTGTAGCTATAAATAATTGTGAGATACATCAAATGGATATAAAAATAATATTCTTAAATACTAATTCGAATGAAGAAATCTATATAGAACAATCTGAGAGTTTGTGATCCCTGAAAAAGTGAAGAAGGTTGAAAACTTGTAAATCATTTTATGGATTAAAACAAGTTTTAAAAACAATGATGACATGTGTTTTATAAAATTGGAAGAGGTAATCTTGCATCTTTTTGGCTTGATAATTGGCTTCCTCGGAATTTTAAAAGATGTTTTTGGAGTTGCTTCAATTGAGAGTCTGGGTCATGATCTTTCTACAGAAGTAGAAGACTTCATTGAAGATAACGAGTAGAGTTAGCCATCAGACCCAATCTTTGATGTTGCCAACCTTAATATTGTTAATGTTTCTCCTAATCCAGTTTCATCTCATGTTATTATTTGGCTAGTAATCATAAGTTCTTAATTAAATATTTGTATAAAACCTCTTTTTTTACTTGCATTGCATACATGAATTTGTAAGAATTTGATAATTCTTAAAAGATTTTGATGCAGCGTAGGTTTAAAGGGAGAAACAATTCGAATACAAGGTCGCAAAAATAAATAGAATTGAGTGAATGTCAATAGTTGGTGTAAAATCAGTATCCTAATGTGCATGTATGCTCAATTGAAGAAAAGATGCTCAGCATAATATTCTTCTCTTTGATATGGTCCCAATACTATTGATAGTGCGAAAATCTGACTTCAAATGCTCGAGATATCACCTTCAAAAGATTGTTGTACATGAGAATAGCTCAAATGCGCTCGAGAAGGTTACTAAGCAGCTTGAGTAGCTGAAATCCAGAGAGATCAGCCCATATCATGCTCGAGCAGGTGGCCAACCTACTTAAGTAGGTTAGTGATTTAACAAGCAGCCATTTATCTACTTTAAATGCTCAAACTCCAACTTTCACCAGGACATTAGACTTGTTTAAATAGCATTTTACATGTTTGGAAAAAAGGACTTTTGACATTCTTTTGTAACCCTAAACATAAGAAAAAACCTCTCTTCACCCCAGAATAGATAAGAAATGAGATTTTACCCAAGATTAAAGGAGAAGGAGATTCATGAAGCCTTAATCATCATCATCATCACCATCTTCAACACATGAGCTTTCTTGCCTTTTTTTTTTATCTTGTTTTTAGTTTTTGTCATCATGTATGCACACCAAACCCCATGATTTGAGGTGATAGTTATCTAGTTATGCGATGTTATGTTAGGATTTGTGATTTTGTCATATTAATTCGTATTGAATTTCTTTAATTTGGTTTTCTTGATTAATCATACATATATACTTGTAGTTAAAGTTTCGTATTTCAAGAATTCCTATTTTTCTTCCGTTGAATCTTGTAGATTCCAGGAGTACCAATTAGGAATAACTATAATCTTAATTGATAATTGGATTTAATTGAGATATGCAATCTATCGCGATAATTTATTCCTGATAATTGACATACTTTTTATTGAGAACAATAATGAAAATATTAATACTACAGAGGAAATGTTGACCAATAAATCTGATATAAATAATTTAGGTGTGGCAGATGTTAAGTTGAGTACATCTAATAGACTCTTCCAGTGTCAGATCCGACTATTTTGAGAAAATACATCACAAGTTTAATAAATCGATAATAGTTCTATGAGAACACCTACATATGTAAACTTATTGGTAAAAGAATATTTTAGTTGGAATATTCACATACTATTTGGAGTCTAATGTACATCATAAACTCATGAGACTTATTATAGCTTGTGCAACTAGCAAGTTGAGTAGATATATTAGCAATCTAAGGTAAGACTATTGGAAGGTAATTATAAGAGTTTTAAGGTATCCAATATACACTTTGAATTATGTGTTACATTATATGAGATATTCTATCATATTAGAGGGATATAACGATGCTAATTTTATATTTGATACAAAAGACTCAAAATCTGCAAGTGAATTTGTGTCTTAAGTCTAAGTCTAAAGAGTCGCTAATGAAAACCCTATCTAGTTTATTGGAGATCCCAAGATCTAAGTTCAAAGAAAAAATCAAATTATGTGCTACTCATTAAAGCACTATGGGTGTAAAACTTCTACCTATTTCTATGATAAGCAGATAATGTTACTTGTAAAACTTTAGGATAAGTTTGGTTTTAATGATTCTTATATCTTGAAAAAATTGAATAGGGTACTACTGGATATTTTTAATGAGAAATTATATGTGTGTAGAGAGTGGGCTACTCCTATGAGAATTTTGAAGGTTGAATGCTCTAGAGTATTAATGAAACCAGGTACTGTTTAGGACCTAAATTAACACAACTACGAAAACTTAACAAGGTCTTAGGATACACCACAACTAAACAATTCAAGACATTATACTTACTCGTTAGCAAATAAATCGAATAGCAATCAGTACTAAATAAGGATCTACACATTTATGTGAGATAGATCGAGTATATTCATGATTGTCTTTTCGAGTAGATGAATATAGATATTCTTATGTTAAAAACAATCAAGTTATAAATGAAAATTTTGGTGATAAATATTTAAGGTTTAACTTGGGAAAATGAAGAGATTTAGAGTTAATTTTCTCCTACATTGGAAAAGTAGAGCAAGATAGTTTCAACATTTCCTATAAAAATCAGGATCCTAGGCCTCAATTTTACACACAAAAAAAGCGTTTTACAAAAATCTCTTGCATCCTAGTCTCCTTAGAGAAAGAGAGTTTCCTTGTTTTCTTAAGGACATTCCAACTATTATTATTATCGTTAGGTTTCTTTTTATTGTTAAGATAACAATATGTATATTCATGTATTTTGTTAGGAATAGATAATCTCAAATTTGAAAAAATTAGATTACCTAGGGAATGAAATTATAACTAGGTTCATTACTTAATACCAAGCATGGGGATTGGAATAGAATTGACAGGTTATTCTATTACAAATCCAATCTAACATACCAATCACCACTTTATCGTATAAAGGATGGGACAAATTTTATTTGACATTGTCATCCAAAGTTTATATGAAACCTAAATTTTCAGTTGAGATTACCAACTTGTCAATTTGCAATTTAATTCCAAAAGAAACAATTTTTCATATTTTTCTAACATGGAACATTTATTTGGATTTTTAGGGCATTCAATGTTGGGCTATAGAGGGCCAGCCCAACATACAAAAATTTGGATCTAGCTCAATTCGGTTGAAAGTGAACTAAGCCTGCACTTGAGCCTAACCCACCGCATATAGATGTGCCGAGTTAGGTCATATAATTTTTTACTAAGCCTATATGAGCCTAGGCCCATTTCGACACAGGACCAATCTAGCCCAACCCAACTCAAGCCGAATTCAGGCCCAACTTGAGCCCATCATAGGCCCAGTAAAAATAAGCACAATTCAAACCCACTTATTAAAAGAAATTAAAATATTATGCATTATTCAATGTAAGTTATAGTAACTAGTAACTATTTTTTAAAAATAAATTAGCAAGTCGTAATAATTATATTTTTTGAATAAACTAATAATAACAAGTAGCAAATTTATTTTTTAAGTTGATAGTAAATGATTTCTCATCAAATCATTTATATGATATTGCAAAATGCAACTTACAACTTTAATTCCAAACAAAAAAAAAAAGATATAAAATCAAAGTTGATTAAGTCTGCACTTTTCTTTACTTCTTAGTGACTTAGCTGTTGACAAGTTGGCAACAGCTTTAGACTAAATAAAAAATTTGGCAACGAGTATGTTGCCAATAGCTACATTATTATTTTAATAAATTAATTTTTTTTTAATTTTTAATTTATATTTTAGTCCCTCGATAATTCCTATAAATAAACTAAACATTTTTCATTCTTCTAACACCAAATCAAAATCTTCTTTCTCTCAATTTTCTATGTATTCTTAAGTGTTGAGTATTTTACAAGATTCAAATTTTAATTATTCAAAGTTTCAAACCTAATGCAACTTTCAAGTCTCAATTTATTTTAAAGAAGTGAAACTCCACTTTTCTTCAATTGAATTGGATTGAGGTATTCTTTTAATTATAGTAGTAGTTTTATTAAAATATTTATTTTTATTACCCCCAATTAGTTTGTTTGGCGTGTGTGTGTGTGTATATATATATATATACACAATTTTTCTCTCATACTAGTTCATAAATGCAAATGACACATGCAAGTCACATATTTTTTAAGTCGACTCTTGGGCTTTGTACAATAGAGTTAATCTTGACTGGTTTTGACTTTGTCGTCTTGATCCTTTGAAGAATATGATAAAACTAGGCTTTAGATCAAGTAGTTTGCTAAAATATTGATATGAAGGAATAAACTACCTCTGCTGGTGATGGTAAAGTATTAATGCCCTTGAAATACTATGTTCCTGACCAGGCACTGAAAATCTGGTATGCAGTTTGTTTTCTCTCTCCAAACCCCTTTTAAAAGAATATACTTGTATTAAAATTAAAAAGAATTGGTAGAAATAGATAGATATATATATATATATATATATATATATATATATATATATATATATATATATATATATATATATGCATATTGATTGGCCTAACCCAGCCCAACTTGTGACCCATGATGACGAGCTTGTGGGCCGAGCCAAGTCTTGTATTTTGAGAAATGAGCTCAGCTTGCTTAGTCCATTGAACACATGTGTCGAATCGGACTCAGTTTTCTCGATTCATGATTCGGCCAGGCCGGGCCGCGCTGGCCCATATGCTAACTTTACTTGTTACTAGTTTATTGAGATAGGGACATACTTACACATAAAGCAGCGAAAAAGGGCATGAAAGATTTACGTGGTTGCTCACGTCCACAATCTTATCTCTAGGATAAATACGAAAATAATGGTTACAGTTTTTCAGGACAAAACTATAAATTAAAAAAATCCTCTCTCGTGCTCACAATCACCCTTTTATCCAACTACTCCCTATTTCAATCTCAAGGTCCAAAAAGTGTTAAAAGACATCTAACTACAAGCTAAAAAAGTCTATTTAACTAATCCTTGCCCTACAAGACAAATGCTTTTTCTTTTTCCAAGTTAATTCTAATTAAACTTGGTCTCCAGTGTGTCTTAATTATGAGTTTGGGTAGCGCTAGCATTTGGAATGGGTAGGCACAAGCCCAATTCATGAAAATTCGAACCCAATCTAACTCAGTTAAAAGTAGGTTCGACTCAGCCCAGCCCACCATATATAGGTGGGTCGAGGTGAGTCATGAAATTTATGACTCAGCTCATTTGAGGCCAGACCCATTTCTACTCAGAACCAACCCAACTCAACTCTGAACTCAACCCAACTCGAGCCCAACTCGGGCCCATTTAATTTTTATGTTTATGCTACTAATGTACCTGTGTCTTGGAAGGTTATAGCTTGTTATGTAATATTTTATTATTTATGTTAATATTATTAATCTACTTCTATATCGTTAACCATTAAATTAATTACTTTTCTTGAAAAGGTTAAGTTTAAGTTTTACTTAGATTGTTTTTTAAATCCAGCTTTCCAAGTACTTTTATATATATGTGTGTATATATGTATGTATATATATGTATATTTGTATTAGTGTTTGTATATGTATATTTGTATGTATATTAGTATATATAATATATTCAAAATATACTAATTACAAAAAAAAAAGATGGCCCAACCCAATTCGTAACCCATGGTAGTGGACTCGTGGAGCAAGTTGGGTCCTGTGTTTTGAAAAATAAGCCCAAACTAGTTCAGCCTACCAAAAACTTGGGCCGAGCTAGCTTTAGTTCTCTCGACCCATGACTCCTATGGGTTGGGCTGGGCTAGCCTAAATGCAAGCTCTAAGTTTGGGCTATATACTCGAGCCATTACTTAACAAACCTGGGCTCAAAGTTTTAGGCCATTAAGCACCATCTATATTATATGTTTAAGAATAATTATCTTGAACTAAATATCTACTAACACAAAAATAATAACTCAAATTAATAATGAAACCAATGTTTCTAGTGTATAAAGTATATATGTACTATCCCTTCCACCAATATGTAACATTAGAGTCCATCTCTCCTAATACAAATCTTGTTTTCATGACGTGCCCTACGCAAATCACAAAAGTAACGGCAATAGTTTTGTCTCTAGGAAAAGAACAGTAAGTGGCGTGCTGCTTTTTCCTTTTTGGTCAGAGTAAGCTGGTCATATGTCAAATACAATATATGTTTAAATTCTTTTGACTTTGACTACATGTCTCCTGCTTATTTTCTTTCAATAACATATCATGTTAATAAGTTAAGCATTAATACCTTTTTCATAGAGAAGTATTTGATTAAGTGGAGAGATTGTTCAAATTTATTACGCTATTTAACATGACTCACTAAAAAAAAATCAGGTCAAACCTCTCATTGAACAAAGAAAAAAAGAAGGATAAAAAAAGACTTTTTAAATTGGTACCCTGAATGAGGACGAAGTTTCAAATTCTACATAGGGCATCTCAATAACATCAAATGGCCTGAATAAATAAATAAGGATAAATTTGACTCCAAGTTAACCCAAAAACGAATAAAACATGAACAATTATACAACACATAATTTGACAATTATACTAGTAATAATTTTTTTAATATAAATTAATTTATTTTTTTGACTAAATATACATATAAATTCTATATACTTAGTAAAATTAGTAGAACCCCTGGCCGCTTAATAAATTCGTCAGTAGTGCTGTATATTGGTTTAAAAAAAAAAAAAAGGTAACGTGCCGCCAACTCTGCACCTTTGAACCATCCATTGACGAGGACAAAGTGGAATCGGATGAGTTCGATTTTTCAATGCAGTTTGTTATAGACCAAGAAAAACAAAAGCGGATCAGTTGAGGAACAAGTTAACTTTTACAGTGGAGACTTTATTTTGTTGAGCTTAATGAGATGATCTTTGCTTTTCTAGCAAAAAAAAAAAAAAAAGTTAACTTTTACAGAAATAATTCAAGAAGCATAACAATAGCATGGGCAATAAAACTTCCAATTTGGCTTGCTACCTGTTGCGATTGAATAATCATCCTAATTTTAAATCACTGACCACTTTCCATAGAATGCGATTAATGGCCTCACTCACGTATGTACCACAGATAGGGTAAAAATTTATCGATTTCAAATTTGGCTAGTTGGAGAAGTTTTCTTTTTTTTTTTTTTTTTTTTGTCGAAAAGTTGGAGAAGTGAAGACTTCATATTAATTTGGTTTGCAGTTGGAAAAGTGCGAGTCAATTGTGATACTTATTGATCATTATAGCTCAACAAAGAAGTTGTACACGCATTAAAAAAAAAAAAAAGGTGCCTTGATATTTAGAATTTTTTTTGGATTAATACCCAATTTATCCCCTTAATTTTATTGTATTTTGACATACTAGTCTTCTATCTTTAAAAGTGCAATATTACAATAATTTATCTTTTGAATATGTGACCACGTTAGTCTTTTTTCACTTTTTCTTTTAAAATTTGATGGCATAAGCAACAAATTAATATAATCACGTGACAACCACGTGCTTTTTTGGTCAAACTGTAAATAGAAAAGTGAGAAAAAGACTAAAAGTGTTACATATCCAAAAGATAAATGATTATAATGCTGCACTTTTAAAGATAAGAGGCTACTATATCAAATAAGCTAAATATAAGGGACTAAATTGGGTATTAACCCATGTTTTTTTAACTATAATGTGTTTGAGACCTAATATTTGTGTTTCTTTCAATGAAAAATTTCTTTTTGTTTTTTTACTTTGACTCTATATATAGATTAAGACTTGTAAATGAAATATAATCCTTATAAGTGAGGAATAAATGGAACCACACTATACGAATCTTGGTCAAACTAGTTTCAATATTTAACTTGCTTTTGAGGTCAGCTAGTCAAATAAGTTTCGCAGCTCAAAAATATTAACGTGCGTCCTTTTCATATGGGGTGCGAGTTGGTGGTTTTGGGCTTGGATAATGGTGGTGTATCATACACACACACACATATATGTATATATGTGTGTGTGCACGTGTATGTACGTACTTGTATAATTGTAAAATTGTATTGTAGTTCTTATTGAAAAATAATTCTAGTTCTGTCCTTGAATAGAATAATGGAGGAGGGACGAGGATGGTAGCATATATAGAGTGTCAAGAATCATGAAATTTTATTCTAAAATCAATTGGTGTAAGGTGAACTAAGTCACGATCTTATAAGGTGGCTTATAAATTTTTGGTTTTAAATATGCGACAAGTGTAAGTTGTAATACTCTTCCTCATTTATGATCTAATTTGAAATGACCACACGTGAAGATAACATTGAACACACGTGGAAACAACTGCACGTGGAAGGTAAAACTCGCGTGGGACACATGCAAAAGATAAAACACATATGGCGCACACGGAATATCAACAAAACTGGACCAAAGATTCAGCTCTGATACCAGATTAAGAATTATGGGGTTCTTATTGGCGATATTCCAGGAACTAGAAGCCGTCATTCACTGCAACTATATCACCTTGGCTTGCTTATCGAATTTGTTGGGATATGTACAATAGATACGTTTTCATGATTAGCTTGTATTTTGGATATCTAGATTTGTTGTAATCCTTTGAGGCGTAGCTTTAGCTTTGTACTCTATTTATTGTTCAGATGTGCTCAATACAAGTGTGCTTTCAGTGCCATTCTCTTGTTTTACATGGTATCAGAGACCAAGTTATAAACCTTGTAAACACAAAATTTATCACTCATGGCTGGCGACGAAGCAGGAAGTAGCAATCCAGCTACTAAAACTGATACACTTCAAAACGCCATGGGAGACATCAATTCTCCATTTTATCTTCAACCTTCGGACCATCCGGGTCTCGTGTTCGTAATAACACTTTTAGAAGAAGGTGGGGCAAACTATTTTACTTGGAAGAGAAATATGATAAATGCTCTTGAATCCAAGACCAAGATGGGATTTGTCGATGGGTCCATAGAAAAACCCAGCTCCAACTCTTCAAATTTGCAACTCTGGATAAAGTGTAATGCCATGGTCAGATCGTGGCTTGTGAACTCCATATCTCGAGAGTTACAAAGTAGTGTAACTTACGCCGAGACTACAAAACAGATATGGCAAGATTTAGAAGAACGATTTTCACAAGGCAATGCAGCGAGAATTTATGAACTAAGGCGTAGCATCGCTTTGTTACAACAAGAAAAGGTGCCAGTGACGTCCTACTATAGCAAACTTCGAGGACTGTGGGATGAGCTACAGTCCGTTAATCCAGTGCCGAATTGTTCATGTGGGTGTCGATGCGGTGCGATGAAAAAGATGCAGACCATGCGTGAAACAGAAAAGGTTCATGATTTTTTAACGGGGTTAGATAACGACTTCAACACCGTAAGATCACAAATTCTTAGTACGGATCCTTTGCCTAGTCTTGGTCGAACATACGCAATTGCAATACAGGAGGAAAAACAACAATTAGTTGCTGCATCAAGATCACCATCGATAGAGACAGCGGCTTTCTCAACACGATCTACGGGTGTACTTGCTACACCTACGAATAAAATGACACCAAATTTGGACAGACCCGTATGCGAGAATTGCAAAAAGACTGGACACACCAAGGAACGGTGTTATGAGTTGATTGGCTACCCTCCTCATTGGCGCAAAAAGCCCGGCAAATTAAATGCCAAAGGAACCGTATCAGGTGTTCATGCAAAGGGAAGAAAGCAATAGCTTCGAAATGGGTTTACAAAGTAAAGTTCAAGCCTGATGGCTCAATTGAACGTTATAAGGCCTGATTGGTAGCAAAGGGATTTACGCAGGTTGAAGGAGTGGATTTTAATGAAACCTTTGCTGCCGTTGCTAAGTTGGTCACTGTTCGGTGCTTACTTGCTATGGCCGTTATGCGTGGATGGCCCTTACATCAGCTTGATGTCACCAATGCTTTCTTACATGGTGATCTAGACGAGGAGGTCTGTATGAAACTTCCACAATGATTTGCTCGTGAGGGAGAACGACGTGTGTGTTGTCTTCGCAAGTCTCTTTATGGTCTTCGTCAAGCATCTCGAAATTGGTATCATAAGTTCACCACGTCTCTTCTTGCTATTGGATTTCATCAGTCATCTAATGATCATTCACTATTCCTCTATTCCGAAGGGTCTTCTTTTGTTGCAGTATTAATCTATGTCGATGACATAGTTGTCACTGGTAATGCTCCGAGAAAAATTGCCAATCTCAAACGGCATCTTGATAATCATTTCCGTATAAAGGACCTTGGGCAATTAAAATACTTCTTGTGCATCGAGGTTGCAAGATCACCTGTAGGTCTTTTTCTCAGCCAACGTAAATATACCCTCGATATTCTTCATGAAAGTGGCATGCTTGGAGCTCGTCCTAGCTCGATACCTATGCAGCAGCAACATCATCTCTCGGCCACTGAGGGTGAATTATGTGTAGACCCTGGCCAATACAGGCGACTCGTGGGTCGTCTTTTGTATCTCACCATAACGAGACCAGATATTTGCTATGCGGTCAATCTATTAAGCCAATTTATGCAAAGCCCACGTCAACCACATCTTGACGCTGTTTTTTATCTCATTCGATATTTGAAAGGCAGCCCAGGTCATGGTATTTTATTGCCTACTGATAATTCTTCAACACTTCGTGCATATTGTGATGCCGATTGGGCAGGTTGTCCTACCACAAGGCGATCTACTACAGGTTATATTATTTTTCTCGGGCTTGCTCCTTTTTCTTGGCGTTCTAAGAAGCAACCTGTCGTATCACGTTCTTCAGCTGAAGCTGAATATCGTAGCATGGCCTCCACTGCTAGTGAACTCAGCTGGTTACGTCGCTTGCTTGCTGAACTAGGGGTTCACCACACGGAACCTATCCCATTATATTGTGATAACCAAGCTGCGATTCATATCTCTGCAAACCCAGTGTTCCATGAACGCACAAAACACATAGAAATAGATTGTCATTTTGTTCGTGAACGCATTCAGGCTAATGAGCTTGTTCCCCGTCCTATTTCTTCTGCACACCAATTAGTGGATGTCTTTACCAAGGCTTTGGGAAAGGACTCCTTTGCGCAATTACTTGGCAAGTTGGGCATTTCCCGACTTCATGCTCCAACTTGAGGGGGAGTATTGGTGATATTCCAGGAACTAGAAGCCGTCATTCACTGCAACTATATCACCTTGGCTTGCTTATCGAATTTGTTGGGATATGTACAATAGATACGTTTTCATGATTAGCTTGTATTTTGGATATCTAGATTTGTTGTAATCCTTTGAGGCGTAGCTTTAGCTTTGTACTCTATTTATTGTTTAGATGTGCTCAATACAAGTGTGCTTTCAGTGTCATTCTCTTGTTTTACAGTTCTATCCTAAAACTAATTAGTGTCTGATGGAGTAGTTTAGAATATTTTAAAGTAGTCTAAAAATTTATGATTTTTCAATATAAGACAAGTGTAAGTTTTAATATAGAGACCAAGTAGTCAAATTTTGCTACTATTAAAAATAGTATGGAGTTAAGTATAAAGTGTAGGAGAAAATCTTTTGGTTATAGCTTGTTCAACCTTGCGATTTGTATAGCTTGGAACCTTGATACGAGGATTCTCGTATAGTTGAGCTTTTTTTTTTCTCTGTTGCTTTTGTATAGAGATTTTTTAAACTAATGGAATCACTTGATTAGTTAGCAAAATGGAGTCAAAGTAGAGAGACCAAATAATACTTTGAAAATATATAAAAATGAATAGGTCTGCGGCAGGCTAAAAAAAAAAAGCGTCCTTTTTTATTTACTATATCTTATTGTTTTAACAATATAAAAAAATTGTTATTTTCGATGACTTTTCTAAGAGGAAACTACATGTTCAATTAGTATATAAAGATGATCGAACTTAATTAGCAGTAGGTGTTCAAATACGTACTAACAGGGAAGCTCCATCCCACAAAAAAAAAAAAAAAGAAAAAAAAAAGAAAAGAAAAAACAATTCCAGCACTCTCGCTATAAGCAATGGCGGCATCTCCAATAACCCATTTTTCACCTCAAGGAGCAACATCAAAGCTCTCTTTATTTGATAAGAGCTATGCCACCATTGTAAAACCACGAGCTACCACCATTGAACGACCTAATCATTTTTCAGTCCGTGCCAGCAGCGATAGCAGCAGCAATGGAGTGCAAATTAGCATTAGTAGCGAAAGCGAGAAGGGGCATGGATCTAATTTGCAAATATTAGATTATCCATATCAATCTAATTCCAAACTATTGGTTAATCACTTTCCAAGTACACAACTCTTTCTCACTCTCGTTCGTTTGTCTTAAATCATTTCATTAACATTAATTTTTATGGGATCTTTCAATTTATATGTGTTTTTGTGAAAATTTATGGATTTTTAGGTCCTTCAACCCCAGGACAACTGTTAAATTTGGCGTCCAAAGGCTCTCGTTTTCGTGTTGCCTATCAGGTTCTTAACATGCACGAATAACTTTTATAATAAACTATTAATTTGCACGCTTATAGTGACCTTTTCGTGCATATAGATTGAAAGTTTAGTTGTATGTGTCCTTTTTATGTTTCTTCACATACAAGTTGGGTAAAGTCATAAATAATTTATTATCTTTAGTTTAATTGATACTTTCATTCATTATATTTTTAAATGAACATTTTAGTCCATTATGTTTAACATAATTGACGCCGTAAGTCCAACTCGTCTTTTCCGTCTAATTTTTAACGTTAAAATCACGCGGCACGTACGTGTATCGTAATATCTCAATTTTTCAAGGGTAAAATTGGCATTAGTATTCTTAACACACGATGTAAATGTTTTAGATATATCCAAGCAGCAACTTCAAGAGCATACACGTGTGCACCGCTTGATTTTAACGTTAAAAATTAGACGAAAAAGACAAGTTAGACTAACGACATTAATAATGTTAAACATAATGGATTAAAAGGTTCATTTAAAACGATAATAGATGAAAATATCAATTAAACCAAAAATAATAGACTATTTATGACATTTAGCCCATACAAGTATAAATTTCATATGAACTATTTGAGCATTTATCGTAACCTTTTTGTGTCACGTGAATTGTAAGCTGTGTTATATGTATACTTTATTTATTTATTTATGTTTTTTGGTCTTAGCAGGGAGTTAGGGGTGCATATAGTCAGTCCGCGGCAGAAAAAGCGTATCCCAACTGCGAAACTGTTCCATGCGAACAATTTGACAATGCTTTTGAAGTAAGTTTTTCAAGTTTTTTTAAGCTTTTTAATAAATTAAGTTTAATTTGGACAAGGATAATCTAATTCGATTGAAGGAAAAAGAGAAACCCAATAAACATGGACCTAGTTTATATTTCCCAATCGAAAACATCAAATTCAAATAGTATCTATTAAGTTCAAGCTAAAATATAAATATATTATTTCTATGCAATTCGCTTTAAACATTGAACACCAGCCGAAGGAGTGGATCCAAACATTTTCTCAGTAGGGATTATAAGACATGAACTTTTAGTTATACGAATATAAACTCTTTTTAAGTAGAGATAACTAATTTTTTAACTAAAAATACATAAATATTTAAATTATTCTTTTTTGGAAAAAAAAAAGATTTTTAATTTTTTTCAGTCCCTATTACCCCTCACTTGGCTTTGCCAACGTCCAGCTGGTAATAGCCGAAAACAAGCTCTAACCTCTTTACGTACCTTTTATTTCTCAATCTGACCATTCTATGTACCCGACACTAATTTCCAAGTAGAGGGAGGAGAAAGAAGATCTTACGACACTTAATAAACTAATGAGAATGACAAAAGCCCGCTAAACAAGCACAAATTGGTAAATAAGCGCAGAGATAAGGACAGTCATGTATATAAGAATATGGGATGAAGAGATGAAAATTATGATAATCATCAAGAAGGAAAAGAACATGCTAAATTATTTCAAGGATGGTAAAGTGTTTCATGAATTTAATTTGTTTTGACCATTGAAGTATTTTTTGTTAAAAAAGAACTATTAGGTTTTCAAAGAGTCAAATTGATTCACTCAATTCCGTTAGATGCTGTCAGAAAATCTTAACAGATAGAGAGTAAAACATAAATAGATAAAATCAAGAGTGTTAAATAGAATTAATTTTTCTTTTTCTTTTCTCTTTATTGTTTCTTTTCTTTTTCCCTTTTCTTTCTCTCTTTTCCTTGTCGTTTTCTTCTTCCTTTCCCTTAGATGCGGGCTAATTATTTCAATTTATTAATACTTATCGAGGTGAAGCGATTAAAGACAAATATAAACCCTCCTGATTCATATTTTGCATTATGTAAACCAAAGCGGAAAACAAGAAAAATAAAAAATTCTGCCCGTGTTCAGATTGCAGTCTCAGCTTCAGTTATCTAAGAGTAGACTATACTTCATACTGTCATAAAATGGGAATCATTTTTGATAGCTTCATTGTGAACTATTTTTCAGGCTGTTGAAAAGGGACTTGTAGACAGAACGGTTTTGCCATTTGAAAATTCATTAGGGGGTAGTATTCATAGAAATTACGATCTTTTGTTTCGCCATAAGCTGCATATAGTTGTAGAAGTCAAACTTGCAATAAGGCATTGTTTACTGGCAAACCATGGCGTCCAAGTTGAAGACCTGAAAAGAGTTCTTAGCCATCCACAGGTATGAAGAACTAGTCCTCTATTAAATTATTCGTCTACTGAAGTGAGTTACTTGATCTAAAGTCTGAACATGGTTTCATGACAGGCTCTTGCACAGTGTGAGAATACGTTAACAAGATTAGGACTAGTTAGAGAAGCTCGGGATAATACTGCTGGTGCAGCTAAGGTATGCCTGAATTGATTTGTTTGTCTCTCTAACATTGGGATGGGCGTTCTTTATCTTAACCTATTTGCTCTTTTCTTGATGTTTTAGTTTGTTGCTTCCAACGAACTCAAAGATGTTGGGGTAGTAGCTAGCATGACTGCCGCTAGGCTCTATGGCTTGAATGTACTTGCTCCAGATATACAGGTTTGTTATTGAAATTTGCTCAATAAAATTGTTTGATGATCAAAAGGCGTATTCAGTGTGATACTTATCTCTTATTGCTTTCAGGATGAATCTGATAATATAACTCGATTCCTCATACTGGCTAGAAAGCCTATTACTCCACGCACAGGTGATAAACCATTCAAGGTTAGCTCATCTATTTTATTAGCTGCCGGAAATTAATTTTGGGTCTTTTCTTTACCAATATACATAGAGACGTTCCGGGAAAATTTCATCCTAAGATCTTGTGTTTTTATAAAGTTGTTGATTACTCCTCTATATTAATATTTATTATAGGGCCAAAGACATTTTTTCCCCATGAATTTTGTCTAAATCCAAACTGACACGTGAAAGTTTTGTATTAACTGAGATACCCATGAACTTTTCTTTCCCTTCAGATATGAAAAACAGATTCACCATTAAACTTCGCGGTTCCTAATCTCGTTCTCATAGGAAAATATTGATAATATAAAACTTTCATGGGCCAATTAATATATGACTATAAGTCATGGGGCAAAATGACGTTTTCAGGTTAGGAAAATAAGCTACTAGCACCCTTCTTTTTTCAAGATTATTCCAAATCATCCCCATCAATTTATTTGCAATTAAACGTGTTAAATGTTGATGATTTTACCCTAAAGAATGTAAAATCATTGAACTGAGAGTGCAAAAAGAGCAAATTTTCAAACTTAGCGACAAAAAATAGTAAATTGGACTTGGTTTGTAAAACGTTTCTCTAGTAGAGGTTTTCCATTTTTTCAAATTCTCCTATTCATTTTTTCATTTCATTACGAGTTCAATTTACCATGAAATATCATGCGAGACTGAAGGATCTAAATTTCACAGTTTTTGAGATTAAATACCTTTTTACTCACTGAAATATATAATTTGACAAATGCCTTTTACTTTATCAGACAAGCATAGTTTTCTCACTTAAAGATGGTCCTGGAATGCTTTTCAAGCCCCTTGCCATTTTTGCTTCTCAAGATATCAATGTCACTAAGGTAAGTTCCTTTTGGTGTTCTCTCTAAATTATTCAAGTGCAATTTCTTCATCAGTACAAAACTTTCATGTGGTCTCTAATATTGTTTTTGGTTGATCTAGATTGAAGCTCGCCCCTTGCAAAAGAAGGCTTTGCGAGAACTTGATTACAGTGTCAATGGTTCTTCTAAGTAAGTCCATTAATTAATCTTAATTTCTAAAATCTTAAAGTTAATTTGTATGCATGTAGATAATCAGGGTCAGGACAATGCTTAGGTGCAGGGTCGGAGACAGGGGGATCAGGGGAAGGGGCCCCCCACCCCACCAAGCCTTCAAATTTCCTTTTTAATATATGTAATATTCTTTTTTAAAAAATGCTATGTCTCTCCCTGATTTTTTCCCTTGTCCTAATTCCCCGGTTTTTTATTTAAATTCCCTCATTTTTCTTTTTTTCTTCATCTTAATTGAATCTTTGCTCCTGATATTAAATTTGTGACCCACGCTGATTAGGTCTATAATATCATTCTTGTCTCCAATATTATTTGAGCACTCACATATATATAACATTCTGGTGCAGGGAATTTCCCTATCTTTTCTATGTTGATTTGGAAGCGTCTGTGGCTGATCAAAAGGCCCAAAATGCTCTCGGGCATTTAAAGGTGGGGCATGCTAATATATAGTGCAATTATATATTCCCTATATTTTGGACGAATCTATAATAAAGTGAAGAACAAAAAGGGAAATCTATTCATTGTTACTAAGTATTGTGTTGTACTTTTTTGGCAGGACTTTGTAACATTCTTAAGAGTGGTAGGAAGTTATGCTGCAGATACTAGTATGCCATGACTGATCTTCAACATGAAAATTTTCGTCACCATGTTGTCTGCAATATTGAAATTTTTATTATTTTTTTGTAAAAAAACTTTAAATGTTATTTGAGCCTTTTTTGATAATTAAAATTATTTATTATTTATTTGTTAAAAGCAGAGATAATGCTTAATCATGTAATTGAAATTATAGTTCATTTATATTGAAACGTATATTGCATCAGGCCATTAAAAATAATAAATCCTAAATGTAATTAAACAAAGTCTTTTTATGTCTTAACGTAACATAAGAACAGAAAAATTATTGTTCATATCCATCACCGGATTGAGGCGGCGATTGATGAGCAGGTGGCATTGGAAACATCTTTGTCAACAGTGCGATCTATGCTTGCAGTTCTCAGAGTTCTGCATTGGTTTCTTCTTGAAGTCGTTGATGCTGCTCATTCTGTTCAAGTTGCATTGTACGCAATTCTTCATTCTCAGAGCGTTGCAAATCAATCTTATCATTCAAGGGTGTTGTGGCCCTAGCAACAACCTGCTGGATCTCTATCTCCATGATTTGGCGTCTGCTGTGGTATGCAGACCCAACAGAAGTAAAAGATCTGACCCCATATATGCGCCCTCTGTTGGGTTTACCCACAACCTACAAGAAGAGTGCATCATAGTCTATCAGTGTCGCTGTTGAATCGGCCTCGGACGAAACTGTGGCCTGCTGCACCAGTTCTTCATACTCAACCTGTAAATAATATTTAAGACATAACAATTTTAGACATTTCGTTGGTAAATATCAACATTTCAGTTACTTATTTACTATTATCGACAAATTGCACATACCATGGTCTATTCTACCCTAGGGTCTGTGAATGGCCCGTCGGGGCCCTTTCGATGAGCCCTTGCAAAAACATTGGCCCTAGTCACTGGTTCTCCCCACTCATCTACCTACAAATTTTCATTCACCAAAACATAACAAAAATATTTATGATGGGTTAAATAATTGAAGTTAATTAAGACACATCATTCATTAAATTTTCCTTAATACATACCAATCTCCTTGCAGCCTCTTCATAACGGATAGGTCCCAAATGATGCAGAGATGGCCAGTGCAGTCGGTTATCCGAGTTTCGCTGTGAAATTGCCCGCCATTTTGGGGTATCCCACCATTCTTTCAACATATCCCATGTGGCATCGCCCACCCACTTCGGCTGTCCGTTCTTTATTAAAGAGGTCACATATACGACTCCCAGCTTTGAAATCAAACATTCAGCGCAGCACGACTTTCTCACTGGGGAACCACTTGTAGACCCTCTGCAACCAATAATTAATTAATATAACATATTATTTAAACATAATCAACACAATCAATGATAACAAATAACATTACATAAAATATACACATATTTATCATACCTGAAAATTAGTGAATCACATATCCCTAACCTCATTGGGGGCCTCACTCCAACTCGCCCAAAGCTCAGAATACCCGGTGTTCATTGCTCTAGTGACTTCTTTTGTTGCTTCGTACGGTGTCCATCTAAACATGATCAAAAAAAAAAGTTGGATATTAAAAAGCCATAACATAGGGGACTAGTAGGATAGAGATAGTCGTGAAAAAAATACAAAATCAAATACTTACCTACCCTCGTTGAACGTCAAATGTGTACGTCTGTCAACCTGCCACGCAACGTAGGCATTGTGCGACGAGAACCCATAATATTTCCATGGATCTAACCTTGCAGCCGTTCTTGAGCTGCGGTTGATGACTTAGGTTGTTCAGGAATTGATGCGGATTGAGGCATCGGGTCAAGCTTAGTCGCGCCATCAACGTTGACCTGTAAATCCTCTGAACTTTGTCTGAGGCCGGACGATGATGTGGAAAGGGAAGACATCTCATGTGGTGGCAATGGAATGTGAAAAAAGTACATGTCCTGATGTAGCGTCAATGAGAGCTCCTAACGTGCTAGTATGAGTATGTAGCCTCTGCTGAGAGTGATATGAACTGGGAGGAATCACATGCTCTAAACCAATTAATGATGATGAGGACCCACGACCAGTCGACGACTGATCGACAGAAGACCCACGACCAACTAAAAATGGTACTATTGTAGACCTACGACCAATAGTGGGGTGATGTCCACTGGAACCATGCCCAGTCGAAGCTTGACTACCAATTGATCCACGACCAGTTGAAGGATATCCACCAGCAGATGTACTGGGTGTATGTCCACGGCCTGCACTGCCACGTAATGGCCCCGTCCTGAGAAATCGTCTAATTCCACTTGAAGAGCTATCTTTACCTGCAAACATGTCTATTTTCTGACAAATACAAATAAGAAATTAAAAGGTAATTGACACACACATTATAGATAGATAAACATGATCTGGTGATTTATTTATATATTGTTTTCATCTTTCTGTAAATAAGTCGAATATGTCAACATAATTGTTACATAATAAACAAACTGACTAAATATCATCACCGTCATCATGATACGCTTCATCATCATCACCGTCATCATGATCAGCTTCATCATCATCACCATCATTATCTTCTTCATCTTCATCTTGTGAGTCATCATCTTCTTCTTCTTCTTCATTCTCCTCGTCCTTTTCCTAAGCATCATGTTGAGCATGTAAATCATTAATATTTTCGTCCAATATTTTTATGTTGTCACCCGATGCATGACAAAGTGGAGGTAAGTCTGCATCAGTCAGTTGTACTTCGGCCACATTCATGTCATCAGACTGAAAAGCTGATTGGTCTTCTTCTACACTCTGTTGTCTTGATAGGTCATATATATTTCGTGGTCAGATTTTAACAACAGCCCACCAATTCATTCGATCCTTTCTGCCTCCTGGGTACTTACAGTAGTACACTTGTTCAGTCAAAACAAACGGTTCGTATTTTTGATACTTTCTCTTAAAGTTCACTTCAACCTGTCTGGTCTTAAGATGATACTTCACCCCTCTGTCCTTTGTTGAATCATACTAGTCACACTTGAAAAGAACAACGCTTGTATGTTGTAATGTTGGATTATTATATTCAAATTCAATAATGTCGTTCAACACTCCATAGTATCCAACATCCTCAGTATTACTACCATTTATCCCTTTAACAAATATTTCACTATTGTAGGTTGATTTTAATTTCCCAAAATTTAATGTATGAAATTGATAACCGTTGACCAAGTATCTTGACCAACTGCAAACCCGTCTACTAGGCCACATTGAAAGACATTTTGCACGATCATCAATGCCATTAGTACCTATCAGTTGCAAATGCTGATCTGATCACTATACCAAGTCAAAGCAAAATATTACTTTATAACCAAATGGTCTTAAGATATTCTTAAATGGTGATATAACTACCTCAAAAAATTATTGTAAACTTCATATTGAATTTCTGTCGAAGACAATTCGTGATAGTTTTGGTGAAGATATTCCTCGAACATGTTGTGGAAAAAAAAAAACAAGTGTTGGCATAATCTTGTAGTAAAGTATGAGGAACTGTGCTTTCCAGTTTTCTAATAATTGTCATAATCGTACCTGATATAAGGGGAAATCTCTCGACAATTGGTCAAAACATAGATGTATACGACATGCAGTTCTTCATCATCTAAGATTCGTTCTGTTTCCTTCCCGATTGGACATCTCGGGTAAGTCAATATAGATAAACAACCATTAGGGTATGTCACCTCGTTATATTGGTTATTCCGCGGAATACTCTCGTTCTAGTAGCCACATGCGGTTCAAAATAATAAGAACAAAAAGTAGATGTTTCGAGGATGTGATAAGATTCACAAATTGATCTTTCAACGTGTGCTTTGTTCTTAACCTTCCGCTTCAATCTTTGCAAAAACCTCTCGAAATGATACATCCAGTGATATTGAACCGGACCACCACAAATGGCTTCATATACCAAGTGAATTGTCAAATGCTCCATTGAATCGAAGAAACCAGGGGGTAACATCTTCTCCAAGTTGCAAAGTGTAACAACAATATTTTCCTACATCCTTTCCAAATCGGTCATTTGAAGAGTTGTGCAACATATGTTGGTAAAGAATAAACTTAGTTGGGCAAAAACTTCCCAAACATGTTTCGGTAGTAGCTCACGTAATGCAATTGGAAGCAATCTCTCCATAAATACATGACAATCGTGACTCTTCATGTGTGACATCTTTAGTTCCTTCATGTCCATACATCGGGATAAATTGGAAGCATGTCTATCAGGGAGTTGTAGGTTTTTAACCCATTCAAGTAGTGTTTTTCTGTTTTCCACAGGCAGTGTGTAAACACCCATCTTCAATTCGTGCTCACCGCATAATTCCGGACGTTCACAAAAGGTTAATACATCAACTCTAGCTTTGAGGTTGTCTTTTGTCTTACCCTTCACCGTCATCACCGTGTTGAAAACATTATCAAACACATTTTTTTCAATATGCATCACGTCCAAATTGTGTCGGACAAGATGTGTTTTCCAGTAAGGCAAGTCCCAAAAAATACTTCTCTTTGTCCAATTGTGTCAATCCCCAAAACCTGGTAGTTTTCTTCCTCCTATGTCGTTTATTTTCGGGTGATCTTTCACTAGTTCCCACAACTGCATACCATCTAATCTTGGCGGTGCACGAGATTTTTCAACTCTACCCTTGATAAAATTCTTTTTGTCATGCCGTAATACACTATTCAGTGGTAAGAACTGACGCTGACAATCAAAGAATGAATTCTTCCTACCGTTGGTAATCGAAATGTTTTTGACTTATCCATAAAATATGGGCATGACAGCTTCCCATGTATGTTCCAGCCAGACAATATACCATATACTGGGAAATCATTTATTGTCCACATCAAAGTAGCTCTCAAAATAATTTTTGTTTGTGTGGCAACATCATAACAAGGTGTACCTTCCAACCATAAATTTTGTAATTCTTCGATCAAAGGCTTTAGGCACACATCAATATTCTTACATGAAAGGATTTTTTACGCCCATCCACGGTGGAAAATTGTACGGTGTCATAATGACAGGCCAACAAGAATAAGGTTGAGCATTTGAACTGTACGTATTAAACCCATCTGAGCTCAAACCAAGCCGAACATTTCCGGGTTCATTTGAAATTCAGGATACATTCTATCGAAATGCTTCCAAGAATCAGCATCAAATGGATGATAAATTTTTTCATCCTCCACCTGGTGATTCTTGTGCCAGTGCATGTGCTCTGCTGTCACCTTTGACATGTATAATATTTTCAACCTTGGAGTCAATGGGAAAAACTGTAATTGTTTATATGGTTTGAACTTACTCTGTTTTGAGCCACGTGTTGTGGGTTTGAAACGTTGATGACCACAATAATGTACATCCATTTACACAAACATCTATCTTCACATATCCTAACCCCAAGGGTCTAAAAAATTGCTTACACTTGTAAAAGTTCCCAGGCATTGTATGAGTATTTGGCAACGAATCCCTAACTGTTCCAATAATTGTGTTAAAGCATAATTCGCTCATGTTATGCTCGGCCTTGACATTCATGTAACGAGACATGACACATAACTGTGTCAGGTTCTCACAACCTTCATACAATGAAAATTAGCAGCCTTCAACAACTCAAGAAACTGTTGTGCTTCCATGTTAGGTTAATGACAAAAAATAGTAAATTGAACTTGGTTCCTAAAACGATCCTCTAATAGTGCTTTTTCCCATTTCCAACTTCTCCTATTCACTTTGCCACTTCAATGTGATTGATATTCATTTTCCATGAAAATAGATTTGCAACATTGAAGGGTATAAATTACTCAACTCTTGTTGTTACATATATATTTGCCCATTGCAATATACTTTGGCTAATACCTTTTACTTAATCAGACAAGCATAGTCTTCTCGCTTAAGGATGGCCTAGGGACACTTTTCAAGCCACTTGCTGTTTTTGCTTCCGAAAATATCAACGTCACAAAGGTGAGTTCCTTCTAGTGTTGTTTTTGGATTAATATTCTTTTATTGAAATTTCTTCAAATAGACAACCTTCTTGCAGTCTCTAATACTTTTTTTTTATTTGATCTTAGATTGAAACTCGCCCCTTGCAGAAGCAGGCTTTGCAAGAACTTGAACATAGTGCCAATGGTTGTCCAAAGTATGTCCAATTCCTCTGTTTATTCATAAGTTTTAAAATCTTGAATCTTATAATTATTTTGTCTCCAACATTGTTTGAGCACTGACATACAACATTCTGGTGCAGGCAATTTCCCTATCTTTTCTACATTGATTTTGAAGCATCTGTCGCCGATCAAAAGGCACAAAATGCTCTTGAGCATTTAAAGGTAGAGCACACGAAAGTTTAGTAGTATTATATAGTATATTTTTGCTAGATGTGCATGTGATTAAGTTAAAACAGGAAATTTATTCCTTGTCACTAAGCATTATATTGTACTTTTCTTGCAGGAGTTTGTATCATTTTTAAGAGTGCTTGGAAGTTATCCAGTAAACACTAGTGTTCCATGATTGACGTCCAAGCATGATGTTAATATTTTCTTGAGCAATTCGCTGCCACCCTAACATACACAGGCGTCTATATCAACCCAAGGAGGCAACCCACCGAAAGCAACTGTCAAAAAATTTTAACGCAGATTTTTGGGGAAAAGGAGGCTTTTTCATTGATTCAAAATATTCTTTTTATTCTTTTGGAAGATATCATTTATCTGATCATTCATTCGTTGTCAAAAGAATTGGAGTCCTTTTGTAAATTTTGTCGAAATTATTGATTAAATTTTGTAATCCAAATTATCTTTTATTCTTTTCTTGTCTTTCACTGAAGAACTAGACAAAGAAATATGTTAAAGACTTATGGAAGAAAAACCCAAAAAATGAAGAGAAATAGAAAGTCTTTCCTTCGATATTTTCCTTTTTTATTCGTTTTTATTTTACCTGCATTGGTCTCCCTAATTACATATTAGGACACTATATAGATGAATTTTAAATCTTGAATTACAGCAAAGAAAAATTAAATTCGCGTGCAATATCCTTTATTCAAGGATTTGGATTCCTAACTACTTATCATTATTGATCTCCTAGATTACGTTATTAGGGGATTCAAATCCTTTATTCAATAAAACAGGCCTTAAGATAATAAACCCGATTAACAAAACTTTGCACAAATTTCAAGATCCAACTTCTTCCCATGGTCTTGTAAAATCAGATTTAGTGCAGCAAATGTACTCGCAAACGTCATAATACCAAGCAAGTGAAAATGAAATCTAACAATAAAACAACAATGCGCCAATATTTACAGGGAAAACTTTAACTGGGTTAAAGACGCGGTACCATAAGTCCCGATAAAATCTTCCACTATAAAATTAAGGACATTACACAGCTTCTAACATTGACTTTATGAATCATTCAACCAAGATGGCCATAGTCCTAATGCCCGTAAAAATGAAAGAAAATAACAGATGAAGGTGATGGAATTAGGTGTTTTAAACCCTTATGAATATGTTGTTTTGAACTATATTCCAAGTATGACAAACAAAAAGCTATATTCCAATTCGATATACTAACATTCTTCTTTCCATTTGAACATAGCATATTCATGTATTAAAAATTGCTTCGGAAACAGATCTTTCAAAAGATTATCAATGTGGAGGAAAAGGTGAACACTCTAGAAAAGAAACTTGCAGAAGATCCAACTTGCTCAAATAGAAAGGAACTCTCAAAAGCTTAAGCTGATTTGTTTAGAGAACTTGCCATTGAGGAAAAATTCTGGCAGCAGATGGTTGGTGGAAGGGGAAAGAAACACAAAATACTATCAAGCAATCATGAGAAAAATGAGGTACAAAAACTATGTGCGGAGATTTGAAAATTAGAGGGAAGAAATTTTGGAGGACCCTCAAGATATCAAAGAAGAAGCCATTTAATATTTCTCAAATCTCCTAAAGAATGATGGAAATGGTTCTCAGCAGCCTCTTGACACAAATTGGAGCTTCATTCCTCACCTCATTGGTCAGAATGATAATCCGATGTGGAATAGTCTTCCATCATTGGTCAAGGATTTGGATTCCTAATAAAGCTATGCAATCATTTTTCCATAACTACTTCACTTTACTATTATTGATCTCCTTGATTACACTATTAGGAGATCCAAATCCTCTATTCAAAGAAACAGGGACTTGAATCCTCTACAATTCATTTTTCTACAATTCTACGCAATAGTTATCTCGATTAATGCCAAGTGTGACTAAATATCATCTACCGACTATATTAATCTTGCTAAACTAACTTTTCAACCATGGTTAGAAACCATTAAATACCAAAATTTTAACTACCATATTTAATTAGTAAAACAAATATGGAAACAAATGATTGTAAAAAAAAAAAAAAAAATCCATTCATGCCCCAAGAATAATGATTCACTAAAATTTAAGATAATAAGAAATAAAGTTACTAACTCTACTATCAGCACGAGTTAGCTCAAACAAAAAACAAAAGAAATAAACAAAAAGTTTGAAGCTTTATAAAGGACAAGGTAGAGAAGCTGGAAAAAATAATTATTTTGTAGTGTTTAAATGTGATCTAAGTAAAAAAAAAAAGGGTATCTCTAAAATTGTGTAAATGAACTTCGTTTGAAATTGTTTTGTTATAATTGCTTCAACTGTAACAATAAGAGATGCTACCTACTCTCTTTTATATATATATATCGTCTTTATTACTTTCTCTCTAAATGATGAGCCGGAATCGTAACGCTTTTTAAGCTTCACTAGACAAGTTGAAACAAATATTATATGGCTTCTTTTATTTTTATTTTTATTTAAAAAAATAAATCGTATGATTTCTTGGAGCAAAAATCTAATGGCTTAATTTTTTTTTGTCCAACTTCTATAGATTTTTCTCAAAATTTTAAAGACCATTTATTTTTCATACTAAACACTTTGTGCATTTTTGGTTGAGCCTATAATTAAAGCTATAATATCTTTTTTTTCTCGAGACTTTAAAGACCATAAACCACTTGCCATAAAAATGCTCACATTACATTTTTTGGAGCAAAAAAAAATGTATGGCTTTGTTTTTGGTCAAAAAAAAAGTATGGCTTCAAAAGCTAAATATGGCTTCCATATTTGTTTTACCAATTAAATATGGTAGTTTAGATTTGGTATTTAATGTTTTCTATTCATAGTTAAAAAGATAGTTTAGCCAGATTAATATAGTCCGCTGATGATATTTAATGACACATGGATTAATCGGCATGAAAATTGAAATTATAGAGAATAGAATTGTAGAGTAGCCAAGTCCAAGAAACGAGCCTCAAGATTCTAGCCACGATTTGTGAAAATCAATAAGAAACTGTTGAGGAAAATAATAAACCCAAATAACAAAACTTTGTAAAAATGTACTCGTAAACGTCATAATACCAAGAAGCACGTGAAAATGAAATCTAACTACAAAACAACAATGTTCCAATATTTACATGGAAAACTTTAACGAGATGAAGATGGCCATAGTCCTAATGCCAGTAAATGAAAGAAAATAACACGGCTTCTATATAGGACAACGTTTCTTTATCACAATGTCACCCCTAGTACCATAATTATCAAATCGTGAATTGTATCGTGAATCGAAATACAATTTTTTTGAATTGTGAATCGTACCGATTCGGTCACAAATTTAAAACTAGAATTCTATATGATAATTGATATGTTTTTAATAACAGGCGAATTGTATATTGCTTGCAAAAAATTGAAGTGGGCTTTTGGTTTTTTTTTTTGGATTTTTTGGGCTTTTTTTGGTTTGACCCGAATCGGGAACGATTCACCGAATTGCACGATTCTCAACGATTCACACACAACTCATTACGATTCGGTGACCGATTCACCCAAATTAGCGATTCACTAATAGATTTGAATCGATTTTTATGCGAATCAGATCGAATCGTATGATTCGTAAACTATGCCTAGTACTATTACAAATACATATGTGAAAATGGACAGCAAAACCAACTAACTAACCTAAGATGTTATAATTTATTAGGACAAATTCAATCCTCACCAACATATTATATGTCAATAAGAGACCTTTTCTTTATCAAGATTCTAACAAATAAAATTCATTAATAAAAATAGCAGGACCTATTTCTTTTAATAGGCTATCTACGTACCCAATCGGGATTAAGAAGAGATCAAGGTGCACGTAGTTCTTACAACATATAAAATCCCTAACAACTTTTAATATAGTGTTCTACTTCCCTTATAACAATCAGGGTCCTAGGTATGGATTTTACACACAAAAGTTTTACAAAATTCGCAAGTATTTGTAGTTATGAGTGCTTCTATTGCAAGAAGAAGAAACCGTTGTATCTTGAGGGGCTTGCGATATGAAGTGTCAATATCCATAGCAGGGCGCTAAAGTGTTAAAGGATATTGAATCCAATTTAAGCCTTGGTCTAAGTTTTTTTTAATTATTGTAATTATTGTTATTGTTTTTACTATTTTATATATATATATGGATAAGATTATATTCCTATTAGATATTCTAGAATATATTCTATCAGAATTTATTTTGGTCCAAATTTACATTTAATTTTTTTATGTTTATAATTATGAAATTATTTGCTGATAAATTGTGTTTGTTAGAATTTTAGTCTAGTGCTATACATTTTAAATCCATTAGTTACTGAAATTGATTTCCAATTAGATTAAAGTGCTTTTGTTTGTATATTTTGAAATTAACATTCTATCAAAATTAATTTGTCAGAATAATTTCAATTTGAAGTGTTGGAGACTGTAAATGTAAGTGTTGATGATGATCCGGTGGTACCAGAAGTCCAACTGATGGTAGTCTCTCTCGATCCTCAAGGCCCCGTGGTACCCGAAGCCCATCCCATGATTGAACCTACTATTCCTCAAGGTTCTCTTGCTCATGACATTCACGCTTTTTTAAATGCCCATCAATCCACCTACATCCAAAATAACCTCTTCTAAATCTAAAAATGGATCCCCTAGATCCATACATGACTCCCCAAACTCCAAATCCGATACCCCCAAATTTAAATTTCACCCTCGCCATAATGACTCGTGGGGCTTGCTTGCCTCCACCCTCCCACATAATAATATTTTGGAGGTTGTTGTTTTCATTGATTTTTGAGGAGCTTGAAGAACCATGAAGATTTTGTGATGCTCTTGTCTCTTTGATTTTAAGTTTTTGTTGATTTACTACTTTGATGGCTTGTGATTTTTTGATTGTTCCATTTGGCTTGGCTTTCTCCTAATCTTTTCATGTGGGGGAAATTCTTCTCCTTTACTCTTTAGTTCACCATATGAAACTCCTAACGAATCTCCAACTCTCTATGTTGGGTCTCAACCCTACCTTGATCCATATTCATTGTCGATGGATCTATCTTTTTCACTCTCACAAGTTTTTAGATCTTTAATGCACCTTAACTACTCTGTCTGTGCACCTAAATCATCCATGAGACACCACGATCATACTCCATCGTCTGAGCCCTGCTTCCTAGCTCCACCAAGAGTCCATCGATTACCTTGACATGTGTACACCAGTTACGAGATTAACATCAATCTAAATGTTGATAGCTATTGTAGCTATAAATAATTGTGAGATACATCAAATGGATATAAAAATAATCTTCTTAAATACTGATTCAAATGAAGAAATCTATATAGAACAATCTGAGAATTTGTGATCCCTGAAAAAGTGAAGAAGGTTGAAAACTTGTAAATCATTTTATGGATTAAAACAAGTTTTAAAAACAATGATGACATGTGTTTTTATAAAATTGGAAGAGGTAATCTTGCATCTTTTTGGCTTGATAATTGGCTTCCTCGGAATTTTAAAAATTGTTTTTGGAGTTGCTTCAATTGAGAATCTGGGTCATGATCTTTCTACAGAAGTAGAAGACTTCATTGAAGATAACGAGTGGAGTTAGCCATGAGACCCAATCTTTGATGTTGCCAACCTTAATATTGTTAATGTTTCTCCTGATCCAGTTTCATCCTATATTATTATTTGGCTTGTAATCATAAGTTCTTAATTATATATTTGTATAAAACCTCTTTTTTTTACTTGCATTGCATACATGAATTTGTAAGAATTTGATCATTCTTAAAAGATTTTGATGTAGCGTAGGTTTAAAGGGAGAAACAATTCGAATACAAGGTCGCAAAAATAAATAGAATCGAGTGAATGTCAATAGTTGGTGTAAAATCAGTATCCTAATGTTCGTGTATGCTTAATTGAAGAAAAGATGCTCAGCATAATATTATTCTCTTTGATATGGTCCCAATACTATTGATAGTGAGAAAATCCGACTTCAAATGCTCGAGATATCACCTTCAAAAGATTATTGTGTATGAGAATAGCTCAAATGCGCTCGAGAAGGTTACTAACCAGCTTGAGCAGCTAAAATCCAGAGAGATCAACCCATAACATGCTCGAGCAGGTGGCCAACCTACTTAAGCAGGTTAGTGATTTAACAAGCAGCCATTTATCTAGTTTAAATGCTCAAACTCCAACTTTGACCAGGACATTAGACTTGTTTAAATAGCATTTTACATGTTTGGAAAAAGGACTTTTGACATTCTTTTGTAACCCTAAACATAAGAAAAAACCTCTCTTCATCCCAGAATAAATAAGAAATGAGATTTTAGCCAAGATTAAAGGAGAAGGAGATTCACGAGCCTTAATCATCATCATCACCATCTTCAACACATGAGCTTTCTTGCCTATTTTTTTTTATCTTGTTTTTAGTTTTCGTCATCACGTCTGCACACCAAACCCCATGATTTGGGGTGATAGTTAGCTAGTTACGTGATATTATGTTAGGATTTGTGATTTTGTCATATTAATTCATATTGAATTTCTTTAATTTGGTTTTTTTGATTAATCATACATATATACTTGTAGTTAAAGTTTCGTATTTCAAGAATTCTTATTTTTCTTCCGTTGAATCTTGTAGATTCCAGGAGTACCAATTAGGAATAACTATAATCTTAATTGATAATTGGATTTAATTGAGATAGGCAATCTATCGCGATAATTTATTCCTGATAATTGACATACTTTTTATTGAGAACAATAATGAAAACATTAATACTACAGAGGAAATGTTGACCAATAAATCTGATATAAATAATTTAGGTGTGGCAAATGTTAAGTTGAGTACATCTAATAGACTCTTCCAATGTCAGATCCCACTATTTTGAGAAAATACATCACAAGTTTAATAAATCGATAATAGTTCTATGAGAACACCTATATATGTAAACTTATTGGTAAAAGAATATTTTAGTTGGAATATTCACATACTATTTGGAGTCTAATGTACATCATAAATTCATGAGACTCATTATAGCTTGTGCAACTAGCATGTTGAGTAGATATATTAGCAATCTAAGGTAAGACTATTGGAAGGTAATTATAAGAGTTTTAAGGTATCCAATATACACTTTGAATTATGTGTTACATTATATGAGATATTCTATCATATTAGAGGGATATAACGATGCTAATTTTATATTTATACAAAAGATTCAAAATCTGCAAGTGAATTTGTGTCTTAAGTCTAAGTCTAAAGAGTCGCTAATGAAAACCCTATCTAGTTTATTGGAGATCCCAAGATCTAAGTTCAAAGAAAAAATCAAATTATGTGCTACTCATTAGAGCACTGTGGGGCTAAAACTTCTACCTATTTCTATGATAAACAGATAATGCTACTTGTAAAACTTTAGGATAAGTTTGATTTTAATGATTCTTATATCTTGAAAAAATTGAATAGGGTACTACTGGATATTTTTAATAAGAAATTATATGTGTGTAGAGAGTGGGCTACTCCTATGAGAATTTTGAAGGTTGAATGCTCTAGAGTATTAATGAAGCCAGGTGCTGTTTAGGTCCTAAATTAACACAACTATGAAAACTTAACAAGGTCTTGGGATACACCATAGCTAAACAATTCAAGACATTATACTTACTCGTTAGCAAATAAATCTAATAGCAATCAGTACTAAAGAAGGTTCAAAACCAAAAACTGTCTATCTAAAGGCAATATCTTTGTAATTGAACTCTCTCTTGTGTATGCTTATTTTTTGCATTCTTACTAGATAATTTCTATTTATGTGGAGGATTGTAAGAGTTAGATTTTTAAACACTTATGAATATATTGTTTTCAATTATATTCCAAGTAGGATCTACACATTTATGTGAGATAGATCGAGTATATTCATGATTGTCTTGTCGAGTAGATGAATATAGATATTCTTATGTTAAAAACAATCAAGTTATAAATGAAAATTTTGGTGATAAATATTTAAGGTTTAACTTGGGAAAATGAAGACATTTAGAGTTAATTTTCTCCTACATTGGAAAAGTAGACCAAGATAGTTTCAACGTTTCCTATAAAAAGTAGGAGCCTAGGCCTCAATTTTACACACAAAAAGAGCGTTTTACAAAAATCTCTTGCATCCTAGTCTCCTTAGAGAAAGAGAGTTTCCTTGTTTTCTTAAGGACATTCCAACTATTATTATTATCATAATTATCATTATCATTATGTTTCTTTTTATTGTTAAGATAACAATATGTATATTCATGTATTTTGTTCGGAATAGATAATCTCAAATTTGAAAAAAATTAGATTACCTAGGGAATGAAATTATAACTAGGTTCATTACTTAATACCAAGCATGGGAGTTGGAATAAAATTGAAAGGTTATTCTATTACAAATCCAATCTAACATACCAATCACCACTTTATCGTATAAAGGATGGGACAAATTTTATTTGACATTGTCATCCAAAGTTTATATGAAACCTAAATTTTCAGTTGAGATTACCAACTTGTCAATTTGCAATTTAATTCCAAAAGAAACAATTTTTCATATTTTTCTAACATGGAACATTTATTTGGATTTTTAGGGCATTCAATGTTAGGCTGTATAGGCCCAGCCCAACATACAAAAATTTGGATCTAGCTCAATTCAGTTGAAAGTGAACTCGACTCGACCCAACCTACCACATATAGGTGGGCCGAGTTAGGTCATATAAGTTTTTACTAAGCCTATATGAGCCTAGGCCCATTTTGACATAGGACCAACCTAGCCCAACCCAACTCAAGCCGAATTCTGGCCCAACTTGAGCCCATCATAGGCCCAGTAAAAATAAGCACAATTCAAACCCACTTATTAAAAGGAATTAAAATATTATTCATTATTCAATGTAAGTTATAGTAACTAGTAACTATTTTTTAAAAATAAATTAGCAAGTCGTAGTAACTATATTTTTTGAATAAACTAATAATAACAAGTAGCAAATTTATTTTTTAAGTTGATAGTAAATGATTTCTCATCAAATCTTTTCTATGATATTGCAAAATGCAACTTACAACTTTAATTCCAAAAAAAAAGATATAAAATCAAAGTTGATTAAGTCTGCACTTTTCTTTACTTCTTAGTGACTTAGTTGTTGACAAGTTGGCAACAGCTTTAGACTAAGCAAAAAATTTGGCAACGAGTATGTTGCCAATAGCTACTTTATTATTTTAATAAATTAATTTTTTTTAAAAATTTTTATTTATATTTTAGTCCCTCAATAATTCCTATAAATACCCTAACCATTTTCATTCTTCTAACACCAAATCAAAATCTTCTTTCTCTCAATTCTCTAAGTATTCTTAAGTGTTGAGTATTTTACAAGATTCAAATTTCAATTGTTTAAAGTTACAAATTTTCAAAGTTTCAAAGCTAATTCAACTTTCAAGCCTCAATTTATTTTCAAGAAGAGAAACTCCACTTTTCTTCAATTGAATTGGATTGAGGTGTTCTTTTTAATTATAATAGTAGTTTTATTGAAATATTTATTTTCATTACCCCCAATAATGCAAATGAGACATGCAGGTCACATATTTTTTAATTCAACTCTTGGGCTTTGCACAATAGAGTTAATCTTGACTGGTTTTGACTTTGTCGTCTTGATCCCTTGAAGAATATGATAAAACTAGGCTTTAGATCAAGCAGTTTGCTAAAATATTGATATGAAGGAATAAACTACCTCTGCTGGTGATGGTAAAGTATTAATGCCCTTGAAATACTTTGTTCCTGACTAGGCACTGAAAATCTGGTATGCAGTTAGTTTTCTCCCTCCAAACTCCTTTTAAAATAATATACTTGTATTAAAATTAAAAAGAATTGGTAGAAATAGAGAATGATATATATATATATATATATATATATATATATATATATATATATATATATATTAGTGTCTGTATATTAATATATCAAAATATTTTAATCACGAAAAATGGATTGGCCTAGCTCGGCCCAACTTATGACCCATGATAGCGAGCTCATGGGTCGAGCTGAGTCTTGTATTTTGAGAAATGAGCTCAGTCTAAACATATGTGTCGAATCGGACTCAGTTTTCTCAATTCATGATTCGGCATGCCAACTTTGCTTGTTACCAGTTTATTAAGATGGGGACATACTCACACATAAAGCAACGAAAAAAGGCACGAAAGATTTACGTGATTTAGTCCTTTGCTCACATCCACGATCTTATCTCGAGAATAAATACGGAGATAATAGTTATAGTTTTTCAGGACAAAACTATAAATTAAAAAAATCATCTCTCATGCTCACAATCACCCTTTAATCAGACTACATCCTATTTCAATCTCAAGGTCCAAAAAGTGTTAAAAGACATCTAACTATAAGCTACAAGAGTCTATTTAACTAATCTTTGCCCTACAAGACAAATGCTTTTTCTGTTTCCAAGTTAATTCTAATTAAACTAGGTCTCCAGTGTGTCTTAATTATGAGTTTGGCTTATAAGTAACGGCAATAGGTTTGTCTCTTAGGAAAAGAACAGTAAGGGTGCTTTTTCCTTTTTGGTCAGAGTAAGCTGCTCATATGTCAAATACAATATATGTTTAAATTCTTTTGACTTTGACTACATGTCTCCTGCTTATTTTCTTTCAATAACATATCATGTTAATAAGTTGAGCATTACTACCTTTTTCATAGAGAAGTATTTGATTAAGTGGAGAGATTGTTCAAATTTATTACGCTATTTAACATGGCTCACTAAAAAAAAAAAAAATCAGGTCAAACCTCTCATAGAACAAAGAAAAAAAGAAGGAAAAAAAGACTTTTTAAATTGGTACCCCGGATGAAGTTTCAAATTCTATATAGGGCGTCTCAATAACATCAAATGGCCTGAATAAATAAATAGAGATAATTTTGACTGCAACTTAACCCAAAAACAAATAAAATATGGATAATTATACAACATATAATTTGACGATTATACTAGTAATAATTTTTTTAATAGAAATTAATTTATTTTTTTGACTAAATATACATATAAATTCTATATACTTAGTAAAATTAGTAGAACCCCTGGCCGCTTAATAAATTCGTCAGTAGTGCTGTATATTGGTTTAAAAAAAAAAAAAAGGTAACGTGCCGCCAACTCTGCACCTTTGAACCATCCATTGACGAGGACAAAGTGGAATCGGATGAGTTCGATTTTTCAATGCAGTTTGTTATAGACAAAGAAAAACAAAAGCGGATCAGTTGGGGGACAAGTTAACTTTTACAGAAATAATTCAAGAAGCATAACAATAGCATGGGCAATAAAACTTCAAATTTGGCTTGCTACCTGTTGCGATAGAATAATCATCCTAATTTTAAATCACTGACCACTTTCCATAGAATGCGATTAATGGCCTCACTCACGTGTGTACCACAGATAGGGTAAAAATTTATTGATTTCAAATTTAGCTAGTTGGAGAAGTTTTTTTTTTTTTTTTTTTTTTTGTCGAAAAGTTCGAGAAGTGAAGACTTCAAATTAATTTGGCTTGCAGTTGGAAAAGTGCGAGTCAATTGTGATACTTATTGATCATTATAGTTCAACAAAGAAGTTGTACACGCATTAAAAAAAAAAAAAAAGGTGCCTTGATATTTAGAATGTTTTTTTGGATTAATACCCAATTTATCCCCTTAATTTTATTGTATTTTGACATACTAGTCTTCTATCTTTAAAAGGGCAATATTGCAGTCATTTATCTTTTGAATATGTGACCACGTTAGTCTTTTTTCACTTTTTCTTTTAAAATTTGAT
Source organism: Ehretia macrophylla (assembly GCA_037974665.1). NCBI lineage: Eukaryota > Viridiplantae > Streptophyta > Magnoliopsida > Boraginales > Ehretiaceae > Ehretia > Ehretia macrophylla. The sequence goes on from CM075768.1 coordinate 32,630,462, forward strand.
GGCATAAGCAACAAACTAATATAATCACGTGACAACCACGTGCTTTTTTGGTCAAACTATAAATAGAAAAGTGAGAAAAAGACTAAAAGTGTTATATATCCAAAAGATAAATGATTATAATGTTACACTTTTAAAGATAAGAGACCACTATATCAAATAAGCTAAATATAAGAGACTAAATTAGGTATTAACCCATGTTTATTTAACTATAATGTGTTTGAGACCTAATATTTGTGTTTCTTTCAATGAAAAATTTCTTTTTGTTCTTTTTACTTTGACTCCATATATAGATTGAGACTTGTAAATGAAATATAATTCTTATAAGTGAGGAATAAAATGGAACCACACTATATGAATCTTGGTCAAACTAGTTTCAATATTTAACTTGCTTTTGAGGTCAGCTAGTCAAATAAGTTTCGCGGTTCAAAAATATTAACGTGCGTCCCTTTCATATGGGGTGCAAGTTGGTGGTTTTGGGCTTGGATAATGGTGGGTGTATCATACACACACACACACATATATACATGTGTGTGTGCGCGTGTATCTACATATTTGTATAATTGTAAAATTGTATTGTAGTTCCTATTGAAAAATAATTCTAGTTCTGTCCTTGAATAAAATAATGGAGGAGGGACGAGAATGGTAGCATATATAGAGCGTCAAGAATCATGACATTTTATTCTAAAATCAATTGGTGTCAGATAAATTTAGTCACGATCTTATAAGGTGGCCTAGAAATTTTTGGTTTTCAATATGCGACAAGTGTAAGTTGTAACACTCTTCCTCATTTATGACCTAATTTGAAATGATCACACGTGAAGATAACATTGAACACACGTGGAAACAACTGCACGTGGAAGGTAAAACACGCGTGGGACACATGCGAAAGGTAAAACACATATGGCACACACGGAATATCAACAAAATTGGACCAAAGATCCAGCTCTAATACCAGATTAAGAATTATGGGGTTCTAACCTAAAACTAATTGGTGTCTGATGGAGTAGCTTAGAATCTTTTAAAGTAGTCTAAAAATTTATAATTTTTCAATGTAAGACAAGTGTAAGTTCTAATATAAAGACCAAGTAGTCAAATTTTGCTACTATTAAAAATAGTATGGAGTTAAGTATAAAGCGTCTTTTTTTATTTACTATATCTTATTGTTTTAACAATATAAAAGAAATTGTTATTTTCGATTACTTTTCTAAGAGGAAACTACATGTTCAATTAGTATATAAAGATGATTGAACTTAATTAGCAGTAGGTGTTCAAATACGTACTAACAGGGAAGCTCCATCTCACAAAAAAAGAAAAAAGAAAAAAGAAAAAACAATTCCAGCACCTCCAATAACCCATTTTTCACCTCAAGGAGCAACTTCAAAGCTCTCTTTGTTTGATAAGAGCTATGCCACCATTGTAAAACCACGAGCTACCATCATTGAACGACCTAATAATTTTTTAGTCCGTGCCAGCAGCAATAGCAGCGGCAATGGAGTGCAAATTAGCATTAGTAGCGAAAGCGAGAAGGGGCATGGATCTAATTTGCAAATATTAGATTATCCATATCAATCTAATTCCAAACTATTGGTTAATCACTTTCCAAGTACACAACTCTTTCTCACTCTCATTCATTTGTCTTAAATCATTTCATTAACATTAATTTTTATGGGATCTTTCAATTTATATGTGTTTTTGTGAATATTTATCGATTTTTTGGTCCTTCAACCCCAGGACAACTGTTAAATTTGGCGTCGAAAGGCTCTCGTTTTCGTGTTGCCTGTCAGGTTCTTCACATGCACGAATAACTTTTATAATAAACTATTAATTTGCAGGCTTATAGTGACTTTTTCGTGCATATAGATTGAAAGTTTAGTTGTATGTATCCTTTTTATGTTTCTTCACATACACGCGCGGTAAAGGTTCTAAATAATTTATTATCTTTAGTTTAATTGATACTTTCATCTATTATCTTTTCAAATGAACATTTTAATCCATTATGTTTAACATAATTGACGCCGTAAGTCTAACTCGTCTTTTCCGTCTAATTTTTAACGTTAAAATCACGCGGCACGTACGTGTATCGTAATATCTCAATTTTTCAAAGGTAAAATTGGCATTAGTATTCTTAACACATGATGTAAATGTGTTAGATATATCTAAGCAGCAACTTCAAGAGCAAATACGTGCGCACCACTTGATTTTAATGTTAAAATTAGACAAAAAAGACAAGTTAAACTGACGGCATTAATAATGTTAAACATAATGGACTAAAAAGTTCATTTAAAAAGATAATAGATGAAAGTATCAATTAAACTAAAAATAATAAACTATTTATGACCTTTACCCCATACACGTATAAATTTCATATGAACTATGTGCACATTTATCGTAACCTTTTCGTGTCACGTGAATTGTAAGCTCTGTTATATGTGTACTTTCTTTATTTATTTATGTTTTTTGGTCTTTGCAGGGAGTTAGGGGTGCATATAGTCAGTCCGCGGCAGAAAAAGTGTATCCCAACTGCGAAACTGTTCCATGCGAACAATTTGACAATGCTTTTGATGTAAGTTTTTCAAGTTTTTTAAAGCTTTTTAAGAAATTAAGTTTAATTTGGACAAGGATAATCTAAAACATGGAGCTCGTTTATATTTCCCAATCGAAAACATCAAATTTAAATAGTATCTATTAAGTTCAAGCTAAAATATAAATATATTATTTCTATGCAATTCACTTTAAACATTGAACACCAGCCTAGGGAGTGGATCCAAACATTTTCTCAATAGGGATTATAAGACATGAACTTTTAGTTATACGAATTTAAACTCTTTTTAAGTGGAAACAACTAATTTTTTAACTAAAAATACATAAATATTTAAATTATTCTTTTTTGGAAAAAAAAAAAGATTTTTAATCTTTTTTTCAGCCCCTATTGCCCCTCACTTGGCTTTGCCAACGTCCAGCTGGTAATAGCCGAAAACAAGCTCTAACCTCTTTACGTACCTTTTATTTCTCAATCTGATCATTCTATATACCCGACACTAATTTCCAAGTAGAGGGAGGAGAAGGAAAAGAACATGCTAAATTATTTCAAGGATCGTAAAGTGTTTCATGAATTTTGTTTTGACCATTGAAGTATTTTTTGTTAAAAAAGAACTTTTAGGTTTTCAAAGAATCAAATTGATTCACTCAATTCCGTTAGATGCAGTCAGAAAATCTTAACAGATAGAGAGTAAAACATAAATAGATAAAATCAAGAGTGTTAAATAGAATTATTTTTTCTTTTTCTTTTCTCTTTATTGTTTCTTTTCTTTTTCCCTTTTCTTTCTCTCTTTTCCTTGTCGTTTTCTTCTTCCTTTCCCTAAGATGCGGGCTAATTATTTCAATTTATTAATACTTATCGAGGTGAAGCGATTAAAGACAAATATAAAGCCTCCTGATTCATATTTTGCATTATGTAAACCAAAGCGGAAAACAAGAAAAATAAAAAATTCTGCCCGTGCTCAGATTGCAGTCTCAGCTTCAGTTATCTAAGAGTAGACTATACTTCATACTGTCATAAAATGGGAATCATTTTTGATAGCTTCATTGTGAATTATTTTTCAGGCTGTTGAAAAGGGACTTGTAGACAGAACAGTTTTGCCATTTGAAAATTCATTAGGGGGTAGTATTCATAGAAATTACGATCTTTTGTTTCGCCATAAGCTGCATATAGTTGGAGAAGTCAAACTTGCAATAAGGCATTGCTTACTGTTAGTGGATAGTTAGGCATATGTTAGATAGTTAGGCATATGTTAGGCATATGTTAGATACAATGGCATATTATAATGACGTAAAGTAGCCTTACTCAACCTATATAAGGTAGTTGTAAACATTGCAAAAAAACACACAAGAAATCATCTTCTTCTTCTCATTTGCTCGTTATCTTCTTCACTAATGTTTAGTAAATTCGACATGGTATCAGAGCTACCATTCTGGTAGCTTGTGTCACTGTCATCTCACAATACAAAACTCACATATCTTATATTTTGCATTGCTTACACCATTGATATCAATTCAAATCAAACACCACCACCACCATCAACTGTTCGTCACTATTCGCTACTGTACACATCGTGAACAGTAACACTCGCCACACCAGAACGTTCTACTCATCGAGAGGATTCTAACAATACCAAAAATGTAAAATTCCGACATCGGACGCACCTCCACCTTCCGTCAAAAGAACACTGCGCTGTTGGAATATTTTCCAGCATTTCAGCACACCAAACAAGGCCTTGCTGACATCATTTGCCACGTCAGCAACATCTGTCAGTCAACTATCAGTCCAGTCACCACAGGTCAGCAAACTGCCACGTCAGCAAAAAAAAAAAAATGACAAGATCATTCTTAAGGTTTTTTGACGTCCTGATTTCATTTTTGCATACCATTTTTCAAAATTCCAACTCAAAATACCATTTTTGTCTACAAAATGGATCATTCAAATGTTCCTCAACCTATTAATATCATATTTGATGGAACCAATTACGTACCTTGGGCCCACGCCATGACTAGCTTTCTTCGAGGTCGTAAATTATGGAGATTACTTACTGGGGATGCTCAAGAACTTGAGAAAACAACTGGCGAATCTGATGATAAGTATGCTAAACGACTTGAAGAATGGGATAGCAAAAACCATCAAATTATCACTTGGTTTCGCAATACTTGTATTACCTCCATAAGTCTTCAGTTTGGACGTTTTTGTACGGCCAAAGAGGTTTGGGATTTTCTCGCACAAAGGTATACTGCTGCAGATGGAGCTCATCAATATCAACTTGCCATCAGTCTTCACTCCATGCACCAAGAGATTGGTCAATCAATCAACAACTTCTTGTCGCAAATGTATGCTATCTGGGATCAACTTACATCCTCCGAACCTACTTGGAAATTTACTGAGGATACGGAACAATTTGTTGTTTAGAGAGATAAAAGTCGACTTGTTCACTTTCTTATGGCCCTCCGCGACGACTTTGAACCTGTTCGTGCCTCCTTACTTCATCGAAATCCTTTTCCAACACTAGAGCAAGCAGTTCAAGAACTTCTTTCCGAGGAAACTCGACTTCAGTCTCAAAAAAGGCATCGATCTTCTGATATGGTACTTGCGACATCGAATTATGCACCGAAAGGCCAAGTCTCTTTGCCATCTGCTCAACAATACTGCAAATATTGCCATAAATATGGTCATACACTAATCAATTGTCCCACCAGGACTTGCACATTTTGCAAGAAAACTGGACCTAATCACTTCCAAAGTGATTGTTATCGCAATCCTAACAGGACTTCTCATGGAAACAATTCCAAAGGTGTTACTCCTAAGGGTCCATATCCAATGACCGCCTCACACTCTGCTGCTGTCACTACTGAAGATGGGTTCTCAATTATTGTCACTGATACTACCATTGACCCGTCGACCTCATCTATGTCACTTATAGATCTTCAAGAAGTTCTTAAGCAGGTTTTGGCTCAATCTAGTCATTCTTCTTCCATTGCATTGTCTACCACGGTTGGTAAGTCTACTTGGTACTTTGACTCTGCTTGTTCAAATCATATGACTGCCGACTCTTCAAGTTTGACAAACAAAATAGTGCCTATTTCCCATAAACCCTCTATTTATACAGCTGATGGAAACTCTATGCATGTTAGTCATATAGGAACAATTTCTATTTCTTCTGCATCACTTCCAAACACTTATCTTGTTCCTAAACTTACTCTTAGCCTTATCTCTATTGGCCAATTATGTGATCTTGGTCTCGTTGTCACTTTTTATAATTCTGGTTGTCGTGTGCAGGACCCCAGTACCGGACAGATTGTTGGGATAGGTCGTAAGGTTGGAAGACTCTTTGAACTCATCAGTCTACATCTTCCATCACACCTTCACACCGCTGCTCCAGTCATCTCCTCATCAACACCTTCCTCACTTTATCTCTGGCATTCTCGATTAGGACATGCCTCATTGGGAAAACTTCAACCTCTAGTTTCTACAGGTTCATTAGGAAAAGTGTCAATTGAAAAGTTTGATTGTCTCCCTTGTCAACTTGGCAAACAACCTGCTTTATCATTTAATAAAAATGATTCTGAATCTTCTGCCTGCTTTGATTTAATTCACTCTGATATTTGGGGACCTTCTCCTACTCCTACAATGGGCGGATCTAAATACTTTGTGATTTTTGTAGATGATTATTCTAGATTTACATGGCTATATCTTATGCATGCTCGATCTGACTTTCCTCGCATCTACTCTGAATACACTGCCATGATTTTTACCCAATTTTCACAACGGATTAAAATCCTCCATACTGATAATGCCATGGAATACAAGGAGTCTAGTGTCCTTGACCTTCTTCATCAACACGGTACTATTTCTCAACGCTCATGTCCATACACCTCTCAAAAAAATGGGCGTGCTGAGCATAAACACATACATATTCTTGATATCACTCGCACATTCCTTATTTATGCCTCTTGTCCTGAACGATTTTGGGGAGAAGCTGCACTCACTGCTGTTTACACCATTAATCGTTTACCCTCTCCTGCTATTGGTAATCTCCTTCCCTACGAACGTCTTTATAGATCTCCACCTATCTATGAGCATCTTCGAGTCTTTGGAAGTACATGCTTTGTACTACTCCCTCCACATGAACATACCAAACTCGAACTACGAGCTCGATTGTGTTGCTTCTTAGGTTATGGCATTGAACATAAGGGTTATCGTTGTTGGGATCCTATCTCTAAATGACTTCGTATTTCTCGCCATGTGATTTTCTGGGAAAATAAGATGTTTGCTTCAATTTCTTCCTTTTCCATTCCTCGTACTCAAACTGCACCACTCTTCACCAATTGTTCTCTTCCTTTATTTCCTAATGATGACAGTGACACAGGTACAAATACAAGTCCAAGTACTTCCTCAACAACTGATACGGCCTCTCCCGAGTCATCGGTTCCGGACAGTGGTCTTACATCTCACTCTGAGTCCATTTCGACCTCAATCTCCACTGACCTACTTGTACGTCATTCTACACGAGTAAGGTCTATTCCCTCTCATCTTTTTGATTATCATTGTTTATCTACTATTCTCTCACTACATGAGCCTCAAACATACCGAGAGGCAAATTGTGATCCTCTTTGGTAGCAAGCTATGGCAGATGAACTGAAGGCCTTAGAAGACAAACATACTTGGGACTTAGTCGATCTTCCTCCAAGAAAGAACGCTATGGGATGCAAATGGGTTTACAAGATCAAGACAAAATCTGATGGCTCTATAGAACGGTACAAGGCTCGTCTCGTGACAAAAGGGTTCACTCAAGAATATGGCATTGACTATGAAGAAACATTTGCACCAGTTGCTCGTCTCACCACTGTTCGAACTCTTATTGCCGTAGCTGCAATACGACAATGGAAGTTGTTTCAGATGGATGTCAAAAATGCTTTTCTAAATGGTAATCTTGATGAAGAAGTCTTCATGAAGCCTCCTCCAGGGTATGATCATCCTTCTCACAAAGTGTGTAAACTTCGTCGTGCACTTTATGGTCTTAAACAAGCTCCTCGTGCATGGTTCTCCAAATTCAGCTCTGTTATTGGGGAGTTTGGTTTTACTTCGAGCAACCATAATTCTGCTCTTTTTATTCGTCACTCTACCTCTGGTATTGTTGTGTTACTACTTTACGTAGATGGCATGATTATTACTGGCAATGATTTGGTTGGTATTTCTAATCTCAAGCAGTTTCTTGGCCAACATTTTGAAATGAAATATCTTGGTACTCTTAGCTACTTTTTGGGCATTGAATTTTCTTCCCGTACAAATGGCTATTACCTTTCTCAGGCCAAGTATTATTCTGATCTTCTCGCTCGTGCTGGACTCACTGATAGTAAAATCGCATCTACCCCTCTTGATCCCAACATACGACTCACTCCTATGGATGGAATACCTCTCAGTGATGCTTCCCTCTACCGCCAGTTGGTTGGTAGTCTTATCTATCTTACAGTTACTCGACCTGATATCTCTCATGCTGTTCATATGGTGAATCAGTTTATGTCCGAGCCTTATTCTTCTCACCATGCAGCTGTTCTTCGCATTCTCCGATATGTCAAAGGCACTCTATTTCATGGTTTATTCTTCTCTGACAGCTCCTCTCTAGTTCTTCGTGGTTATTCAGATGCAGATTGGGCTGGTGATCCCACATATCGTCGTTCTACTACTGGGTATTGCTTTATACTTGGTGATTCCCTCATTTCATGGCGGAGCAAAAAGCAAACTGTTGTTGCTCGTTCTAGTACTGAAGCAGAATATCGGGCACTTGCAGATACTACCCAAGAAGTAATCTGGTTTCGATGGTTACTCAGTGATCTAGGTGCATCGCAGCCTCCTGGTATTGTCCTCCATTGTGATAATCAGAGTGCCATCCAAATAGCCCACAATGATGTATTTCATGAGCGAACTCGTCACATTGAATGTGACTGTCACTTTATTCGTCAGCACGTCACACAAGGCACTACGCAACTTCGTTTTACTCCCTCTACTGATCAACTTGCTGATATCTTCACTAAAGTACATCCTTCATCTCGCCTTCAAGACTTGATTTCCAAACTCAAGTTGGTATCATTCACACCTCCTTGAGTTTGAGGGGGGGTGATAGTGGATAGTTAGGCATATGTTAGATAGTTAGGCATATGTTAGGCATATGTTAGATACAATGGCATATTATAATGATGTAAAGTAGCCTTACTCAGCCTATATAAGGCAGTTGTAAACATTGCAAAAAAACACACAAGAAATCATCTTCTTCTTCTCATTTGCTCGTTATCTTCTTCACTAATGTTTAGTAAATTCGACACTTACTGGCAAACCATGGCGTCCAAGTTGAAGACCTGAAAAGAGTTCTTAGCCATCCACAGGTATGTAGGACTAGTCCTCTATTAAATTATTCATCTACTGATGTAAGTTACTTGATCTAAATTCTGAACATGGTTTCATGACAACAGGCTCTTACACAGTGAGAATACGTTAACAAGATTAGGACTAGTTAGAGAAGCTCGGGATAATACTGCTGGTGCAGCTAAGGTATGCCTAAATTGATTTGTTTGTCTCTCTAACATTGGGATGGGCGTTCTTTATCTTAACCTATTTGCTCTTTTCTTGATGTTTTAGTTTGTTGCTTCCAACGAACTCAAAGATGTTGGGGGTAGTAGCTAGCATAACTGCCGCTAGGCTCTATGGCTTGAATGTACTTGCTCCAGATATACAGGTTTGTTATTGAAATTTGCTCAATAAAATTGTTTGATGATCAAAAGGCGTATTCAGTGTGATACTTATCTCTTATTGTTTTCAGGATGAATCTGATAATATAACTCGATTCCTCATACTGGCTAGAAAGCCTATTACTCCACGCACTGGTGATAAGCCATTCAAGGTTAGCTCATCTATTTTATTAGCTGCCGGAAATTAATTTTGGGTCTTTTCTTTACCAATATACATAGAGATGTTCTGGGAAAATTTCATCCTAAGATCTTGTGTTTTTATAAAGTTGTTGATTACTCCTCAATGTTAATATTTATTATAGGGCCAAAGACATTTTTTCCCCATGAATTTTGTCTAAATCCAAACTAACGTGAAAATTTTGTATTAACTGAGATACCCTTAAACTTTTCTTTCCCTTCAGATATGAAAAACATATTCACCATTAAACTTCGCAGTTCCTAATCTCGTTCTCATAGGAAAATATTGATAATATAAAATTTTCATGGGCCAATTAATATATGACTATAAGTCATGGGGCAAAATGACGTTTTCAGGTTAGGAAAATAAGCTACTAGCACCCTTCTTTTTTCAAGATTATTCCAAATCACCCCATCAATTTACTTACAATTAAACGTGTTAAATTTTGATGATTTTACTCTAGAGAATGTAAAATCATTGAACTGAGAGTGCAAAAAGAGCAAATTTTCAAACTTAGCGACAAAAAATAGTGAATTGGACTTGGTTTGTAAAACGTTTCTCTCGTAGAGGTTTTCCAATTTTTCAAATTCTCCTATTCATTTTTCATTTCATTACAAGTTCAATTTACCATGAAAATATCACGCGACACTGAAGGGTCTAAATTTCATAGTTTTTTAGATTAAATACCTTTTTACTCACTGAATATAGAATTTGACAAATGCCTTTTACTTTATCAGACAAGCATAGTTTTCTCACTTAAAGATGGTCCTGGAATGCTTTTCAAGCCATTTTCCATTTTTGCTTCTCAAGATATCAATGTCACTAAGGTAAGTTCCTTTTGGTGTTCTCTCTAAATTATTCAAGTGTAATTTCTTCATCAGTACAAAACTTTCATGTGGTCTCTAATATTGTTTTTGGTTGATCTAGATTGAAGCTTGCCCCTTGCAAAAGAAGACTTTCCGAGAACTTGATTACAGTGTCAACGGTTCTTCTAAGTAAGTCCATTAATTAATCTCAATTTCTAAAATCTTAAAGTCAATCTGTATGCATGTAGATAATCAGGGTCAGGACAATGCTTAGGTGCAGGGGCGGAGACAGGGGGATCGGGGGAAGGCCCCCCCCACCCCACCAAGCCTTCAAATTACCATTTTAATAAATGAAATATTCTTTTTTTAAAAATGTTATGGCTCCCCCTTATTTTTTTCCCTTGTCCTAATTCCCCTTTTTTTTTATTTAAATTCCCTCATTTTTATTTTTTTTCTTCATCTTAATTGAATCTTTGCTCTTGATATTAAATTTGTGACCCCACCCTGATTAGGTCTATAATATCATTCCTGTCTCCAATATTATTTGAGCACTCACATATATATAACATTCTGATGCAGGGAATTTCCCTATCTTTTCTATGTGGATTTTGAAGTGTTTTTGTGTGATCAAAAGGGCCAAAATGCTCTTGGGCATTTAAAGGTGGGGCATGCTAATATATAGTGCAATTATATATTCCCTATATTTTGGACAAATCTATAATAAAGTGAAGAACAAAAAGGGAAATCTATTCATTGTTACTAAGTATTGTGTTGTACTTTTTTGGCAGGAGTTTGTAACATTCTTAAGAGTGCTAGGAAGTTATGCTGCAGATACTAGTATGCCATGACTGATCTTCAAGCATTGTGTTAACATTTGCTTGAGCAAGTTGCAACCACCCTAACATAAACAAGCAACTTGCAGACACCCAAGGAGACAAGCCACCAAAAACAACTCTCAGTCCAAGAAGGTAATTCCAATTCGAAGAAAAAGAGCGGCGTTCTGATTGCTACACTGGAAAATGGGGGCAAAAAATAAAATATGTGAAAAGTTTTTTAGTGCAGATTTGTTGGGGAAATGTAAAGTTTTCAGTTGTTTCACAATTTATTTTTATTTTTTTTGTAAAACACAATATTTAATTTAATTTTTTCTAAAATATTATTGCTCTGTTTTTTTTGGTCAAAGTAATTGAAATCCAAAAATAATCTTAAGAAAAAAAATATATAGAAATACCTAGCTGGCCAAATTGCTGAAAATAAAGGAGGTAAAATGCATTTTACCTAAGGATTTCTAGAATTGAGAGTGTAAAAAGACGGCGTGCTCACACCGGTCAACTACAAGGCCCATAGGACGTTGGCAGCCCCATATCAGGGCCGATGGAGGTGTAGCTTTTATTGGTCCCACATACTATTTTAAATTATATAGATATCTCATTGGAAAAACCTAATTAGTGCCTCCATAGTATAAATAATTTTGGTCAGCTTCCACTAGCCTCACAAACTATTTCAAATTAAATAGACATTTTGAAAAAAACAAATTAACCCTCACAGTACCATTAAATTTTAACAATCAAAACCAGCCTTACTACTTTAAATTTAATAGATATTTTGAAAAAAATAATTATCCTTTGTAGTACCATTAATTTGATCTTCAAGACCATTTATCCCTTGTACACTTACTGACTTAACCTCTCTAGTAAAAGTCTTAAGTTCAACAAGATATAATTTTTTTTGTACTAAGTTTTACAAACCAGAAAAACAAACATGGATGACATGGATAGATTTAGCATGGGGTGGGGGCTACAACCTAACTAATTCTATTAAAAGTCCCAAAAAAATCATGGGTTTAAAAAAAAAAATCTTTAACAACCCAACTTAAATCGACTCTATCATACACTTGAGTAAAAAAGATGTATTACTCAAGCAAACATGGAGTGAGTATCGCTTGAAAGTAATTTATCTTAATTTTCACTTGTATTTTAGCCCCCAATAATAAATTACTAATGTGTATCTCAAGTAGAATACAAGTAAGACCAATATTTAGATATATATATATATATATATATATATATATATATATATATATGTGCACCTTGATTATATATATATATATATATATATATATATATATGCACCTTAATGGTACTGATATGGAGACCACGTACAAATGAAGAAAAATAAGGAATATATCTGATTACATTGCTTATCTTATAGAACAAACATAAAGTGCAAAAATTTAAGCATTTGTTTTTGGATTATATTATGCTTACATAAATCTAAAAGAGTTTAATGTTGTGAACAAACAGAAGTTATTTGATCTAAATACTTTTGGTGCATGACCTCTAGAGTGTAGTAATGATGAGAAAAATTCAAAATTCACATGGAGATACACTAAGGCTCTATTTGGCCTAGTTTTTAGACACTTATAAGCACTTTCTGTGAGTTTAAAAGCTGAAACTAACTTGTTTGGTCTATTTTTTATAGTTATTTTAGATAATAGTTGAAATTAAAAATAAAAATAAAAAATAAAAGGTCCAAAATGGAGCTTTTCAAAAAAGGCTTTTGCAAAGTTATTTTTATATAATGCCTGAAGTCATTTTTTTTTATTTCTCAAATATATCCTTTTACATTTTTTAAAATCCAATACTAATTATCTTAGAGAGGTTAGCGAAAAACTTTGGGAAAACGTCACATTGCCCTATAAATTCTAGGGCAATGTGAATCACAAGACAAATACATTTTAGAATATATATATATATATTCTAACATTTCCCCTCACGTGTAACCTGAATTGAGAGTGATCACACATGGAAGATTGAACACATATGGTAGATGAACACAATGAAAGGTTTAGTGCACTAGGGCATACGTGGAAGATTAAATATAAGGGTGACCCGATTTTGAGATGGGTCATACATGGACATGCGTGAAAGATAATACATGCAGAAGAAGATTGAATACACATATGACACATGTGCTGGATGAACATTTATGAAAGGTTGAGCGCACGTGGTGCATGGGTAGAAGATTAAATACAAGTGTAACCTGATTTTGATATGGATCACACATGGACAAGCGTGAAAGAAGATTGAACACACACGTAACATAATTTGAGAAGGGTTACACATGAATGAACACGCATAGAAAATAACACACGCCGAAGAACAATAAGACTAGACCATGGATCTAGCTCTGATACCATGTTAAGAATCATAGGGTTCTATTATAAAACCAATTAGTATTAAGTGGAGTAACCTATGATCTTATAAGGTGGTCTTCAAGTTTTTGATTTTCTAACAATCTTAAACTCCATTGGTCAAGAATAAAAAAATGTCATCTAAAGATTTTTATTATACAGTATATGTTCCAATTGCTCCATCATAACATACAGAGAAGGCTCCACAAAGAAGATTGAAAATTTATGCTCGATTTAGATCTCCCTCGTCAGTTCAACATATCGTGACCACACACTATAAAAAAAACTCCTTTTGGCGACAACCGAAATTCGTCTCTATGTCGTCACCAAAAGGGTATTGGCGACTACTGGCGACAGCGTGGAGATAAAAATTGGTCATTGCCAATTTGTCGCCCTGTCGCCAATTCATCACCTTTGGCGACTACATTTTAGTCTGTTGCCAAATTCGTCTCTAAATCGTCTCCCAAAAGTGTTGTCTCTACACTGTCACCAATAAAATGCCGTCTCCAAAAACATGGTGTCTCCAACCGATCTCCAAAAACAAGTCATCTCTATTCCATCTCCAAAAAAAAATTGTCTCCATTCCGTCTCCAAAAACAAGCCGTCTCTATTCCGACTCCAAAATCATTCCGTTTCCAAAAACATGCCGTCTCTAAACTATCACCGAAAATTTTCGTCACCATGTCGTCTCCAATATTGAAATTTTTATTATTTTTTTGTAAAAAAACTTTAAATGTTATTTGAGCCTTTTTTGATAATTAAAATTATTTATTATTTATTTGTTAAAAGCAAAGATAATGCTCAATCATGTAATTGAAATTATAGTTCATTTATATTGAAAAGTATATTGTATTAGGCCATTAAAAACAATAAATCCTAAATGTAATTAAACAAAGTCTTTTTATCTCTTAACATAACATAAGAACAGAAAAATTATTATTCATATCCATCACCGGATTGAGGCGGCGATTGATGAACAGGTGGCATTGGAAACATCTTTGTCAACAGTGCGATCTGTGCTCACAGTTCTTAGAGTTCTGCATTGGTTTCTTCTTAAAGTCGTTGATGCTGCTCATTCTGTTCATGTTGCATTTTACGCAATTCTTCATTCTTAGAGCATTGCAAATCAATCTTATCATTCAAGGGTATTGTGGCCCTAGCAACAGCCTACTGGAACTCTATCTCCGTGATTTGGCGTCTCCTGGTGGGTTGCGGTATGCAGACCAAACAGAAGTAGAAGATCTGACCCCATATATGCGCCCTCTGTTGGGCTTACCCATAGCCTACAAGAAGAATGCATCATAGTCTATCGGTGTCGCTGTTGAATCAGCTTCGGACGAAACTGTGGCTTGCTGCACCAGTTCTTCATACTCAGCCTGTAAATAATATTTAAGACATAACAATTTTAGACATTTCGTTGGTAAATATCAACATTTCAGTTACTTATTTACTATTATCGACAAATTGCACATACCATGGTCTGTTCTGCCTTAGGGTATGTGAATGGCCCGTCGGGGCCCTTGCGATGAGTCCTTGTGAAAACATTGGCCCTAGTCACTGGTTCTCCCCACTCCTTTACCTACAAATTTTTATTCACCAAAACATAACAAAAACATTTATGATGGGTTAAATAATTGAAGTTAATTAAGACACATCATTCAATACATACCAATCTCTTTGTAGCCTCTTCATAAGGGATAGGTCCCAAATGATGCAGAGATGGCCGGTACAGTCGGTTATCCGAGTTTCGCTGTGAAATTGCCCGCCATTTTGGGGTATCCCACCTTTCTTTCAACATATCCCATGCGGTATCGCCCACCTACTTCGGCTTCTTATTACGCGTCCGTTCTTTATTAAAGAGGTCACGTATACGACTCCCAGCTTTGAAATCGAACATTCGGCGCAGCACGGCTTCCTCACTGGGGAACCACTTGTAGACCCTCTGCAACCAATAATTAATTAATATAACATATTATTTCAACATAATCAACACAATCAATGATAACAAATAACATTACATAAAATTTACACATATTTATCATACCTGAAAATTAGCGAACCACATATTCCTAACCTTATTGGACGCCTCACTCCAACTCACCCAAAGCTCAGAATACCCGGCGTTCATTGCTCTAGTGACTTCTTTAGTTGATTCGTACGGTGTCCATCTAAACATGATCAAAAAAAAGTTGGATATTAAAAAGCCATAACATGGGGGACTAGTAGGATAGAGATAGCCGTGGAAAAAATACAAAATCAAATACTTACCCACCCTCGTCGAACGTCAAATGTGTAGGTCTATCAACCAGCCATGCAACGTAGGCATCGTGCGACGAGAACCCATAATATTTCCATGGATTTAACCTTGCAGGCCGTTCTTGAGCTGCGATTGATGACTTAGGTTGTTCAGGAATTGATGCGGATTCAGGCATCGGGTCGGGCTTAGTCACGCCATCAACGTTGACTTGTAAACCTCTGAACCTTGTTTGAGGCCGGATGATGATGTGGAAAGGGAAGACCTCTCATGTGGTGGCAATGGAATGTGAAAAAGCACATGTCCTGATGCAGCGCAATAGGAGCTCCTGACGAGCTAGTATAAGTATGTAGCCTCTGCTGAGAGTGATATGAACTGGGAAAAATCACGTGCTCTAAACCAACTAATGATGATGAGGACCCATGACTAGTTGATAACTAATCGACAGAAGACCCACGACCAACTAAAAACGGTACTATTGTGGACCTACGACCAATAATGGGGTGACGTCCACTGGAACCACGCCCAGTCGAAGCTTGACTGCCAATTGATCCACGACTAGTTGAAGGATATCCACCAGCAGATGTACTGGGTGTATGTCCACGGCCTGCACTGCCACGTAATGGCCCCGTCCTGAGAAATCGTCTAATTCTACTTGAAGAGTTATCTTTACTTGCAACTATGTCTGTTTTCTAACAAATACAAATAAGAAATTAAAAGGTAATTGACACACACATTAATAGATAGATAAACATTATCTGGTGATTTACTTATATACTGTTTTCATCTTTCCGTAAATAAGTCGAATATGTCAACATAATTGTTACATAATAAACAAACTGACTAAATATCATCACCGTCATCATGATCCGCTTCATCATCATCACAATCATCATCTTCTTCATCTTCATCTTGTGAATCATCATCATCTTCTTCTTCTTCAATCTCCTCGTCCTCTTCTTGAGCATCATGTTGAGCATGTAAATCATTAATATTTTCGTCCAATATTTTTATGTTATCACCCGATGCATGACAAAGTGGAGGTAAGTCTGCATCAGTCAGCTGTACTTCGGCCACATTCATGTCATCAGACTGAAAAGCTGTTTGGTCTTCTTCTACACTCTGTTGTCTTGATAGGTCATATATATTTCGTGGTCAGATTTTAACCACAGCCCACTAATTCATTCGATCCCTTCTGCCTCCTGGGTACTTACAGTAGTACACTTGTTCAGTCAAAACAAACGGTTCGTATTTTTGATACTTTCTCTTAACGTTCACTTCAACCTGTCTGGTCTTAAGATGATACTTCACCCCACTGTCCTTTGTGGAATCATACTAGTCACAATTGAAAAGAACGACCCTTGGATGTTGCAATGTTGGATTATGATATTCAAGTTCAATAATGTCGTTCAACACTCCATAGTATTCAACATCCTCAGTATTACCACCATTTATCCTTTTAACAAATATTTTACTATTGTAGGTTGATTTTAATTTCCCAAAATTTAATGTATGAAATCGGTAACTGTTGACCAAGTATCTTGACCAACTGCAAACCCGTCTACTAGGCCACATTGAAAGACATTTTACACGATCATCAATGTCATTAGTACCTATCAGTTGCAAATGCTAATCTGATCACTATACAAAGTCAAAGCAAAATATTACTTTATAACCAAATGGTCTTAAGATATTCTTACATGGTGATATAACCACCTCGGGAAATTATTGTAAACTTCATATTGAATTTCTGTCGAAGACAATTAGTGATAGTTTTGGCGAAGATATTCCTCAAACATGCTGTGGAAAAAAAAAACAAGTGTCCGCTTAATCTTGTAGTAAAGTATGAGGAATTGTGCTTTCCAATTTTCTAATAATTGTCATAACCGTACCTGATATAGGGGGAAACCTCTGGACAATTGGTCAAAACATAGATATATGCGGCATGCAGTTCTTCATCATCTGAGATTTGTTCTATTTCCTTCCCGATTGGACATCCCAGGTAAGTCAATATAGATAAACAACCATCAGGGTATGTCACCTCGTTATATTGGTTATTCCACGGAATACTCTCGTTCTAGTAGCCACATGTAGTTCAAAATAATAAGAACAAAAAGTAGATGATTCGTGGATGTGGTAAGCTTCACAAATTGATCCTTCAACGCATGCTTTATTCTTGACCTTCCACCTCAATCTTTGCAAAAATCTCTCGAAATGATATATCCAGTGATATTGAACCGGACCACCACAAATGGCTTCATATACCAAGTGAATTGTCAAATGCTTCATTGAATCGAAGAAACCAGGGGGTAACATCTTCTCCAAGTTGCAAAGTGCAACAACAATATTTTCCTACATCCTTTCCAAATCGGTCCTTTGAAGAGTTGTGCAACATATGTTGGTAAAGAATAAACTTAGTTGGGCAAAAACTTCCCAAACGTGTTTCGGTAGTAGCTCACGTAATGCAACCGGAAGCAAACTCTCCATAAATACATGACAATCGTGACTCTTCATGTGTGACATCTTCAGTTCCTTCATGTCCACACATCGGGATAAATTGGAAGCATGTCTATCAGGGAGTTGTAGGTCTCTAACCCATTCAAGTAGTGTTTTTCTCTTTTCCATAAGCAGTGTGTAAACACCCATCTTCAATTTATGCTCACCGCATAATTCCAGACGGTCACAAAAAGTTAATACATCAACTCTAGCTTTGAGGTTGTCTTTTGTCTTACCCTTCACCTCCATTACCGTGTTGAAAATATTATCAAACACATTTTTTTCAATATGCATCACGTCCAAATTATGTCGGACAAGATGTGTTTTCTAATAAGGCAAGTCCCAAAAAATACTTCTCTTTGTCCAATTGTGCCAATCCCCAAAACCTGGTAGTTTGCTTCCTCCTATGTCGTTTATTTTCGGGTAATCTTTCACTAGTTCCCACAACTGCATACCATCTAATCTTAGCGGTGCCCGAGATTTTTCAACTCTACCCTTGATAAAATTCTTTTTGTCATGCCGTAATACACTATTCATTGATAAGAACTGACGATGACAATCAAATAATGAATTCTTTCGACCCGTTGGTAATCGAAATATTTTTGATTAATCCATAAAATACAGGCATGACAGCTTCCCATGTATGCTCCAGCCAGACAATATACCATATGCTGGGAAATCATTTATTGTCCACATCAAAGCAGCCCTCAAAATAAATTTTTTTTGTATGGCAACATCATAACAAGGTGTACCTTCCGACCATAAATTTTGCAATTCTTCGATCAAAGGCTTTAGGTACACATCAATATTCTTACATGAAAGGATTTTTTATGCATATCCACGGTGAAAAATTGTATGGTGTCATAATGATAGGCCAACAAGAATAAGGTTGAGCATTTGAACTGTAAGGATTAAACCCATCTGAGCACACAAACCAAGCCGAACATTTCCGGGTTCATTTGAAATTCAGGATACACTCTATCGAAATGCTTCCAAGAATCAGCGTCAGATGGATGACAAATTTTTTCATCCTCCACCTGGTGATTCTTGTGCCACTACATGTGCTCTGCTATTACCTTTGACATGTATAATATTTTCAACCTTGGAGTCAATGGAAAAAATCGTAATTGTTTATATGGTTTGAACTTACTCTGTTTTGAGCCACGTGTTGTTGGTTTGAAATGTCGTTGACCACAATAATGTACATCCATTTACACAAACATCTATCTTTACATATCCTAACCCCAAGGGTCTAAAAAATTGCTTACACTTGTAAAAGTTTCCAGGCATTGTATGAGCATTTGGCAACGAATCTCTAACTGTTCCAATCATTGTGTTAAAGCATAATTCACTCATGTTATGCTCGGCCTTGACATTCATGTAACGAGACATGACAGATAACTGTGTCAGGTTCTCACAACCTTCATACAATGAAAATCAACAGCCTTCAACAACTCAAAAAAATGTTGTGCTTCCATATTAGGTTATTCTGTATAAAAGTTATCATCACCAAACTACTCCGGACCAACAGCGTCAAATACCATTGTCCTATAGTTATTTCTTTCTTCAATTGTCTCGTCATGTTCATTATTTTGAAAATTTTCCGTACGTAGATTAAAATTATTTGTCAATGGATCTATCTTTTTCACTCTCACAAGTTTTTAGATCTCTTATGCACCTTAGCTACTCTGTCTGGCTCCAATAACTTTTCCCTGTGCACCTAAATCAACCATGAGACACCACGATCTTACTCCATCGTCTAAGCCCTGCTTTCTAGCTCCACCAAGAGTCCATCGATTACCTTGACATGTGTACACCAGTTACGAGATTAACATCAATCTAAATGTTGATAGGTATTGTAGCTATAAATAATTGTGAGATACATCAAATGGATATAAAAATAATCTTCTTAAATACTGATTCAAATGAAGAGATCTATATAGAACAATCTGAGAGTTTGTGATCCCTGAAAAAGTGAAGAAGGTTGAAAACTTGTAAATCATTTTATGGATTAAAACAAGTTTTAAAAACAACGATGACATGTGTTTTATAAAATTGGAAGAGGTAATCTTGCATCTTTTTGGCTTGATAATTGGCTTCCTCGGAATTTTAAAAGATGTTTTTGGAGTTGCTTCAATTGAGAATCTGGGTCATGATCTTTCTACATAAGTAAAAGACTTCATTGAAGATAACGAGTAGAATTAGCCATCAGACCCAATCTTTGATGTTGCCAACCTTAATATTGTTAATATTTCTCCTAATCCAGTTTCATCTCATGTTATTATTTGGCTTGTAATCATAAGTTCTTAATTATATATTTGTATAAAACCTCTTTTTTTACTTGCAATGCATACATGAATTTGTAAGAATTTGATCATTCTTAAAAGATTTTGATGCAGCGTAGGTTTAAAGGGAGAAACAATTTGAATACAAGGTCGCAAAAATAAATAGAATCGAGTGAATGTCAATAGTTGGTGAAAAATTAGTATTCTAATGTGCGTGTATGCTCAATTGAAGAAAAGATGCTCAGCATAATATTCTTCTCTTTGATATGGTCCCAATACTATTGATAGTGCAAAAATCCGACTTCAAATGCTCGAGATATCACCTTCAAAAGATTGTTGTGCATGAGAATCGCTCAAATGCACTCGAGAAGGTTACTAACCAACTTGAGCTGTTGAAATCCAGAGAGATAAGCCCATAACATGCTCGAGCAGGTGGCCAACCTACTTAAGCAGGATAGTGATTTAACAAGCAGCCATTTATCTAGTTTAAATGCTCAAACTCCAACTTTGACTAGGACATTAGACTTGTTTAAATAGCATTTTACATGTTTGGAAAAAGGACTTTTGACATTCTTTTGTAACCCTAAACATAAGAAAAAACCTATCTTCATCCCAGAATAAATAAGAAATGATATTTTAGCCAAGATTAAAGGAGAAGAAGATTCACGAAGCCTTAATCATCATCATCACCATCTTCAACACATGAGCTTTCTTGCCTATTTTCTTTTATCTTGTTTTTAGTTTTTGTCATCATGTCTGCATACCAAACCCTATGATTTGGGGTGATAGTTAGCTAGTTATGTGATATTATGTTAGGATTTATGATTTTGTCATATTAATTCGTATTGAATTTCTTTAATTTGGTTTTCTCGATTAATCATACATATATACTTGTAATTAAAGTTTCGTATTTCAAGAATTCCTATTTTTCTTCCGTTGAATCTTGTAGATTCCAAGAGTACTAATTAGGAATAACTATAATCTTAATTGATAATTGGATTTAATTGAGATAGGCAATCTATCGCAATAATTTGTTCTTGATAATTGACATACTTTTTATTGAGAACAACAATGAACACATTAATACTACAGAGGAAATGTTGACCAATAAATCTGATATAAATAATTTAGGTGTGGCAGATGTTAAGTTGAGTACATCTAATAGACTCTTCCAGTGTCAGATCCCACTATTTTGAGAAAATACATCACAAGTTTAATAAATCGATAATAGTTCTATGAGAACACCTATATATGTAAACTTATTGGTAAAAGAATATTTTAGTTGGAATATTCACATACTATTTGGAGTCTAATGTACATCATAAATTCATGAGACTCATTATAGCTTGTGCAACTAGCATGTTGAGTAGATATATTAGCAATCTAAGGTAAGACTATTGGAAGGTAATTATAAGAGTTTTAAGGTATCCAATATACACTTTGAATTATGTGTTACATTATATGAGATATTCTATCATATTAGAGGGATATAACGATGCTAATTTTATATTTGATACAAAAGACTCAAAATCTGCAAGTGAATTTGTGTCTTAAGTCTAAGTCTAAAGAGTCGCTAATGAAAACCCTATCTAGTTTATTGGAGATCCCAAGATCTAAGTTCAAAGAAAAATTCAAATTATGTGCTACTCATTAGAGCATTGTGGGGGTAAAACTTCTACCTATTTCTATGATAAGCAGATAATGCTACTTGTAAAACTTTAGGATAAGTTTGGTTTTAATTATTCTTATATCTTGAAAAAATTGAATAGGGTACTACTGGATATTTTTAATAAGAAATTATATGTGTGTAGAGAGTGGGCTACTCCTATGAAAATTTTGAAGGTTGAATGCTCTAGAGTATTAATGAAACCAGGTGTTGTTTAGGACCTAAATTAACACAACTATGAAAACTTAACAAGGTCTTAGGATACACCATAGCTAAACAATTCAAGACATTATACTTACTCGTTAGCAAATAAATCTAATAGCAATCAATACTAAAGAAGGTTCAAAACCAAAAACTATCTATCTAAAGGCAGTATCTTTGTAATTGAACTCTCTCTTGTGTATGCTTATTTTTTGCATTCTTACTAGATAATTTCTATTTATGTGGAGGATTGTAAGAGTTGTGTTAATTTTCTAGCTATTTAATTAATTTGATAATTAAACAAATCAACTAAGAAAATTTGCATGAAAATAAATTTGTTGCAACAAAAGTAAGAACACAGAAATTTTAACGTGGTTCAACCAACTTGGTCTACGCCCACGCGGCCATCCCTTGGCCAACAAACCAATCCACTAAGTTTCAAGAGATTACAGACACCAATAGAAACTTACGCAATTAAAGACTCCGTCTTAACCCTTGCCGCCAAGGTGTAAGACTCTCTTTGTAGATTCTCTAGTTTGGCGAGCTCCCCTCGACTTACAAAAGTTCTCTCCCAAGAACACACCTTCTTCTCCCGAAGAATGTATACTAAAACATAATAAAAAGAGTCTTGAAACTCTAGATGGATTGGTCAATACATATGACAAGACACTGACTGTGTTGCAACCCTAAATAAAACATTCAGTACATTCTGTTACACAACATGTTGCAACACGACCTGACACAAACAGCTTATTTCTAACTCACGAATCTACTCCTTTTTCTGCTCACTGCTCGTTGTCCATCAACTGAGAAATGAGTCGCATATTTTATAGGATTTGCTGCAGATGTTGAGTATAGGTAGAAGTGTCTTCAAGTTCATCTATTTAGCTCAAGAGTTCTTGTAAGCTTGAACCTTATCATCTTATCACCTTATCCCCAAAGATATTGAAACTCTTCACACCAAAAACTCTACTTGAACTTAGACACTTCAAGGCATGAAGTCTTCTTTCATTCGGACTCCTCATAATCAATTACCTGCAATAGTCAAACAACTACACAAAATATCCACACAATATTTTTGCTAAAACATAGCCAATAAAAATAATTAAAATCAGATCCTAACAAGTCGGATTTTTAAACACTTATGAATATATTGTTTTCAACTATATTCCAAGTAGGATCTACACATTTATGTGAGATAGATAGAGTATATTCATGATTGTCTTTTCGAGTAGATGAATATAGATATTCTTATGTTAAAAACAACCAAGTTATAAATGAAAATTTTGGTGATAAATATTTAAGGTTTAACTTGGGAAAATGAAGAAATTTAGAGTTAATTTTCTCCTACATTGGAAAAGTAGAGCAAGATAGTTTCAACGTTTCCTATAAAAATCAGGGTCCTAGGCCTCAATTTTACACAAAAAAAGTGTTTTACAAAAATCTCTTGCATCCTAGTCTCCTTAGAGAAAGAGAGTTTCCTTGTTTTCTTAAGGACATTCCAACTATTATTATTATTATCATAATTATCATTATCATCATGTTTCTTTTTATTGTGAAGATAACAATATGTATATTCATGTATTTTGTTCGAAATAGATAATCTCAAATTTGAAAAAAATTAGATTACCTAGGGAATGAAATTATAACTAGGTTCATTACTTAATACCAAGCATGGGGATTGGAATAGAATTGAAAGGTTATTCTATTACAAATCCAATCTAACATACCAATCACCACTTTATCATATAAAAGATGGGACAAATTTTATTTGACATTGTCATCCAAAGTTTATATGAAACCTAAATTTTCAGTTGAGATTACCAACTTGTCAATTTGCAATTTAATTCCAAAAGAAACAATTTTTCATATTTTTCTAATATGGAACATTTATTTGGATTTTTAGGGCATTAAATGTTGGGCTGTATAGGCCCAGCCCAACATACAAAAATTTGGATCTAGCCCAATTCGGTTGAAAGTGAACTCGACTCGGCCCAACCCACCATATATAAGTGGGCCGAGTTAGGTCATATAATTTTTTACTAAGCCTATATGAGCCTAGGCCCATTTCGACACAGGACCAACCTAGCCCAACCCAACTCAAGCCGAATTCAGGCCCAACTCGAGCCCATCATAGGCCCAGTAAAAATAAGTACAATTCAAACCCACTTATTAAAAGAAATTAAAATATTATGCATTATTCAATGTAAGTTATAGTAACTAGTAACTATTTTTTAAAAAATAAATTAGCAAGTCGTAGTAACTATATTTTTTGAATAAACTAATAATAACAAGTAGCAAATTTATTTTTTAAGTTGATAGTAAATGATTTCTCATCAAATCTTTTCTATGATATTGCAAAATGAAACTTACAACTTTAATTCCAAAAAAAAAAGATATAAAATCAAAGTTGATTAAGTCTGCACTTTTCTTTACTTCTTAGTGACTTAGCTGTTGACAAGTTGGCAACAGCTTTAGACTAAATAAAAAATTTGGCAACGAGTATGTTGCCAATAGCTACTTTATTATTTTAATAAATTAATTTATTTTAATTTTTAATTTATATTTTAGTCCCTCAATAATTCTTATAAATACACTAACCATTTTTCATTCTTCTAACACCAAATCAAAATCTTCTTTCTCTCAATTCTCTATGTATTCTTAAGTGTTGAGTATTTTACAAGATTCAAATTTCAATTATTCAAAGTTTCAAAGCTAATGCAACTTTCAAGTCTCAATTTATTTTAAAGAAGAGAAACTCCACTTTTCTTCAATTGAATTGGATTGAGGTATTCTTTTAATTATAATAGTAGTTTTATTAAAATATTTATGTTCATTACCCCCAATAATGCAAATGAGACATGCAGGTCACATATTTTTTAATTCGACTCTTGGGCTTTGCACAATAGAGTTAATCTTGACTGGTTTTGACTTTGTCGTCTTGATCCCTTGAAGAATATGATAAAACTAGGCTTTAGATCAAGCAGTTTGCTAAAATATTGATATGAAGGAATAAACTACCTCTGCTGGTGATGGTAAAGTATTAATGCCCTTGAAATACTTTGTTCCTGACTAGGCACTAAAAATCTGGTATGCAGTTAGTTTTCTCCCTCCAAACTCCTTTTAAAATAATATACTTGTATTAAAATTAAAAAGAATTAGTAGAAATAGAGAAGGATATATATATATATATATATATATATATATATATATATATATATATATATTAGTGTCTGTATATTAATATATCAAAATATATCAATCACGAAAAATGGATTGGCCTAGCTCAGCCCAACTTGTGACCCATGATAGCGAGCTCATGGGCCGAGCTGAGTCTTGTATTTTGAGAAATGAGCTCAGTCTAAACATATGTGTCGAATCGAACTCAGTTTTCTCAATTCATGATTCGACATGCCAACTTTACTTGTTACCAGTTTATTAAGATGGGGACATACTCACACATAAAGCAACGAAAAAAGGCACGAAAGATTTACGCGATTTAGCCCTTTGCTCACGTCCACAATCTTATCTCGAGAATAAATATGGAAATAATAGTTATAGTTTTTCAGGACAAAACTATAAATTAAAGAAATCCTCTCTCATGCTCACAATCACCATTTTATCCGACTACACCCTATTTCAATCTCAAGGTCCAAAAAGTGTTAAAAGACATCTAACTGCAAGCTACAAGAGTCTATTTAACTAATCTTTGCCCTACAAGACAAATGCTTTTTCTGTTTCCAAGTTAATTCTAATTAAACTAGGTCTCCATTGTGTCTTAATTATGAGTTTGGGTAGAGTTGACACTTGGAATGGGTCGGCTTAGGCCCAGCCCACGAAAACTCGAACCCAGCCTAACTTAGTTAAAAGCAGACTAGACTCAGCCCAACCCATCATATATAGGTTGGCTGAGATGGGTCATGAAATTTATGAGTCAACTCATTTGAGACTAGACTCATTTCTACTCGAAACCAGCCAAGCTCAACTCTGAACTCAACCCAACTCGGGCCCATTTGATTTTTATGTTTATGCTACTAATGTACTTGTGTCTTGGATGGTTATAGCTTGTTATATAATATTTTATCATTTATGTTAATATTATTAATCTACTTCTGTCTCGTTAACGATTAAATTAATTACTTTTCTTGAAAAGATTAAGTTTAAGTTTTACTTAAATTTTTTTATTAATCCAGCTTTCCAAGTACTTTTATATATATGTGTGTATATATGTATATATATATATATATATATCTATATTTGTATTAGTGTTTGTATATGTATATTTGTATGTATATTAGTATATATAATATATTGAAAATATACTAATTACAAAAAAAAGATGGCTCAACCCAACTCGTAACCCATGGTAGTGGACTCGTAGGGCGAGTTGGGTCCCGTGTTTTGAAAAATAAGCCCAAGCTAGTTCAGCCCACCAAAAACTTGGGCCGAGCTAGCTTTAGTTCTCTCAACCCATGACTCCTGTGGGTTGGGCTGGGCTGGCCTAAATGCGAGCTCTAGGTTTGGGCTATATACTCGAACCATTACCCAACAAACCTAGGCTCAAAGTTTTAGGTCATCAAGCGCGATCTATATTATATATTTGAGAATAATTGTCTTGAACTAAATATCTACAAACACAAATATAATAACTCAAATTAATAATGAAACCAATGTTACTAGTGTATAAAGTATATATGTACTATCCTTTCCGCCAATATGTAACATTAGAGTCCACCTCTCCTAATACAAATCTTGTTTTCATGACGTGCCCAACGCATATCACAAAAGTAAGCTGCTCATATGTCAATAGTTTTGTCTCTTAGGAAAAGAACAGTAAGTGGCGTGCTGCTTTTTGCTTTTTGGTCAGAGTAAGCTGCTCATATGTCAAATACAATATATGTTTAAATTCTTTTGACTTTGACTACAGGTCTCCTGCTTATTTTCTTTCAATAACATATCAAGTTAATAAGTTGAGCATTACAACCTTTTTCATAGAGAAGTATTTGATTAAGTGGAGAGATTGTTCAAATTTATTACGCTATTTAACATGACTCACTAAAAAAAAAAAAAAAAAGAGGTCAAACCTCTCATAGAACAAAGAAAAAAAGAAGGAAAAAAAAAGACTTTTTAAATTAGTACCCCGGACGAAGTTTCAAATTTTATATAGGGCATCTCAATAACATCAAATGGCCTGAATAAATAAATAGAGAAAATTTTGACTCCAAGTTAACCCAAAAACGAATAAAACATGGATAATTATAGAACACATAATTTGACGATTATACTAGTAATAATTTTTTAATAAAAATTAATTTATTTTTTTGATTAAATATACATATAAATTTTATATACTTAGTAAAATTAGTAGAACCCCTGGCCGCTTAATAAATCCGTCAGTAGTGCTGTATATTGGTTTTTAAAAAAAATAAGGTAACGTGCCGCCAACTCTGCACCTTTGAACCATCCATTGACGAAGACATAGTGGAATCGGATGAGTTCGATTTTATAATGCAGTTTGTTATAGACCAAGAAAAACAAAAGCGGATCAGTTGGGGGACAAGTTAACTTTTACAGAAATAATTCAAGAAGCATAACAATAGCATGGGCAATAAAACTTCAAATTTGGCTTGCTACCTGTTGCGATAGAATAATCATCCTAATTTTAAATCACTGACCACTTTCCATAGAATGCGATTAATGGCGTCACTCACGTGTGTACCACAGATAGGGTAAAAATTTATCGATTTGGCTAGTTGGAGAAGTTTTTTTTTTTTGTCGAAAAGTTGGAGAAGTGAAGACTTCAAATTAATTTGGCTTGCAGTTGGAAAAGTGCAAGTCAATTGTGATACTTATTGATCATTATAGTTGTTCAGCGGAAAATAATCATGTATCGGTTCATGTTTAATTACGCAGATTTAAATCAGATAATAATTTAATCTAATTAAATTAAATCTACAATAGTTCTAGGATTACCTCTTGAAGCGTAGTTCGATATAGAATCTGAATCAAGCACCTCACGTGTGAAGACTCCAAGATTGATCCACACAGAATATGTACTTACTAATTGGATTTCTACCCCCACTAAGTTTCTAGAGAAATCCTATATATTTTTCTGACTTATAAAACTGTGCTAGCTTTTTCTCTGTCAGAATAGTTATATATATAGGAAACATATATGGCATAAGTCATAAGTGGACTGGTCTTAAACTTACCAGTCTTGTGCTCCATAATAATCAGATTACCATCTAATTACTACGAGCCCAATTAAATTAATATTTAGGACGATGCTAAATTTAATTTAATCTTTTCTCTAATCCAATTAATCTGCAAATTCCATTTGTGTGACCTCTCAGGTTCATATTTAAATGGCAGCGAATAATTAATTCAACTAATTAATTAAATTTGAACTCTTTCTAATTAATTCGCAAATCGTGAGTGACACCTAGCAGTGTATCACGATTACCCAATTAAAGATGAAGTGCAAGTATGCGACCCCAAATAGTAATTTATCTGCAATCAAATCCTACTATCTCAATTATCCCGATCGAGCCAGAGTCATGGATTGGGTCGTCAAACTCTCTTACTCGACCATATGCCAAAACCTAATTAATTAGTGACTAATGAATAAATCGTGAAACGACTTCTACTATTCCACTTTGGCCAAAGATTTCAAGTCACTCAATTAATCAGATTGCATAGGACACCCAATTGACAGTTTTCTTGTCTACACATACATTTCTGCATGACAGAATAAATCACAACCACTAAATACATTGTTTAATCCATGATTAGGACTAGCTTAATTGTACTAGCAAATCATGACATTCCTAATCATGAGATAATCGTAGTGTCTCAGGTCTGAGGATTAATAGCATAATTACATGATACAACGAATTATTAACATTCCATGTAATTCGTTGTATCGGTGGTCAAGTCCAGTTACTTATTCACAATAAGTACTTATACATCTACTATGACGATACAAGACAAATCACCCAAACTGATATCTCATATAATTTGGTTAGTAGACTGTAATCCGATTTATCGGGATAAACTAACGCCCAATTAGTTTATCCTATGATCGGGGACAACTTTTAGAATATATTTATGATTATAGATTTCGTTACTCATATCCTTACTCCTAAGGATAGAATCTATAAATAGTATTCTAATGATTTTATTTATTTAGTCAAAACATTTATAATAATAAATAAACTGCCCATATTAAATGAATTAATAAATTAAATAACACATTATCCATAATTCCAAAATTACAATTTATTGGCTTTTTGGGCATTATTCCTAACAATCCCCCACTTGCACTAAAGCCAATCAGAATGGTATCTCATACCCATCCCCTCTAAGTGTCGATCCAAAGACTGCTTAGTCAGAGCCTTGGTCAACGGATCAGCAGTGTTATCTGCTGAAGCCACTTTCTGTATCGCTATGTCACCTCTTCCCACAATTTCTCGGATAATGTGGTAACACCTCTCTACGTGTTTGGATTTTTTGTGAGACCTTGGTTCCTTAGCTTGCGCTATCGCTCCATTATTATCACAATGCAAAGGCACTGCAACCTCAATGGAGGGAACCACTCCAAGTTCCGAGACGAACTTCTTGATCCAAACTACCTCTTTTGCTGCATTTGATGCTGCGATCTATTCGGCTTTTGTAGTGGAATCTAGAGTCATACTCTGTTTGAAACTCTTCCAACTGACAGCTCTTCCATTACAAACGAATATGAATCCAGATGTGGATTTATGATCATCCACATCAGATTGAAAATCCGAGTCTGTGACCCCTCGATTTTCAATTCCCCTCCTCTATATACCAAGACCATATCCTTGGTCCTATTCAAGTACTTCAGGATATTCTTGACTGTTATCCAGTGTTCCTCACCTGGATCTAACTGATATATGCTAGTAACACTTACAACATGAGCAATATCAGGCCTAGTACATAGCATGGCATACATAAGGCTTCCAATTGCTGAAACATATGGAGTCCTATTCATCCTCTCTCTTTCTTCAGCTGTCTTAGGACTCATAGCCCTAGAGAGATGAATGTCATGTCTAAAAGGTAACAACCCCTTTTTAGAATCCTGCATGTTAAACCTCTTTAACACCTTATCTATGTACGTACTCTGGAAGAGACCTATCAATCCTTTCGATCTATCTCTATAGATTCAAATTCCTAGGATATAGGTTGTTTCTCCCAAGTCTTTCATGGAGAATGTTCCTGATAACCAGACCTTGACAGATGACATCATACCAATGTCATTCTCAATCAGTAGTATGTCATCTACATACAAGATGAGGAATATTACTGCTTTATTGTTGACTTTCTTGTAAACACAAGGTTCGTCTTCATTCTTAATGAAGCCAAATGTTCTAACGACCTTGTCAAAACGTTTGTTCCAACTCCTTGAGGCTTGTTTGAGTCCATAGATGGATCTCTTTAGCTTACACACTTTGTGACTTTCACCCATGGATTCAAAACCCATTGGTTGTTCCATATAAATGTCTTCTTCAATGAAGCCATTAAGAAAAGCCGTTTTGACATCCATCTGCCATATCTCATAATCATAGTGTGCAGCTATAGCTAATAAAATCTTAATGGATTTGAGCATTGCTACTGGCGAGAAGGTTTCCTCATAGTCAACTCCTTGTCTCTGACAGTAACCTTTTGCCACTAACCTTGCCTTGAAGGTTTCCACCTTCCCATCTACACCCTTCTTTCTCTTATATACCCATTTGCACCCAATAGGTACAATACCTTCAGGTGGGTCTACAAGATTCTAGACTTGATTGGTGTGCATTGAATCCATCTCTGATTTCATGGCTTTAAGCCATTTTCTTGAGTCCCTATCAGAAATAGCTTCTTCATAGGTTAGGGGATCATCGACATGATCACTATCATCCAATGTGAACAACTCTTGTCCTTGACTATGAAGGTAGCTATATCTTGTGGGAGGACGAACACTCCTTAAAGATTTGCGTATCTGTGGTGAAGCAGTTGGTTCTTCTTGAATAGTTTCATCTTGGATCAAATCCTGGGTTTCTACCTAGTCAATTGGTTGTTCAATGTTTCCCTCATTAAGCTCTACTTTTCTTCCTAAACCACCTTCTTGGATGAACTCTTCCTCCAAGAATATGGCATGTCTGCTGACGAAGACTCTCTGGTAAGTAGGGGAATAAAAGTTGTATCCCAATGAATCCTTGGGATAACCAATGAATCTGACTTTGTCAGATCTCGCTTCCAATTTCTCAGTTTTAACCATTTTAATGTAAGCAAGACAACCCCATACTCTAATGTGAATAAAGCTGGACTTCTTATTTCTCCAGATCTCATAAGGAGTACTTACAACTGATTTGGAAGTGACCCTATTCAAGATATATGCCGCAGTGAGAAGAGCATGGCCCCAAAGGCCAATGGGTAAATCGGTATAAATCATTATTGATCATTTCTATTGTCATCTTTCTTTATATCAAGTATATAAAGCCCATTTACTAGTTTGCCAGTGCTAATTATTTCTCAAATAAATGGAACATCCATTATCCATAAATTTAAATTCAAAACCATTTAGAACCAAAACTGAAATAGAAACGATGTTTTTTAAGGCACTAGGCAAAAAATAAACAATTGTCTAAAATTAAAGTAAATTCTAATGACAAAGTAAGACAACATGTCCCTATAGCTAATGCAACAACCGTTGTTCCATTTCCCACCTTCAGAACTACGTTGCGTTCTCCAAAAGCTCTACTCTTCCTTAGTTCTTTTCATCTACCTTTGATATATAATGAGCATATTCAAGAGCTGAGGTAAGGAGCGCTCAATGTCATTCATCTGGAAATTGACAATGAAGGAATAGTAGGATTCAGGAAGAGACTGAAGTATCAAGTCAGTTTGCAAGTTTGAATCTATAGTGAAATTCAAGGATTCAAGGCGCTCGATCAAACCGATCATCTTAAGAACATGTATATTAACATCTGATCCCTCACTCATCCTCAATCGGAACAATTCCCTAGATATCTCATATCTAGCAACCTTATTTTTCACACTATACAACTCTTGCAAGTGTGTGATGATTTCAGTGACATCTTCCATGACCTCGTGTTGACGTTGAAGCTCATTTGACATTGAAGCCAAAACATAGCTCATGACCTTCAACGCATCATCACGCCATTTCCTAAAGGTTTCCAGTTCCTCTTCAGTTGCCTCCTCAGGCAACTCTTCAGGAAGTAGACCATCAAGCACATATTCAATCTTCTCGGATCTCAATATAATTTTCAAGTTGCAGAACCAGTCAGCAAAATTTGGTCCTGTCAAATAGTTCTTATCTAGGATAGTTGCAAGAGGATTCATTTTTGACATATAACTACAGAAATTAATTTGAAATTAGATAACGTATTATTAACTACTTGACTTGGGTCTTTAAATCAAATAGTACCCCCATTAAATTTTTCGGATCCCACACTTCCCTAGTAGAAAACAGAAAATCAAATAAATGATTTTCTTAGTGGATTGGAGGGCCCATTAATTTTTGTTTCACCTCACATTATAAATTTTCGGTGATACAAAAACTAATGAGTGAATAACATCTTATTCAATGCATCACATACAAATCCCAATTTACTTGCCTACAATTCCATTGACCTCACATTATAGATTTTTGGTCTCTAAGAATTGTTTAAGTCAAACCCATTATCCTAAAAAAATTGGATCAATGCAATACCGACCCCTCACATGATAGATTTTTGGTAGCCAGTAAGAATCCAAATTCTCCTACATCTCATGTTTTATAGACTTAGTTTACACATTAATACAAATAAATAGCCCCCTATGTGTCCACAACCAGCTACTCACTTGCTTAACACATAAACTAAACTATGATAATGGAAGGCAATGATATAATCTACTCTTAGACTACATCATTATTAACTTAATATTTGGAGTGGAAAGATTTGACGGTCTTTAATTAAGGTCTCACTTTTAACATGCTTCTGGTTTCAATTTATCATATAAACTAAATTAGAAACATCCATGCATTTAATATATATCGCATAATAAATAAATGCATGTAAATAAATAGGATGATCATGGACTAGGAGCACTATCAACCCGAGCCACTGGGTTGAATTTCTAAAATTAAATTAGGGCCCATTAATTAGGGCTATTCCTTGTTGGTCTTCTCAAAACTCCTTCGGCGAACCGGGTCCACCAACTCCTTGATGCGTCCTGCTTGGTCTCCTTGTTACATTTATGTATATAGATTCCTAATCTAGTGGGATACATAAATGGGAATAGGGGTTTTATATTATCAAAATGGGTAAGAGGCATGCAAGCCCCATTTAAATAATTACATAAAACTCAAATGAATAAATAAATAAATAAACATACATTCATTCATTCATCATTCATTTATCCATTCTAGTCCATGATCATCCAAGCACATAATCATAAAATAGGTAATCTACGAATATGGCACAATTAATTTCCTTGATATAATCTCATTATATCTAGTTGTCTAAATTTAATAAACTATTTATTAAATAAGAAAAATATCTCATATTTTAAAATAAATAAAACACCTTTTATTTATTGATTATAATTAATAAAAAATTTATTAATTAAATATCTTAATATCCTTTTCGGGCTTTAAATAAAAAGGAGTTTTATTAAAATAAAAATTTGGGCTA
Organism: Ehretia macrophylla; assembly: GCA_037974665.1. Taxonomy (NCBI): domain Eukaryota; kingdom Viridiplantae; phylum Streptophyta; class Magnoliopsida; order Boraginales; family Ehretiaceae; genus Ehretia; species Ehretia macrophylla. Next base: position 32,664,531 of record CM075768.1, read on the forward strand.
AATTAATAAAAACCAACATTTTTATTAAAACATAGTCAGCCCAAATATTTTAAAACACTATTTTAAAACAACTCATCAAAGCCCAAAAACCTTTAATAGCCCAATGAGAAAATAAATAAAAAAATTAAATCAAGGTCCAAAACCCATCAACCCATGACACTTGGGTCATGGGTTTCAAACTTGGATCCAGATCTAAATTGGATCCAGATCTGGGTCAGAAAACCCTAACCCAAAAAAAAAAAATTTCTTTTCTTTTCTTTCTCCCTCCCCCCCCCCCTATCCCCTTTACCTTTTCTACCATGGCTGCACCTTACAGCCATGGTGGCTGCCTTGAAGGCAGCGCTGCTGCCTCCTTGTGCAGCCACGCTGCCTGGCAGCACGCACTACTGTGCCCAGCAATGCCTAACGGCACTACTGGGTGCAGCGGCGGCCTTTGGCGCGGCTGCAGCAGCAGCGCCGGCAGTGGCCTAGCCACTACTGGCTACGGCGGCGCCGCTGCAGAGAGGGGCAAAAATATAATTTTTTTTCTCTTTTTATTTTAAAACTGATTTTTAAAATATGTAAAGAATCTGAAAAATATGTTGATAAACATATAAAAACAGAACAATGAAATTATTTTTTAGAAAAACTATTTTCCATAAAATTTTTAATTATGCAAAATAATTTTTCACATAATATTAGGAAGAAACTAATGGGCTCTAATTTTAATAAAATTAAACAACTTTAAGAAATTGTGCTATAAACGTTAAATCGCATAAGAAACATGAATAGTGGCTCTAATACCACTGTTGGGAAATATACATGACAATTAAAATAATTGCGTAGCGGAAAATAATCATGTATCCGTTCATGTTTAATTACGCAGATTTAAATCAGATAATAATTTAATCTAATTAAATTAAGCCTGCTATAGTTCTAGGATTACCTCTTGAAGCGTAGTTCGATGTAGAATCTTAATCAAGCTCCCCACGTGTGAAGCCTCCAAGAGTGATCCACACAGAATCTGCACTTGCTAATTGGATTTCTACCCCCACTAGGTTTCTAGAGAAATCCTATATATTTTTCTTACTTATGAAATTGTGCTAGCTTTTTCTCTGTCAAAATAGTTCTATATATAGGAAACATATATGACCTAAGTCATAAGTGGGCTGGTCTTAAACTTACCAGTCTTGTGCTCCATAATAATCAGATTACCACCTAATTACTACGAGCCCAATTAAATTAATATTTAGGACGATCCTAAATTTAATTTAATCTTTTCTCTAATCCAATTAATCTGCAAATTCTATTTGTGTGACCTCTCAGGTTCATATTTAATTGGCAGCGAATAATTAATTCAACTAATTAATTAAATTAGAACTCTTTCTAATTAATTTGCAAATCGTGAGTGACACCTAGCAGTGTATCACGATTACCCAATTAAAGATGAAGTGCAAGTATGCGACCCCAAATAGTAATTTATCTGCAATCAAATCCTACTGTCTCAATTATCCCGATCGAGCCAGAGTCATGGATTGGGTCGTCAAACTCTCTTACTCGACCATATGCCAAAACCTAATTAATTAGTGACTAATGAATAAATCGTGAAACGACTTCCACTATTCCACCTTGGCCAAAGATTTCAAGTCACTCAATTAATCAGATTGCATAGGACACCCAATTGACAGTTTTCTTGTCTACACATACATTTCTTCATGACATAATAAATCACAACCACTAAATACATTGTTTAATCCATGATTAGGACTAGCTTAATTGCACTAGCAAATCATGACATTCCTAATCATGAGATAATCGTAGTGTCTCAGGTCTGAGGATTAATAGCATAATTACATGATACAATGAATTATTAACATTCCATGTAATTCGTTGTATCGGTGGTCAAGTTCAGTTACTTATTCACAATAAATACTTATACCTCTACTATAACGATACGAGATAAATCGCCCAAACTGATATCTCATATAATTTGGTTAGTAGACTGTAATCCGATCTATCTGGATAAACTAACGCCCAATTAGTTTATCCTATGATCGGAGACAACTTTTAAAATATATTTATGATTATAGATTCCGTCACTCATATCCTTACTTCTAAGGATAGAATCTATAAATAGTATTCTAATGATTTTATTTATTTAATCAAAACATTTATAATAAATAAATAAACTACCCATATTAAATGAATTAATAAATTAAAGAACACATTATCCATAATTCCAAAATTATAATTTATTGACTCTTTGGACATTATTCCTAACACCGACATTATTTGAGCACTGGCATACAACATTCTGGTGCAGGCAATTTCCCTATCTTTTTCTACATTGATTTTGAAGCATCTGTCGCCGATCAAAAGGCACAAAATGCTCTTGAGCATTTAAAGGTAGAGCACACGAAAATTTAGTACTATTATATATATAGTATGTTTTTGCTAGATGTGTGTGACTAAGTTAAAACAGGAAATTTATTCCTTGTCACTAAGCATTATATTGTACTTTTCTTGCAGGAGTTTGTAACATTTTTAAGAGTGCTTGGAAGTTATCCAGTAGACACTAGTGCTCCATGATTGAGGTTCAAGCTTGGAGTTAATATTTTCTTCAGCAATTCGCAGCCACCCTAACATACACAGGCGTCTATATAAACCCAAGGAGGCAAGCCACCGAAAGCAACTGTCAAACAAACGGAGGCATAAAATAAAATATGTGAAAAGTTTCAAAATATTCTTTTTATTCTTTTGTAAGAGATCATTTCTCTCATTGATTCGTTGTCAAAAGAATTGGAGTCCTTTTGTAAATTTTGTCGAAATTATTGATCAAATTTTGTAAGCCAAATTATCTTTTATTCTTTTCTTGTCTTTCACTGAAGAACTAGACAAAGAAATATGTTAAAGACTTATGGAAGAAAAACCCAAAAAATGAAGAGAAATAGAAAGTCTTTCCTTCGATATTTTCCTTTTTTATTCTTTTTTATTTTATCTGCATTGGTCTCCCTAATTACATATTAGGACACTATAGGGATGAATTTTAAATCTTGAATTACTGCAAAGAAAAATTAATTTCGCCTGCAATATCCTTTATTCAAGGATTTGGATTCCTAACTACTTATCATTAATGATCTCCTAGATTACATTATTAGGGGATTCAAATCCTTTATTCAATAAAACAGGCCTCAAGATAATAAACCTGATTAACAAAACTTTGCACAAATTTCAGGATCCAACTTCTTCCCATGGTCTTGTAAAATCAGATTTAGAGCAGCAAATGTACTCGCAAACGTCATAATACCAAGCAAGTGAAAATGAAATCTAACAATAAAACAACAATGCCCCAATATTTACTTGGAAATCTTTAACCGGGTTAAAGACGCGGTACCATAAGTCCTGATAAAATCTTCCATTATAAAATTAAGGACATTACACAGCTTCTAACATTGACTTTATGAATCATTCAACCAAGATGGCCATAGTCCTAATGCCCGTAAAAATGAAAGAAAATAACAGATGAAGGTGATGGAATTAGGTGTTTTAAACCCTTATGAATATGTTGTTTTGAACTATATTCCAAGTATGACAAACAAAAAGCTATATTCCAAGTCAATATACTAACATTCTTCTTTCCAAGTATTTGAACGTAGCATATTCATGTATTAAAAATTGCTTCGGAAACAGATCTTTCAAAAGATTATCAATGCGGAGGAAAAGGTGAACACTCTGGAAAAGAAACTTGCAGAAGATCCAACTAGCTCAAATAGAAAGGAACTCTCAAAAGCTTAAGCTGATTTGTTTAGAGAACTTGCCAATGAGGAAAAATTCTGGCAGCAGATGGTTGGTGGAAGGGGAAAGAAACACAAAATACTATCAAGCAATCATGAGAAAAAGGAGGTACAAAAACTATGTGTGGAGAATTGAAAATGAGAGGGAGGAAATTTTGGAGAACCCTCAAGATATCAAAGAAGAAGCCATTTAATATTTCTCAAATCTCCTAAAGAATGATGGAAATGGTTCTCAGCAGCCTCTTGACACAAATTGGAGCTTCATTCCTCACCTCATTGGTCAGAATGATAATTTGATGGGGAATAGTCTTCCATCATTGGTCAAGGATTTGGATTCCTAATAAAGTTATGCAATCATTTTTCCATAACTACTTCACTTTACTATTATTGATCTCCTTGATTACACTATTAGGAGATCCAAATCCTCTATTCAAAGAAACAGGGACTTGACTCCTCTACAATTCATTTTTCTACAATTCTACGCAATAGTTATCTCGATTAATGCCAAGTGTGACTAAATATCATCTACCGACTATATTAATCTTACTAAACTAACTTTTCAACCATGGTTAGAAACCATTAAATACCAAAATTTTAACTACCATATTTAATTAGTAAAACAAATATGGAAACAAATGATTGTAAAAAAAAAATCCATTCATGCCCCAAGAATAACAATTCACTAAAATTTAAGATAATAAGAAATAAAGTTACTAACTCTACTATCAGCACGAGTTAGCTCAAACAAAAAACAAAAGAAATAAACAAAAAGTTTGAAGCTTTATAAAGGAAAAGGTAGAAAAGTTGGAAAAAATAATTATTTTGTAGTGTTTAAATGTGATCTAAGTAAAAAAAAAAAAAAAAAAAGGGTATCTCTAAAATTGTGTAAATGAACTTCGTTTGAAATTGTTTTGTTATAATTGCTTCAACTGTAACAATAAGAGATGCTACCTACTCTCTTTTATACATATATCGTCTTTTTTACTTTCTCTCTAAATGATGAGCCGGAATCGTAACGCTTTTTAAGCTTCACTAGACAAGTTGAAGCAAATATTATATGGCTTCTTTTATTTTTATTTTTATTTAAAAAAATAAATCGTATGACTTCTTGGAGCAAAAATCAAATGGCTTAATTTTTTTTTTGTCCAACTTCTATAGATTTTTCTCAAAATTTTAAAGACCATTTATTTTTCACACTAAACACTTTGTGCATTTTTTTATTGAGCCTATAATTAAAGCTATAATATTTTTTTTTTTCTCAAGACTTTAAAGACCATAAACCACTTGCCATAAAAAATGCTCACGTAACATTTTTTGGAGCAAAAAAAATGTATGGCTTTTTTTTTGGTCAAAAAAAAAAGTATGGCTTCAAAAGCTAAATATGGCTTCCATATTTGTTTTTCCAATTAAAAATGGTAGTTTAGATTTGGTATTTAAAATTTTTTATTCATAGTTAAAAAGATAGTTTAGCCAGATTAATATAGTCCGTTGATAATATTTAATGACACGTGGATTAATCGACATGAAAATTGAAATTATAGAGAATAGAATTGTAGAGGAGTCAAGTCCAAAAAATGGGCCTCAAGATTCCAGCCACGATTTGTGAAAATCAATATGAAACTGTTGAGGAAGATAATAAACCCAAATAACAAAACTTTGTGAAAATGTACTCGTAAACGTCATAATACCAAGAAGCACGTGAAAATGAAATCTAACTACAAAACAACAATGTTCCAATATTTACATGGAAAACTTTAATGAGATGAAGATGGCCATGGTCCTAATGCCAGATTATCAAATCGTGAATCGTATCGTGAATCGAAATACAATTTTTTTGAATCGTGAATCGTACCAATTCGGTCACAAATTTAAAACTAGAATTCTAGATGATAATTTATATTTGGTCTTGTAATTATAGTCGAAATCTCATGTTAAATCATGAATAGGTTTTTTTATTTTATTTGTTCATGTTTTTAATAATAGGCTAATTGTATATTGCTTGCAAAAAATTGAAGTGGGATTTTGGTTTTTTTTTTTTTAGACTTTTTTTGGTTTGACCCGAATCGGGAACGATTCACCGAATCGCACGATTCACTACGATTCATCACAACTCATTACGATTCGGTGACCGATTCATCCAAATTAGCGATTCACTAATAGATTTGAATTGATTTTTATGCGAATCAGATCGAATCGTATGATTCGTATCACGAACCGTACGATTTTGAAAACTATGCCTAGTACTATTACAAATACATATATGAAAATGGACAGCAAAACCAACTAACTAACCTAAGATGTTATAATTTATTGGGACAAATTCAATCCTCACCAACATATTATATGTCAATAAGAGACCTTTTCTTTATCAAGATTCTAACAAATAAAATTTATTAATAAAAATAGCAGGACCTATTTCTTTTAATAGGCTGTCTACGTACCCAATCGGGATTAAGAATGGATCAAGGTGCACGTAGTTCTTACAACATATAAAATCCCTAACAACTTTTAGTATAGTGTTCTACTTCCCTTATAACAATCAGGGTCCTAGGTTTGGATTTTACACACAAACGTTTTACAAAATTCGCAAGTATTTGTAGTTATGAGTGCTCCTATTGCAAGAAGAAGAAACCGTTGTATCTTGAGGGGCTTGCAATATGAAGTGTCAATATCCATAGCAGGGCGCTAAAGTGTTAAAGGATATTGAATCCAATTTAAGCCTTGGTCTAAGTTTTTTTTAATTATTGTAATTATTGTTATTGTTTTAACTATTTTATATATATATGGATAAGATTATATTCCTATTAGATATTCTAGAATATATTCTATCAGAATTTATTTTGGTCCAAATTTACATTTAATTTTTTTATGTTTATAATTCTGAAATTATTTGCTGATAAATTGTTTTTGTTAGAATTTTAGTCTAGTGCTATACATTTTAAATCCATTAGTTACTGAAATTGATTTCCAATTAGATTAAAGTGCTTTCGTTTGTATATTTTGAAATTAATATTCTATCAAAATTAATTTGTCAGAATAATTTCAATTTGAAGTGTTGGAGACTGTAAATGTAAGTGTTGATGATGATCCGGTGATGCCAGAAGCCCAACTCATGGTAGTCTCTCTTGATCCTCAAGGCCCCGTGGTACCCGAAGCCCATCCCATGATTGAACCCACTATTCCCCAAGGTTCTCTTGCTCATGACATTCACGCTTTTTTAAATGCCCATCAATCCACCTACATCCAAAATAACCTCCTCTAAATCTAAAAATGGATCCCCTAGATCCATACATGATTCCCCAAATTCCAAATCCGATACCCCCAAATTCAAATTTCATCCTCGCCATAATGAATCATGGGGCTTGCTTGCCTCCACCCTCCCACATAATGATCTTTTGGAGGTTGTTGTTTTCATTGATTTTTGAGGAGCTTGAAGAACCATGAAGATTTTGTGATGCTCTTGTCTCTTTGATTTTAAGTTTTTGTTGGTTTACTACTTTGATGGCTTATGATTTTTTGATTGGTCCATTTGGCTTGGTTTTCTCCTAATCTTTTCATGTGGGGGAAATTCTTCTCCTTTGCTTTTTAGTTCACCATATAAAACTCCTAACGAATCTCCAACTCTCCATGTTGGGTCTCAACCCCACCTTAATCCATATTCATTGTCGATGGATCTATCTTTTTCACTCTCACAAGTTTTTAGATCTCTTATGCACCTTAGCTACTCTGTCTGGCTCCAATAGCTTTTTCCTGTGTACCCAAATCAACCATGAGACACCACGATCATACTCCATTGTCTAAGCCCTGCTTCCTAGCTCCACCAAAAGTCCATCGATTACCTTGACATGTGTACACCAGTTACGAGATTAACATCAATCTAAATGTTGATAGCTAATGTAGCTATAAATAATTGTGAGATACATCAAATGGATATAAAAATAATCTTCTTAAATACTGATTCAAATGAAGAAATCTATATAGAACAATCTGAGAGTTTGTGATCCCTGAAAAAGTGAAGAAGGTTGAAAACTTGTAAATCATTTTATGGATTAAAACAAGTTTTAAAAACAATGATGACATGTGTTTTATAAAATTGGAAGAGGTAATCTTGCATCTTTTTGGCTTGATAATTGGCTTCCTCGGAATTTTAAAAGATGTTTTTGGAATTGCTTCAATTGAGAATCTGGGTCATGATCTTTCTACAGAAGTAGAAGACTTCATTGAAGATAACGAGTGGAGTTAGCCATCAGACCCAATCTTTGATGTTGTCAACCTTAATATTGTTAATGTTTCTCCTAATCCAGTTTCATCTCATGTTATTATTTGGCTTGTAATCATAAGTTCTTAATTATATATTTGTATAAAACCTCTTTTTTTACTTGCATTGCATACATGAATTTGTAAGAATTTGATCATTCTTAAAAGATTTTGATGTAGCGTAGGTTTAAAGGGAGAAACCATTCGAATACAATGTTGCAAAAATAAATAGAATCGAGTGATTGTCAATAGTTGGTGTAAAATCAATATCCTAATGTGCGTGTATGCTCAATTGAAGAAAAGATGCTCAGCATAATATTCTTCCCCTTGATATGGTCCCAATACTATTGATAGTGCGAAAATCCGACTTCAAATGCTCGAGATATCACCTTCAAAAGATAGTTGTGCATGAGAATAGCTCAAATGCGCTCGAGAAGGTTACTAACTAGCTTGAGCAGCTGAAATCCAGAGACATCAGCCCATAACATGCTCGAGCAAGTGGCCAACCTACTTAAGCAGGTTAGTGATTTAACAAACAACCATTTATCTAGTTTAAATGCTCAAACTCCAACTTTGACCAGGACATTAGACTTGTTTAAATAGCATTTTACATGTTTGGAAAAAGGACTTTTGACATTCTTTTGTAACCCTAAACATAAGAAAAAAACCTCTCTTCATCCCAGAATAAATAAGAAATGAGATTTTAGCCAAGATTAAAGGAGAAGGGGATTCACCAAGCCTTAATCATCATCATCACCATCTTCAACACATGAGCTTTCTTGCCTATTTTTTTTAACTTGTTTTTAGTTTTCGTCATCATGTCTGCACACCAAACCCCATGATTTGGGGTGATAGTTAGCTAGTTATGTGATATTATGTTAGGATTTGTGATTTTGTCATATTAATTCGTATTGAATTTCTTTAATTTGGTTTTCTTGATTAATCATACATATATACTTGTAGTTAAAGTTTCGTATTTCAAGAATTCCTATTTTTCTTTCGTTGAATCTTGTAGATTCCAGGAGTACCAATTAGGAATAATTATAATCTTAATTGATAATTGGATTTAATTGAGATAGGCAATCTATCGCGATAATTTATTCCTGATAATTGACATACTTTTTATTGAGAACAATAATGAAAACATTAATACTACAGAGGAAATGTTGACCAATAAATCTGATATAAATAATTTAGGTGTGGCAAGTGTTAAGTTGAGTACATCTAATAGACTCTTCCAGTGTCAGATCCCACTATTTTGAGAAAATACATCACAAGTTTAATAAATCGATAATAGTTCTATGAGAACAACCTATATATGTAAACTTATTGGTAAAAGAATATTTTAGTTAGAATTTTCACATACTATTTGGAGTCTAATGTACATCATAAATTCATGAGACTCATTATAGCTTGTGCAACTAGCATGTTGAGTAGATATATTAGCAATCTAAGGTAAGACTATTGGAAGGTAATTATAAGAGTTTTAAGGTAACCAATATACACTTTGAATTATGTGTTACATTATATGAGATATTCTATCATATTAGAGGGATATAACGATGCTAATTTTATATTTGATACAAAAGACTCAAAATCTGCAAGTGAATTTGTGTCTTAAGTCTAAGTCTAAAGAGTCGTTAATGAAAACCCTATCTAGTTTATTGGAGATCCCAAGATCTAAGTTCAAAGAAAAAATCAAATTATGTGCTACTCATTAGAGCACTGTGGGGGTAATACTTCTACCTATTTATATGATAAGCAGATAATGCTACTTGTAAAACTTTAGGATAAGTTTGGTTTTAATGATTCTTATATCTTGAAAAAATTGAATAGGGTACTACTAGATATTTTTAATAAGAAATTATATGTGTGTAGAGAGTGGGCTAGTCCTATTAGAATTTTGAAGGTTGAATGCTCTACAAGTATTAATGAAACCAGGTGTTGTTTAGGACCTAAATTAACACAACTATGAAAACTTAACAAGGTCTTAGGATACACCATAGCTAAACAATTCAAGACATTATACTTACTCGTTGGCAAATAAATCTAATAGAAATCAGTACTAAAGAAGGTTCAAAACCAAAAACTATATATCTAAAGGCAGTATCTTTGTAATTGAACTCTTTCTTGTGTATGCTTATTTTTCGCATTCTTACTAGATAATTTCTATTTATGTGGAGGATTGTAAGAGTTGGATTTTTAAACACTTATGAATATATTGTTTTCAACTATATTCCAAGTAGGATCTACACATTTATGTGAGATAGATAGAGTATATTCATGATTGTCTTTTCGAGTAGATGAATATAGATATTCCTATGTTAAAAACAATCAAGTTATAAATGAATATTTTGGTGATAAATATTTAAGGTTTAACTTGGGAAAATGAAGAGATTTAGTGTTAATTTTCTCCTACATTGGAAAAGTAGAGCAAGATAGTTTCAACGTTTCCTATTAAAATCAAGGTCCTAGGCCTCAATTTTACGCACAAAAAAAGCGTTTTACAAAAATCTCGTGCATCCTAGTCTCCTTAGAGAAAGAGAATTTCCTTGTTTTCTTAAGGACATTCCAACTATTATTATTATTATAATTATAATTATCATTATGTTTCTTTTTATTGTTAAGATAACAATATGTATATTCATGAATTTTGTTCGAAATAGATAATCTCAAATTTGAAAAAATTAGATTACCTAGGGAATGAAATTATAACTAGGTTCATTACTTAATACCAAGCATGGGGATTGGAATAGAATTGAAAGGTTATTTTATTACAAATCCAATCTAACATACCAATCACCACTTTATCGTATAAAGGATGGGACAAATTTTATTTGACATTGTCATCCAAAGTTTATATGAAACCTAAATTTTCAGTTGAGATTACCAACTTGTCAATTTGCAATTTAATTCCAAAAGAAACACTTTTTCATATTTTTCTAACATGGAACATTTATTTGGATTTTTAGGGCATTCAATGTTGGGTTGTATAGGCCAAGCCCAACATACAAAAATTTGGATCTAGCTCAATTCGGTTGAAAGTGAACTCGACTCAGTCCAACCCACCACATATAGGTGGGCCGAGTTAAGTCATATAATTTTTTACTAAGCCTATATGAGCCTAGGCCCATTTTGACAAAGGACCAACCTAGCCCAACCCAACTCAAGCCGAATTCAGGCCCAACTTGAGCCCATCATAGGCCCAGTAAAAATAAGCACAATTCAAACCTACTTATTAAAAGAAATTAAAATATTATGCATTATTCAATGTAAGTTATAGTAACTAGTAACTATTTTTTAAAAATAAATTAGCAAGTCGTAGTAACTATATTTTTTGAATAAACTAATAATAACAAGTAGCAAATTTATTTTTTAAGTTGATAGTAAATAATTTTCATCAAATCTTTTCTATGATATTGCAAAATACAACTTACAACTTTAATTCCAAAAAAAAAAGATATAAAATCAAAGTTGATTAAGTCTGCACTTTTCTTTACTTCTTAGTGACTTAGCTGTTGACAAGTTGGCAACAGCGTTAGACTAAATAAAAAATTTGGCAACGAGTATGTTGCCAATAGCTACTTTATTATTTTAATAAATTCGTCAGTAGTGCTGTATATTGGTTAAAAAAAAAAAAAAAGGTACCGTGCCGCCAACTCTGCACCTTTGAACCATCCATTGACGAGGACAGAGTGGAATCGGATGAGTTCGATTTTTCAATGCCGTTTGTTATAGACCAAGAAAAACAAAAGCGGATCAGTTGGGGAACAAGTTAACTTTTATACTGGAGACTTGATTTTTTTGAGCTTAATAAGATGATCTTAGCTTTTCTAGTAAAAAAAAAAAAAAAAAAAAAGTTAACTTTTACAGAAATAATTCAAGAAGCATAACAATAGCATGGGCAATAAAACTTCAAATTTGGCTTGCTACCTGTTGCGATAGAATAATCATCCTAATTTTAAATCACTGACCACTTTCCATAGAATGCGATTAATGGCCTCACTCACGTGTGTACCACAGATAGGGTAAAAATTTATCGATTTCAAATTTGGCTAGTTGGAGAAGTTTTTTTTTTTTTTTTTTTTTTTGTCGCAAAGTTGGAGAAGTGAAGACTTCAAATTAATTTGGCTTGCAGTTGGAAAAGTGCGAGTCAATTGTGATACTTATTGATCATTATAGTTCAACAAAGAAGTTGTACACGCATTAAAAAAAAAAAAAGTTGCCTTGATATTTAGAATGTTTTTTTGGATTACACTACAAAAAAAACTGAATTTTGCGACGGACCGTCTCCAATCCGTCTCTAATCCGTCGCCAATATGGCGACGGTACAGTGAAGGAAAATTTTGACACTAATTTTGTGACGGAAAAGTGACGGTACAGTTACGGGCAACAATAACTGTCACCGAGCCGTCACTAACAGTGATGGCTTATTAGCCGTTACTCATTCGGTGACGGCCCAGATACGACCGTCACTATTTTGGTGACGGCTCAGTGACAAGTTTGTCCCCTTCCGATATATAGAAATGGTTTGGTGACGGTACGGTGACAATCCGTCACCATGCCTTCACCAAATAGTTTGCCTCGCAATTTGCCATATTTCTTTTAACGAATAACGTCTTTAAACACTGAGTAACAATATCAGTTACTAAGTGTTTCAGTGACAATACCAATTACTCATGTATTCTTAACTTCGAGTATATAAGTAGTCATTATTTAAACACAATTTGTAAATACCACCATTAAATTTGTCTACATAGTTTTTACTACAATATTATAGAAATTTCATAACATAATTTACAATGAACAAGATTTTATTGCATAACATTCGATAATTAGGGATTACATTAACAGACGGTTAACTTAATTAGATGGAAACCATACAAAAGTCCATAACAAGTTACACACACATATTTTGTGAATATATGACATATTTGTGCACCTTAATTACTTACTACGTTTTTACAATATTTTTCACTCGAACAACTTCGGCAGAAGGATCCGATACATTTGGTCCATATTCCTTTGATGGTGTTGAGCCATCGAAATGTAACCATCTTCTTTTGGTGGTTCGTTTAGATCAAATCTACCTTCAACTCTGCTACTACTTGCCTTCGATAAATCACATTTCTTTGTCGTTTTCTCTTTTTTCACGGTGACCCACTCACCTTGAACTTCCTTACTCATCGTTTAGTTTGATATTTAAGTATCGATGAATAAAGATGGCTGTAAATATGGATGTCTTGAACATGCGGGATGGTTTACTCTTTATATAGAACTCAAATGAGTGAAAATTTGGCGACGGCACGGTGAGGGGTCTTTCCCCAAATTATTGGTGCCATCTTCACGTGACTTCCAACATTGGAGACGGGCTGGAGACGGGTTGCCAGTCTCCACAATGGAGACGGCTTTTCCCGTCTCCAATGGAGACGGGCTGGCGACAGTAGGCCATCACAACGTTCGAGACGGGCATCAAGCCCGTCTCTATATTAGAGACGGGCCGACGCCCGTCTCCAAAAATGGAGAGGGGCAGCTGCCGATCTCCAAATTTGGAGACGGGCAGATGTCCATCTCTAATTAGAGGCCCACAAACGTGGGCCTCTATCACTGGAGACGGGCGTCCGCCTCTCTCCAGTTTAGAGACGGGTAGATGCCCGTCTCCAATTATAATAAATGGAGATGGGCATCAGCCCGTCTCTACATGCCCATCTCCATGTTGGAGACGGGCTTTTATATGCTCGTCTCTATGTTCAGCCCGTCTCCAATAAGAGGCCTACAAACGTGGGCCTCTCTAAATGGAGAAGTGCGTATGCCCGTCTCCAACAAGAGGCCCACGTCTAAATGGAGACGGGCGGAACATGGGCCCCCGTCTCCATGTTGAAGCCCGTCTCCAACAAGAGGCCCACAAACGTGGGCCTCTCTAAATGGAGACGGGCATGTCCGTCTCCAATTAGAGTAATTGGAGACGGGCATCGGCCCGTCTCCAATTTAAAGAGGCCCACCGTGTGGGCCTCTTTAATTGCCCGTCTCCATTTAGAGTAATTGGAGACGGGCTGATGCCCATCTCCAGTTTGGAGACGGGCACCGGCCCGTCTCCAATTTAAAGAGGCCCACCGCGTGGGCCTCTTTAATTGGGCGACAGCCCTGGCTCATGCAGGGCTGTCGCCCAATTTATTTCATTTAACAGAGGGCAGAACCATTCTGCCCTCTGTGACGTTTTTTTGTTTTTTAAACTTTGAGAAAAACCCCATATATATATATATATATATATATATATATGTGTGTAGATCTAGCTAGCTATATATATGTATGTATGTATATATATGTGTATGTAAATACGATACATTTTTAGTTTATTTATATGCACATTTTTATGATTTTATTTTTCATTTTTTTTGTCTATTTTGTTTATTTGTTAAAATTTCTTTTTTTTATTTATGTGTTTTATTTTTAACACATTTTGGTTTTGTTTTTATGAATTTTCTTCTTTTTTTATTTTTTTTCGGATTTAATTATTTTTTTTTATGATTTTTGTTTTCATTTTTTTTGTCTATATTTGTTATTTGTTATAATTTCTTTTATTTTTATTAATATGTTTTTTTTTTAACACGTTTTGGTTTTTTTATTGAGTTTTCTGTTTTTTTTTTCGGATTTAATTTTTTTTTTATGATTTTTTTCGGTTTTTTTTGGTATCTTTTTTTATTTTGTTATAATTTATTTTTTTCGTATTTAATTTTTTTTTTTTGATTTTTTTTCCAGTTTTTTTGTATATTTTTTTTATTTGTTATAATTTCTTTCTTTTTTTTATTAATTTGTTTTATTTTTAACACATTTTAGTTTTTTTTTAATTGAATTTTCTGTTTTTTTAATTTTCTGTTTTTTTTTATTTTTTAATTTTTTTAATTTTTGGATTTAATTTTTTTTCTGTTTTTTTTTTGTTTTTTTTTTCTATTTTTGGTTTTTTATAATTTTTTTTATAATTTGTGTTATTTTTAACACAATTTATTTAATATGATTTTATTTTTTGATTTTTTGTATTTTTTGTCGGATATTTAGTTTTTAAAATTTCAGCATTGTTTGTATTTTTTGTTTTTTGTTATTTTTTTTAATAATATATTATTGCTATGTAAATCTATTAATTGCAGGTTATTAAATTATAAAGGGGTGTTGCGGGGAACTGCTTTCCGTTTGTCCCGTCCGGAGTCTACAGATTTGAGGGTAATATTTTTTGAAACTTCACTTACTCTTATATTATATTCACAATTTGGATATATATATTCAGATTCAGATAATCGTCAACCATAAAATTATTAATTTCAATGTCACGTCATAGCCCGGATCAACTATTAACCTGTTTTATAATGAATGCTTGTAACTTCATTTTTATTGAAGTTTTCTCATATTTATGTTGAGTAACCTTGTACATTGTACTTTACGCCCTTCAACGCTTTATTTGTGAACATTGTACCTTGCACACGAAGATGTTTTAATTCTTTGATTAATATTTGTCAAATAATTTAAAGTTAATTTCATGTATGTTTTTTGTTGCACAATTTTTAATGTTGATATCATGTTCTGTATTGAATAACATTGTTGTTGGTTTGGATTGTTTTGTATCTTTTCCATGTTGTCAAACTCATGCATGATAAGTCTCACTCATCCAATTCGGATAGTTCTTTTACATAATAATATATTATTTAAAAAGAAATGATACATTTAACAAATTTCTCAGTGTATCATTTCATGGAATCAAACCGGGAATGGATGTATCAGAAATAGATTGACGGTAATCTTAATGAGGCCTTTATCCAAGGTGTTTCGGATTTTGTATCCTTCGCAAGTAACCAACATTATTATATGGATGGCACCAAGATAAGATGTCCATGTGTAAGATGCTGAAACTTAAAATTCCAAACAACAGGAATTGTGGTAGATCATCTGTATAAGAAGGGTTTTATGCCTTTTTACTATCAATGGATTGCACATGGTGAACATGTGTATAACAATAGTGGTCAATATGCACCAACATGGGCGTATAATGAAGAACAACAACTTGATCAAACGAATAATTACCGAACATTAGTTTATGACGCTGCCGGTATGCAGTTCATCAACGATCACAATGTTGAGGTTAATGAAAAACCTAACATGGAAGCACAAGAATTTTTTGAGTTGTTGAATGCCGCTGATAGGCCATTGTTTGATGGTTTTTCTAAACTTACTCAATTGTCAGCCGTGGCTCGCTATATGAATATGAAGTCTGAGCATAATATGAGCAACTCTCTATTTAACAGGTTCATAGAAGAATTAAGGGAAGTGATGCCCGAGAATCATAACTTGCCTGAAAACCTTTATAGATTTAAGAAACTAATCAAGCCATTGGGGTTGGGATATCAGAAGATCGATGTTTGTGTAAATGGTTGCACCTTGTTTTACAAAGATCGGAGACTCATGGAAAATTGTCCGCACTGTGGCCACGCACGTTTCAAGGATATAGCTGGTGGTAAAAAACAGGGGAAACCTCTTTCCCTCAAACAGTTAAGATATTTCCCTCTGACACCAAGGTTGAAAAGATTGTACATGTCAACTGCTACAGCGAGACACATGACGTGGCACAAATATCACAATGTGGAGGATGGACAGATTAGTCATCCATCAGATGCCGAATCTTGGAAATATTTCGACTTCGTGTATCCAGAATTCGCAGCAGAACCAAGAAATGTTCGGCTAGGCCTTTGTTCAGATGGTTTTAACCCGTTCAGTTCAAATGTTAAACCTTATTGTTGCGGGCCAGTTATCATGACCCCATACAACCTTCCACCATGGATGTGCATGAAGGATCCCGTAATGTTTTTGACACTAATCATCCCTGGTCCCAAGCATCCTGGTCATAATATTGATGTCTACCTAGAGCCTCTAATAGATGAATTGATAACTCTATGGTCGGAAGGAACATTATGTTATGATATTGCTACGAAGTCTAATTTTTGTTTGAGGGCAGTCTTGATGTGGACAATAAATGACTTCCCGGCTTACGGTATGTTGTCGGGATGGAGCACACATGGGAGGTTATCGTGTCCTATTTGCATGGAAAAGTCAAAATCTTTTCGCTTACCAGCGGGAAAGAAGCATTCATTCTTTGACTGTCATCGTCAATTCTTACCACAGAATAGTTCATTAAGACGTGACAGAAATTTTTTTTCAGGGATAGGCACGAGACATCTACACCTCCACCACGATTATCTGGGCAACAAATTTGGGAACAAGTACAAAATTTACCAACAATCCAAGAGATATCTTGCAAAAAGCTAAATGGGTTTGGTATTAATCATAATTGGACGAAAAGAAGTATTTTTTTGGGAATTGCCATACTGGAAGACGCATCTTGTTCATCACAACTTAGACGTGATGCATATTGAGAAAAATATTTTTGACAATGTATTCAATACTATAATGGCAGTTAAGGGTAAGACTAAAGACAACCTTCAAGCTCGAAAAGACATGTACACTTTTTGCAATTGGCCAGAGTTATGCGAAGACAATACGAACATGTTAGGTGTATACACCCTCACCAGAGAAAAGAGAAAATTGCTACTACAATGGGTTGAAGACATAAAATTTCCCGATGGTTATGCTTCAAATCTATCAAATTGTGTCGATATGAAGGATTTGAAAATGTCACACATGAAGAGTCACGATTGTCATATATTTATGGAGAGACTACTTCCCATTGCATTGAGAGAATTAATGTCGAAACAGGCTGCAGAGCCATTTGTTGAACTGAGCTTATTTTTTAGCAATCTTTGTTGTTCAACATTGCAAAGAACCGATTTGGAAAGGATGCAAGATAATATTGTCATGACGCTGTGCAAACTGGAGAAGATGTTGCCTCCTGCATTTTTTGACTCAATGGAGCATTTACCTGTCTATTTGGTTTATGAAGCTATATGCTGTGGACCTGTTCAATATCGGTGGATATATCCTTTCGAGCGGTTTTTGCAAGGCCTGAAAAGGGTAGTTAAGAATAAAGCACGTGTTGAAGGATCTATTTGTGAGGCTTATCACGTCCTAGAGACATCAACTTTTTGTTCATATTATTTTGAACAACATGTGTCAACTAAAAATAGAAGGTTAAGTCAAAACAGCCAGTATAACGAGGTAGAATATCCTGAGGGTTGCTTATCTATATTTACTTGTCCTGGTTGTCCAATTGGGGCGAATGCAGAGATCTCACTACCATAGTATGATCTCCATTTGGCACACTTATATGTACTCATGAATTGCCCAGAGGTGCAGCCTTACGTAAGGTATGTTCGCAACAATTTGTTATGCAATTTCCTACGTTGGGATTATTACACATTGTTTAATGAGCAGTTTGAAAATTTTAATGCAGATTGTTTGAGGAATACTTGGAAGAACAATACGGCCCTATTAACAACATAGATAGACAGTTACATATTGACAAATCTTTCCCGAGATGGTTATATTGGCAGGTCAGTATTTTGTATGCAATTTATGCCTATTCATTAAGGGCACGAGTAGTTGAGTATTAACCAAATGTAATCATTTTGCAGTTAAGAGATCGGTATGATGTAGATGATCGTGTGAAATGTCTCTCCAAATGGCCGCACAGAAAGGCACGAAGATGGTGTAGATACATGGTAAACGGATACAGGTTCTCTACGATCGAATATGGGTCTTCAAAATCCACGAACAATAGTGAAATTTTTGTAAGAGGTACAAGCGATGGTACAATTGAGGAAATAGGGTACTATGGGGTATTGAAAGTTATTATTGAACTAGAATATCCTAATCCAACATTACAACATACAAGAGTTGTTCTGTTTAAGTGCGATTGGTATGATACCACAAATGATAGAGGTGTGAAGTCAAATCATAGTACCAGATTGGTTGAGGTGAACGTGAAAAAAAGATATCCCAAGCATGAACCATTTGTATTGGCAGGTCAAGCCCAGCAAGTATACTATTGTGTTTATCCAGGGGCCAAGAGAGATAGAGTGGATTGGGTGGCCGTCGTTAAAATCTGTCCAAGACATTTTTTTGACATGGATAGACATGAGATAAATGTGGATGATAACACAAGTTTTCAATCAGATCACATGAATGTGCCCCCAGTGGAACCGAATGTTTTTTATTCTAATTCACATATTAATTATTCGGACTTAAATAGTGAAAATGTAAGCGAATATCATAATGACGAACATAGAGAAGTAGAAGAATATGTACATGACGAAGAATATGAGCATGAAACAAATGATAATTGTGATGATGAAGATGATGATGATGCTGATGATGAAGATGACTATGATGCTGATTGTGACATATATGATGATGAAGATGACAATGATGATGAGGATGATGAGGAGGAGGAAGATGGGGAATGTTCAACCAGTTTTTAATCATGACGATGATAATGAGGGAAATGATGAATTTTGAAAAAAAAGATAGACCAGTGAACAAATATTTGTTTGAGGAAGTATTTCAATTGATCAAGCAATGATTGCTAGTGATATACATATATTTATGACAGTTATGGTATGTTGTGTTACATAATTACATTTATTCAGTCATCTTATATTATTTATATATTCTAATGCTATTGTGTAAAAACAGGCAATGGGAGGCGGTGAAGATCCAGCTCGCAAGGGGAAAAAACAATTGAAGCAGAGCAGTTTGTTAGGAAAAAGGACATCATCGACAAACACCCCCCTATTGTGCCCGAAACGCAGCGATTCAATCAGGCTGGACCGAATGACACTCAACATATGGGTGGCTGTGGATCTATAGGTGCACATCATATGAGTGGACGTGGATCCACAAGTGCACATACAGCAACTGACCGTGTTCGTGGTAATGTCCCTGTGGTAATTGGGCGTGGTTCATCTAATTTATCAGTGGGAATGCGACATCGGATCCCAAACGATGCGGAACCCCAACAAGAGCAGCCATATGTACAGGCCATGTCCACTAGTCATAATGAACAACACTGTTCATCAGCTGGATTGCCACATGAGCTACAAGACTTATGTGTAGATGGTGATGGCTCTTCAATACCCGATGGTGCGTAATATTCTAATATGCCCGAGTCATCGCACGCTGCTGAGAGACGGGCTGCAGGTATTGAAGATTGGCAATTTTATGGATTCTAGTCTAAAGCCGAATATTTGGTATGGCAAAATGACAAGCGACGCTATGTGAAGGTGGTAGGAAACGGGTATGTAATAATTCCAATTTGAAGTTTAAATATTCTCTTTGTTGTACCCTAATGTATCTGTTTGGATTATGTTATGTTACAGATGGGATCCATATAATGCTATCAAAGGTGTTACAAGAGCTCTACATTCTGGGTATGTAGAACCGTGGTTGACATACAGACATGTTCCAAGTGATACAAAGAAATTATGGTTCGAATATTTCAGGATATGAACTGTTAAATCAATAGATATTGTGAGAACTATTGTGTAATTGTATATTCCATTGTTGAATTAGATGGATGATAGTATTAACGGTTTCAGAGGGAATACAAATGGCTTCCAATTGATGAAGCTGAAGTTTGGCGCAAATTTGAATCAACTGCAAGACGCCGAATTTCAGATCTGACAAACAAAGGATGGACAAGAATGAAAAAGCCAGATTTCATACCACTGGACATATGGAATGAAATGCTGGGGCAATGGCAAAGGCCAGAATGGCAGGAAATATCAAAGAGAAATTCAGCTAATCGAAAGGCCAATCCGTCTATTCATCATTTGGGTTCAATCCCAACCCATGAAGCAGCTAGAAGAATGGTTTTGATTTCGTCATATAATCTTGTTTACTCTTACATGTTATGTGTACGAAAAAAAATTCGTAGAACTATACAAATATATGTAAGTTGATTTTGGGAAATTGTTATTGTAGGAAAAAGAATTAGGGAGGAAAGTGACTTATGCGGAGGTTTTCAAGAAGGCTCATCGCAAGGGGACTGACGGACCGTACACAGACTCTCGGGCCGAGCAGACAATGGTATGTATTTTTCATGTATTGTCTATAAGAGGAAGGAAGACATAGGGTTTATATTGAAGATAATATGGGATTCACAGTTTTATCCAAGGTTCGTTGGTTTTGCAAAGTATCTATAATTGTTAAAGCTACAGTGACAGAGGGAAAACATATTTCGTGATTAGTGAGTATGAATACGTATGTACACGGTGCCAAAACATTGCACAAATGTACTTTGGATACCTGTTTTCCTCCGTTGTGTTGTCTAATTTTTTTAGAAATGTCTCCTTATAGTTGTAGTAGAACATGATTAATTTGTTGAGATGAAGTGTGGTACTGTATGAGCTTGGATACTACATAGTATGTTGGCTTGATTCAGAAACAGGTAATTGGGAAAAGTCCTAAATACAGAGGAGACTCTGTCCGTTGTATTTTATTTTTACGAGTAAATATTGATTAAACACAGGTGTGGTAACTTAATAATGTGTGTTGGTATATTAAGTATGTTTAGCTTAACAAAATTTGGTGGTAACTCACATCGATTATGTAACAGTAACTTGTTGTGTTTTATAAAGTATTTAGAAATGACTCATTATGGTTGTAGTAGTACATTATTAATATGTTGAGGTGAAGGGTGGTAATGTATGAGCTTGGATACTATGTAGTAGGTCGGCTTTATTCACAAATAGGTAATTGGAAAAAGTCCTAAATACAGAGGAGACTATGTCCGTTTTTTTTTTGGAGTAAATATTGATAAAAGAAAGAGGTGGTATCTTAATATTGTGTGTTTCAATATTAAGTATGTGTGGGATTATAAACATTTGCATGTTGACTTCGGTTATTTAACACTAACTTGTTGTGTTGTCTAATATAATTAGAAATGTCTCGTTAGCGTTGTAGTAAAACATGATTAATATGTTGAAGTTAAACGACGGTACTGTATGAGCTTTGATACTATGTAGTAAGTTGGCTTTATTCACAAACAGGTAATTGGGAAAAGTCCGAAATACAAAGGAGACTCTATCCATTTTTTTTTTTTATGCATCTCAAAAATGCATTAAAGACACATGTAGTAATGTTAATATTGTGTGTTTCAATATTAAGTATGTGTAGCATATAAACATTTGGTTGAAACTCCGTTTATTTTTTGACGAGTAAATGCATTAAAGACAGATATAATAATTTAATATTGTGTGTTGCAAAGGTAAGTATATGTATCTTGTTATCATTGCGTTTTAACTAACATCGGTTATTTAACAATAACTTGTTACTACTGTCTTTGTAGGCTCGTTACGACGAAATGCTCCAAACGGCAAGGAATGCATCTGAATCAGACTCGAATCCAACGCTTGTGGATGAGAACGCAGTATTTTTGCAGGCTGTTGGACCACCACAAAAAGGTCGGCTGTATGGGATAGGTTCTCAGGTATCCGTTGAGTCCGTGTCAAATACCACATCCCATCATCAACGTGTCATGACAGAGGAACAACTGGCTGCCGCCGTTACACGTGCCACAGAGAATTTGAATGAAACTGTACGAAGTCATTGCCAGCGGATCGAGAGTCAGGACGAGTTAATCATTCAACTTCAGCAACAAATAACGAAGCAGAACAAAATGTTGGAAGTTCTCTACGCGAAAGTATATGGTCAATCTGAAGACGGACAATCTTCATCTTCACATAGTGGTGAAGATGGAGAGTAGTTTGTGAGAATGTTATCTTTGTAGTTTGATGTTTAATACACTGGCATGTACAATACATTTCTTTTTTATTACAGTCTAACATAAGAGTCTGTATTTTAAATATATGTAGATAATATCGTATTTGCGTCATTATTGGAATTGCATTTCATATGTGAAATAGGTTCAATTTGGGAAAAAATTTCAGGAATTTTTCAAGGAATTATGAGTAGGTTAATTAGATAGAATGGTTAAGTTGGCGAGGGCTATGTGAAGGGAATGGTTATCGACGGTTTGGTGAGGGAAAATATTGGTGAAGGCTTGGCGACGACAATTTTGTGACAGTTTGGTGTGGGGTTAAGTTGGCGAGTGTTCAGTGATAGCAAATAATGGTGACGGCCGAGTGAGGGGAAATGTTGGCAAGGGCTTGTCTATGGGATATACAGTGACAGTTGTGAGATGACTCTAATTGATGAGGGGATAGTGACAGGAACGTTTGGTGACGACCTGGAGACGGAAAATGATGGTGCGGGTTTGGTGAGGGCGGACTAACAGTGACGGCTTGGAGACTGGAACTGATGGTGAGGGGTTGGTGAGGGCAGATTAGGAGACGGGATGGAGAGCGTTTTTAGCTGTCGCCACATTGGCGATGGCATGGTGACAGGAACTATTTTGGCGACAATCTCCTGTCTGACGGACAATTCCCTTCACGGTGCCGTCGCAAATTACACATTGGCGACGGCACGGTGAGGGGAACCGTCTCTCGCAGAATCCAATTTTTTTTGTAGTGTTAATACCCAATTTATCCCCTTAATTTTATTGTATTTTGACATACTAGTTTTCTATCTTTAAAAGTGTAATATTGCAGTCATTTATCTTTTGAATATGTGACCACATTAGTCTTTTTTCACTTTTTCTTTTAAAATTTGATGGCATAAGCAACAAACTAATATAATCACGTGACAACCACGTACTTTTTTGGTCAAACTGTAAATAGAAAAGTGAGAAAAAGACTAATAGTATTATATATCCAAAAGATAAATGATTATAATATTGCACTTTTAAAGATAAGAAACTACTATGTCAAATAAGCTAAATATAAGGGACTAAATTGGGTATTAACCCATGTTTATTTAACTATAATGTGTTTGAGACCTAATATTTGTGTTTCTTTCAATGAAAAATTTCTTTTTGTTTTCCACTTTGACTCCATATATAGATTAAGAATTGTAAATGAAATATAATCCTTATAAGTGAGGAATAAAATGGAACCACACTATACGAATCTTGGTCAAACTAGTTTCAATATTTAACTTGCTTTTGAGGTCAGCTAGTCAAATAAGTTTCGCGGTTCAAAAATATTAACGTGCGTCCCTTTCATATGGGGTGCGAGTTGGTGGTTTTGGGCTCGGATAATGGTGGTGTATCATACACACACTCATACACATATATGTATATATGTGTGTGCGCGTGTATGTACGTACTTGTATAATTGTAAAATTATATTGTAGTTCCTATTGAAAAATAATTCTAGTTCTGTCTTTGAATAAAATAATGGAGGAGGGACGAGGATGGTAGCATATATAGAGTGTCAAAAATCATGAGATTTTATTCTAAAATCAATTGGTGTCAGGTGAACTAAGTCACGATCTTATAAGGTGGCCTAGAAATTTTTGGTTTTCAATATGCGACAAGTGTAAGTTGTAACACTCTTCCTCATTTATGACCTAATTTGAAATGATCACACGTGAAGATAACATTGAACACACGTGGAAACAACTGTACGTGGAAGGTAAAACACGCGTGAGACACATGCGAAAGGTAAAACACATATGGCGCACACAGAATATCAACAAAATTGGACCAAAGATCCAGCTCTAATACCAGATTAAGAATTATGGGGTTCTATCCTAAAACTAATAGGTGTCTGATGGAGTAGCTTAGAATCTTTTAAAGTAGTCTAAAAATTTATGATTTTTCAATGTAAGACAAGTGTAAGTTCTAATATAGAGACCAAGTAGTCAAATTTTGCTACTATTAAAAATAGTATGGAGTTAAGTATAAAGTGTAGGAGAAAATCTTTTGGTTATAGCTTGTTCAACCTTGCGATTTGTATAGCTTGGAACCTTGATACAAGGATTCTCGTATAGTTGAGCTTTTTTTTTTTCTCTGTTGCTTTTGTATAGAGATTTTTTAAACTAATGGATTCACTTGCTTATTTAGCAAAATGGAGGAGTCAAAGTAGAGAGACCAAATAATACTTTGAAAATATATAAAAATGAATAGGTCTGCGGCAGGCTAAAAAAAAAAGCGTCCTTTTTTATTTACTATATCTTATTGTTTTAACAATATAAAAAAATTGTTATTTTCGATGACTTTTCTTAGAGGAAACTACATGTTCAATTAGTATATAAAGATGATCGAACTTAATTAGCAGTAGGTGTTCAAATACGTACTAACAGGGAAGCTCCATCCCACAAAAAAAAAAAACAATTCCGTTAGATGCAGTCAGAAAATCTTAACAGATAGAGAGTAAAACATAAATAGATAAAATCAAGAGTGTTAAATAGAATTAATTTTTCTTTTTCTTTTCTCTTTATTGTTTCTTTTCTTTTTCCCTTTTCTTTCTCTCTTTTCCTTGTCGTTTTCTTCTTCCTTTCCCTAAGATGCGGGCTAATTATTTCAATTTATTAATACTTATCGAGGTGAAGCGATTAAAGACAAATATAAAGCCTCCTGATTCATATTTTGCATTATGTAAACCAAAGCGGAAAACAAGAAAAATAAAAAATTCTGCCCGTGTTCAGATTGCAGTCTCAGCTTCAGTTATCTAAGAGTATACTTCATACTGTCATAAAATGGGAATCATTTTTGATAGCTTCATTGTGAATTATTTTTCAGGCTGTTGAAAAGGGACTTGTAGACAGAACAGTTTTGCCATTTGAAAATTCATTAGGGGGTAGTATTCATAGAAATTACGATCTTTTGTTTCGCCATAAGCTGCATATAGTTGGAGAAGTCAAACTTGCAATAAGGCATTGTTTACTGGCAAACCATGGCGTCCAAGTTGAAGACCTGAAAAGAGTTCTTAGCCATCCACAGGTATGTAGAACTAGTCCTCTATTAAATTATTCATCTACTGATGTGAGTTACTTGATCTAAAGTCTGAACATGGCTTCATGACAACAGGCTCTTGCACAGTGTGAGAATACGTTAACAAGATTAGGACTAGTTAGAGAAGCTCGGGATAATACTGCTGGTGCAGCTAAGGTATGCCTGAATTGATTTGTTTGTCTCTCTAACATTGGGATGGGCGTTCTTTATCTTAACCTATTTGCTCTTTTCTTGATGTTTTAGTTTGTTGCTTCCAACGAACTCAAAGATGTTGGGGTAGTAGCTAGCATGACTGCCGCTAGGCTCTATGGCTTGAATGTCCTTGCTCGAGATATACAGGTTTGTTATTGAAATTTGCTCAATAAAATTGTTTGATGATCAAAAGGCGTATTCAGTGTGATACTTATCTCTTATTGCTTTCAGGATGAATCTGATAATATAACTCGATTCCTCAAACTGGCTAGAAAGCCTATTACTCCACGCACTGGTGATAAACCATTCAAGGTTAGCTCATCTATTTTATTAGCTGCCGGAAATTAATTTTGGGTCTTTTCTTTACCAATATACATAGAGATGTTCCGGGAAAATTTCATCCTAAGATCTTGTGTTTTTATAAAGTTGTTGATTACTCCTCAATGTTAATATTTATTATAGGGCCAAAGACATTTTTTTCCCCATGAATTTTGTCTAAATCCAAACTGACACGTGAAAGTTTTGTATTAACTGAGATACCCTTAAACTTTTCTTTCCCTTCCGATATGAAAAACAGATTTACCATTAAACTTCGCGGTTCCTAATCTCGTTGTCATAGTAAAATATTGATAATATAAAAACTTTCTTGGGCCAATTAATATATGACTATAAGTCATGGGGCAAAATGACGTTTTCAGGTTAGGAAAATAAGCTACTAGCACCCTTCTTTTTTCAAGATTATTCCAAATCACCCCCATCAATTTATTTACAATTAAACGTGTTAAATTTTGATGATTTTACCCTAGAGAATGTAAAATCATTGAACTGAGAGTGCAAAAAGAGCAATTTTTCATACTTAGCGACAAAAAATAGTAAATTGGACTTGGTTTGTAAAACGTTTCTCTAGTAAAGGTTTTTCATTTTTTCAAATTCTCCTATTCATTTTTCATTTCATTGCGAGTTCAATTTACCATGAAAATATCATGCAACACTGAATGGTCTAAATTTCACCGCTTTTGAGATTAAATACCTTTTTACTCACTGAAATACAGAATTTGACAAATGCCTTTTACTTTATCAGACAAGCATAGTTTTCTCACTTAAAGATGGTCCTGGAATGCTTTTCAAGCCACTTGCCATTTTTGCTTCTCAAGATATCAATGTCACTAAGGTAAGTTCCTTTTGGTGTTCTCTCTAAATTATTCAAGTGTAATTTCTTCATTAGTACAAAACTGTCATGTGGTCTCTAATATTGTTTTTGGTTGATCTAGATTGAAGCTCGACCCTTGCAAAAGAAGACTTTGCGAGAACTTGATTATAGTGTCAATGGTTCTTCTAAGTAAGTCCATTAATTAATCTTAAGTTCTAAAATCTTAAAGTTAATCTGTATGCATATAGATAATCAGGGTCAGGACAATTGCTTAGCTGCAGGGGCGGAGACAGGGGTGATCAGGGGAAGGGCGCCCCCACCCCCCAAGCCTTCAAATTACCTTTTTAATATATGAAATATTCTTTTGAAAAAAATGCTATGGCTCCCCCTTATTTTTTCCCTTGTCCTAATTCCCCCTTTT
Organism: Ehretia macrophylla; assembly: GCA_037974665.1. Lineage (NCBI taxonomy): Eukaryota > Viridiplantae > Streptophyta > Magnoliopsida > Boraginales > Ehretiaceae > Ehretia > Ehretia macrophylla. The sequence goes on from CM075768.1 coordinate 32,692,118, forward strand.
TTTATTTAAATTCCCTCATTTTTATTTTTTTCTTCATCTTAATTGAATCTTTGCTCCTGATTTTAAATTTGTGACCCCACCCTGATTAGGTCTATAATATCATTCATGTCTCCAATATTATTTGAGCACTCACATATATATAACATTCGGGTTATTTTGCTTCAGACCCCTTCACTTTTAAGAAAAATGTGACTCAGACCCCAAACCTTTTGAAAAATGTGACTTAGACCCCTTCTGTTAAATATTCTGTTAAACTAAAGGGTAAATATGTCAATGAGCATTTTTTCCTTTTGGTAAGATTAAGAAATTATTGTTAATTATTTTCTTTTCTTTGTTTAACAAAAAATAAAGCCAAAAATCATTTTCTCTCTCTTCCTTTATTCTTTTCTCTTTTTCTCTCTCATCATCTCTTCTCTCTTTCTCTTTCTTTCTCGTCCTTTCTTCTCTGTTTCCATTCTTCTCCCTACACACACAAACAACTCGGCATTATAAAATATTTAAATCACAAATTTTATTTGATTTTTATGTTCTTTTCTTGACCACTGTTACAATCTTACTTATTTGACTTTTTTATATTCTTTTCTCTTAGGAACAAGTGAATAATTAAAAAAGTAACAAAAAATATATCAAATATATAATTAAAATTAAAACTAGATGTGATAAAATTATATATTTGATATATTTTTTGTTACTTTTTTAGTTATTCACTTGTTCCTAAGATAAAAGAATGTAAAAAAGTCAAATAAGTAAGATTGTAACAGTGGTTAAGAAAAGAACATAAAAAATCAAATAAAATTTGTGATTTAAATATTTTATAATGCCGAGTAGTTTGTGTGTGCAGCGAGAAGAATGGAAACAAAGAAGAAAGGACGAGAAAGAAAGAGAAAGAGAGAAGAGATGATTGGAGAGAAAAAGAGAAAAGAATAAAGGATGAGAGAGAAAATGATTGTTGGCTTTATTTTTTGTTAAACAAAGAAAAGAAAACAATTAACAATAATTTATTAATCTTACCAAAAGGAAAAAATGCTCATTGACATATTTACCCTTTAGTTTAACAAAATATTTAACAGAAGGGGTCTAAGTCACATTTTTTAAAAGGTTTGGGGTCTGAGTCACATTTTTCTTAAAAGTGAAGGGGTCTGAAGCAAAATAACCCTATAACATTCTGGTGCAGGGAATTTCCCTATCTTTTCTATGTTGATTTTGAAGCGTCTGTGGCTGATCAAAAGGCCCAAAATGCTCTTGGGCATTTAAAGGTGAGGGCATGCTAATATATAGTGCAATTATATATCCCCTATATTTTGGACGAATCTATAATAAAGTGAAGAACAAAAAGGGAAATCTATTCATTGTTACTAAGTATTGTGTTGTACTTTTTTGGCAGGAGTTTGTAACATTCTTAAGAGTGCTAGGAAGTTATGCTGCAGATACTAGTATGCCATGACTGATCTTCAAGCATGGTGTTAACATTTGCTTGAGCAACTTGCAACCACCCTAACATAAACAAGCAACTTGCAGACACCCAAGGAGACAAGCCACCAAAAACAACTCTCAGTCCAAGAAGCTAATTCCAATCCGAAGAAAAAGGGCGGCGTTCTGATTGCTACACTGGAAAATGGGGGCAAAAAAAAAATATGTGAAAAGTTTTTTAGTGTAGATTTGTTGGGGAAATGTAAAGTTTTCAGTTGTTTCACAATTTATTTTTATTTTTTTTGTAAAACACAATATTTAATTTAATTTTTTCTAAAATATTATTGCTCTTTTTTTTTTGGTCAAAGTAATTGAAATCCAAAAATAATCTTAAGAAAAAAAATATAGAAATACCTAGCTGGCCAAATTGCTGAAAATAAAGGAGGTAAAATGCATTTTACCTGAAAATTTCTAGAATTGAGAGTGCAAAAAGACGGCGTGCTCACACCGGTCAACTACAAGGCCCATAGGACGTTGGCAACCCTCACATCAGGGCCGATGGAGGTGTAGCTTTTATTGGTCCCACATACTATTTTAAATTATATAGATATCTCATTCGAAAAACCTAATTAGTGCCACCATAGTATAAATAATTTTGGTCAGCTTCCACTAGCCTCACAAACTATTTCAAATTAAATAGACATTTTGAAAAAAACAAATTAACCCTCACAGTACCATTAAATGTTAACAATCAAAACCAGCCTTACTACTTTAGACTTAATAGATATTTTGAAAAAAAATAATTATCCTTTGTAGTACCATTAATTTGATCTTCAAGACCATTTATCCCTTGTACACTTACTGACTTAACCTCTCTAGTAAAAGTCTTAAGTTCAACAAGATATAATTTTTTTTGGTACTAAGTTTTGCAAACCAGAAAAACAAACATGGATGACATGGATAGATTTAGCATAGGGTGGGGGCTACAGCCTAACTAATTCTATTAAAAGTCCCAAAAAATCATGGGTTTAAAAAAAAAATCCCTAACAACCCAACTTAAATCGACTCTATCATACACTTGAGTAAAAAAGATGTATTACTCATGCAAACATGGAGTGAGTATCGCTTGAAAGTAATTTATCTTAATTTTTACTTGTATTTTAGCCCCCAATAATAAATTACTAATGTGTATCTCAAGTAGAATACAAGTAAGACCAATCTTTAGATATATATATATATATATGTACCTTAATGGTACTGATATGGAGACCACGTACAAATGAAAAAAATAAGGAATATATCTTATTACATTGCTTATCTTATAGAACAAACATAAAGTGCAAAAATTTAAGCATTTGTTTTTGGATTATATTATGCTTATATAAATCTAAAAGAATTTAATGTTGTGAACAAACAGAAGTTATTTGATCTAAATACATTTGGTGCATGACCTCTAGAGTGTAGTAATGATGAGAAAAATTCAAAATTTACATGGAGATACACTAAGACTCTGTTTGGCTTAGTTTTTAGACACTTAAAAGCACTTTCTGTGAGTTTAAAAGCTGAAACTAACTTGTTTGGTCTATTTTTTATAGTTATTTTAGATAATAGTTGAAATTAAAAATAAATAAATAAATAAAAGCTCCAAAATGGAGCTTTTCAAAAAAGGCTTTTGCAAAGTTATTTTTATATAATGCCTGAAGTCATTTTTTTTATTTATCAAATATATCCCTTTATATTTTTTAAAATCTAATACTATTTATCTCAGAGAGGTTAGCGAAAAACTTTGGGAAAACGTCACATTGCCCTATAAATTCTAGGGCAATGTGAATCACTAGACAAATACATTTTAGAATATATATATATTCTAACATTTCCCCTCACGTGTAACCTGATTTGAGAGTAATCACACGTGGAAGATTGAACACATATGGTAGATGAACACAATGAAAGGTTTAGTGCACGTAGGGCATACGTGGAAGATTAAATATAAGTGTGACCCGATTTTGAGATGGGTCATACATGGACATGCGTGGAAGATAATACATGCAGAAGAAGATTGAATACACATGTGACACATGTGCTGGATGAGCACATATGAAAGGTTGAGGGCACGTGGTGCATGGGTAGAAGATTAAATACAAGTGTAACCTGATTTTGATATGGATCACACATGGACAAGCGTGAAAGAAGATTGAACACACACGTGACATAATTTGAGAAGGGTTACACGTGAATGAACACACATAGAAGATAACACACGCAGAAGATGAATAAGACTAGACCATGGGTCTAGCTCTGATACCATGTTAAGAATCATAGGGTTCTATTATAAAACCAATTAATATTAAGTGGAGTAAAAGGTGGTCTTCAAGTTTTTGATTTTCTAACAATCTTAAACTCCATTGGTCAAGAATAAAAAATGTCATCTAAAGATTTTTATTATACAGTATATGTTCCAATTGCTCCATCACAGCATACAGAGAAGGCTCCACAAAGAAGATTGAGAATTTATGCTCGATTTAGATCTCCCTCGTCAGTTCAACATATCGTGAACACACACTACAAAAAAAACTCCTTTTGGCGACAACCGAAATTCATCTCCATGTCGTCACCAAAAGGGTATTGGCGACGACTGGCGACAGCGTGGAGATGAAAATTGGTCATTGCCAATATGTCGCCCTGTCGCCAATTCATCACCTTTGGCGACTACATTTTAGTCTGTTGCCAAATTCGTCTCCAAATTGTCTTCCAAAAGTGTCGTCTCTACACTGTCACCAATAAAACGCCGTCTCCAAAAATATGGTGTCTCCAACCCATCTCCAAAAACAAGTCATCTCTATTCCATCTCCAAAAAAAAATTGTCTCCATTCCGTCTCCAAAAACAAGCTGTCTCTATTTCGACTCCAAAATCATCCTGGCTCCAAAAACATACCGTCACTAAACTATCACCGAAAATTTTCGTCACCATGTCATTTCCAATATTTAAATTTTTATTATTTTTTTTAAAAAAAACTTTAAATGTTATTTGAGCCTTTTTTGATAATTAAAATTATTTATTTTTTATTTGTTAAAAGCAGAGATAATGTTCAATCATGTAAGTGAAATTATAGTTCATTTATATTGAAAAGTATATTGTATCAGGCCATTAAAAACAATAAATCCTAAATGTAATTAAACAAAGTCTTTTTATGTCTTAACATAACATAAGAACATAAAAATTATAGTTCATATCCATCACCGGATTGAGGCGGCGATTGATGAGCAGGTGGCATTGGAAACATCTTTGTCAACAGTGCGATCTATGCTCGCAGTTCTTAGAGTTCTGCATTGGTTTCTTCTTGAAGTCGTTGATGCTGCTCATTTTGTTCATGTTGCATTTTACGCAATTCTTCATTCTCAGAGCGTTGGAAATCAATCTTATCATTCAAGGGTGTTGTGGCCATAGCAACAGCCTGCTGGATCTCTATCTCCGTGATCTGGCGTCTGCCTGGTGGGTTATGGTATGCAGACCCAACAGAAGTAGAAGATCTGACCCCATATATGCGCTCTCTGTTGGGCTTACCCACAGCCTACAAGAAGAGTGCACCATAGTCTATCGGTGTCGCTGTTGAATCAGTTTCGGAGGAAACTGTGGCCTGCTGTACCAGTTCTTCATACTCAGCCTGTAAATAATATTTAAGACATAACAATTTTAGACATTTCGTTGGTAAATATCAACATTTCAGTTACTTATTTACTATTATCGACAAATTGCACATACCATGGTCTGTTCTGCTTTAGGGTCTGTGAATGGCCCATCGGGGCCCTTGCGATGAGTCCTTGTGAAAACATTGGCCCTAGTCACTGGTTCTCCCCACTCCTCTACCTACAAATTTTCATTCACCAAAACATAATAAAAACATTTATGATGGGTTAAATAATTGAAGTTAATTAAGACACATCATTCATTAAATTTTCCTTAATACATACCAATCTCCTTGCAGCCTCTTCATAAGGGATAGGTCCCAAATGATGCAGAGATGGTCGGTGCAGTCGGTTATCCGAGTTTCGCTGTGAAATTGCCTTCCATTTTGGGGTATCCCATCTTTCTTTCAACATATCCCATGCGGCATCGCCCACCCACTTCGGCTTATTATTACGCGTCCGTTCTTTATTAAAGAGGTCACGTATATGACTCCCAGCTTTAAAATCGAACTTTCAGCGCAGCACGGCTTCTTCACTGGGGAACCACTTGTCGACCCTCTGCAACCAATAATTAATTAATATAACATATTATTTCAACATAATCAACACAATCAATGATAACAAATAACATTACATAAAATTTACACATATTTATCATACTTGAAATATAGCGAACCACATATCCTTAACCTCATTGGGGGCCTCACTCCAACTCGCCTAAAGCTAAGAATACCCGGCGTTCATTGCTCTAGTGACTTCTTTAGTTGCTTCGTACGGTGTCCATCTAAACATGATCAAAAAAAACATTTGATATTAAAAAGCCATAACATGGGGGACTAGTAGGATAGAGATAGCCGTGGAAAAAATACAAAATCAAATACTTACCCACCCTCGTCAAACGTCAAATGTGTACGTCTGTCAACTTGCCACGCAACGTAGGCATCGTGCAATGAGAACCCATAATATTGCCATGGATCTAACCTTGCAAGCCGTTCTTGAGCTGCGGTTGATGACTTAGGTTGTTTAGGAATTGATGCGGATTGAGGCATCGGGTCAGGCTTAGTCGCGCCATCAACGTTGACTTGTAAACCTCTGAACCTTATCTAAGGCCGGACGATGATGTAGAAATGGAAAACCTTTCATGTGGTGGCAATGGAACGTGAAAAAGCACATGTCCTGATACAGCATCAATGGGAGCTCCCAACGTACTAGTATGAGTATGTAGCCTCTACTGAGAGTGATATGAACTGGGAGGAATCACGTGCTCTAAACCAACTAATGATGATGAGGACCCACGACCAGTCAACAACTAATCGACAGAAGACCCACGACCAACTAAAAACGGTACTATTGTGGACCTACGACCAATAATGGGGTGACGTCGATTGGAACCACGCCCAGTCGAAGCTTGACTGCCAATTTATCCATGACCAGTTGAAGGATATCCACCAGCAAATGTACTGGGTGTATGTCCACGGCCTGCACTGCCACGTAATGGCCCTAACCCGAGAAATCGTCTAATTCCACTTGAAGAGTTATCTTTACCTGCAACCATGTCTGTTTTTTGACAAATAAAAAATAAGAAATTAAAAGGTAATTGACACACACATTAATAGATAGATAAACATGATCTGGTGATTTACTTATATATTGTTTTCATCTTTCCGTAAATAAGTCGAATATGTCAACATAATTGTTACATAATAAACAAACTGACTAAATATCATCACCATCATCATGATCCGCTTCATCATCATCACCATCATCATCTTCATCATCTTCATCTTGTGAATTATCATCATCTTCTTCTTCTTCAATCTCTTCGTCCTCTTCCTGAGCATCATGTTGAGCATGTAAATCATTAATATTTTCATCCAATATTTTTATGTTCTCACCCGATGCATGACAAAATGGAGGTAAATCTGCATCAGTTAGCTGTACTTCGGCCACATTCATCTCATCAGACTGAAAAGCTGTTTGGTCTTCTTCTATACTCTGTTGTCTTGATAGGTCATATATATTTCATGGTCAGATTTTAACCACAGCCCACTAATTCATTCGATCGCTTCTGCCTCCTGGGTACTTACAGTAGTACACTTGTTCAGTCAAAACAAACGGTTCGTATTTTTGATACTTTCTCTTAACATTCACTTCAACATGTCCGGTCTTAAGATGATACTTCACCCCTCTGTCCTTTGTGGAATTATACTAGTCACACTTGAAAAAAACGACCCTTGTATGTTGCAATGTTGGATTATGATATTCAAGTTCAATAATGTCATTCAACACTCCATAGTATCTAATATCCTTAGTATTACCACCATTTATCCTTTTAACAAATATTTCACTATTGTAGGTTGATTTTAATTTCCTAAAATTTAATGTATGAAATTGGTAACCGTTGACCAAGTATTTTGACCAACTGCGAACCCGTCTACTAGGCCACATTGAAAGACATTTTACACGATTATCAATGCTATTAGTACCTATCAGTTGCAAATACTAATATGATCACTATACAAAGTCAAAGCAAAATATTACTTTATAACCAAATGGTCTTAAGATATTCTTACATGGTGATATAACCACTAAGAGAAATTATTGTAAACTTCATATTGAATTTCTGTCGAAGACAATTCGTGATAGTTTTGGCGAAGATATTCCTCGAACGTGCTGTGGAAAAAAAAAAAGTGTCAGCTTAATCTTGTAGTAAAGTATGAGGAACTGTGCTTTCCAATTTGCTAATAATTGTCATAACCGTACCTGATATAGGGGGAAATCTCTCGACAATTGGTCAAAACATAGATGTATGCGGCATGCAGTTCTTCATCATCTAAGATTCGTTCTGTTTCCTTCCCGATTGGACATCCCGGGTAAGTCAATATAGATAAACAACCATCAGGGTATGTCACCTCGTTATATTGGTTATTCCGCAGAATACTCTCGTTCTAGTAGCCATGTGCGATTCAAAATAATAAGAACAAAAAGTAGATGTTTCGTGGATGTGATAAGCTTCACAAATTGATCCTTCAATGCATGTTTTATTCTTGACCTTCTGCTTCAATCTTGGAAAAACCTCTTGAAATGATACATCCAGTGATATTGAACTAGACCACCACAAATGGCTTCATATACCAAGTGAATTATCAAATGCTCCATTGAATCGAAGAAATCAGGGGGTAACATCTTCTTCAAGTTGCAAAGTGCAACAACAATATTTTCCTACATCATTTCCAAATCGGTCCTTTGAAGAGTTGTGCAACATATGTTGGTAAAGAATAAACTTAGTTGGGCAAAAACTTCCCAAACATGTTTTGGTAGTAGCTCACGTAATGCAATCGGAAGCAATCTCTCCATAAATACATGACAATCGTGACTCTTCATGTGTGACATCTTCAATTCCTTCATGTCCACACATCGGGATAAATTAGAAACATATCTATCAGGGAGTTGTAGGTCTCTAACCCATTCAAGTAGTGTTTTTCTCTTTTCCACAAGCAGTGTGTAAACACCCATCTTTAATTCGTGGTCACCGCATAATTCCGGACGGTCACAAAAGGTTAATACATCAACTCTAACTTTGAGGTTGTCTTTTGTCTTACCCTTCACCGCCATCACCGTGTTGAAAACATTATCAAACACATTTTTTTCAATATGTATCACGTCCAAATTGTGTCGGACAAGATGTGTTTTCCAGTAAGGCAAGTCCTAAAAAATATTTTTCTTTGTCCAATTGTGCCAATCCCCAAAACCTGGTAGTTTGCTTCCTCCTATGTCATTTATTTTCGGGTAATCTTTCACTAGTTCCCACAACTGCATACCATCTAATCTTGGCGGTGCCTGAGATTTTTCAACTCTACCCTTGATAAAATTATTTTTGTCATGCTGTAATAAACTATTCATTGGTAAGAACTAACGATGACAATCAAAAAATGAATTCTTCCTACCCGTTGGTAATTGAAATATTTTTGATTAATCCATAAAATATGGGCATGACAGCTTCCCATGTATGCTCCAGCCAGACAACATACCATATGCTGGGAAATCATTTATTATCCACATCAAAGCAGCCCTCAAAATAAATTTTTTTTTTTTTTATGTGGCAACATCATAACAAGGTGTACCTTCCAACCATAAATTTTACAATTCTTCGATCAAAGGCTTTAGGTACACATCAATATTCTTACATGAAAGGATTTTTTATGCACATCCACGGTGGAAAATTGTACGATGTCATAATGACAGGCCAACAAGAATAAGGTTGAGCATTTGAACTGTACGGATTAAACCCATCTGAGCACAAACCAAGCCGAACATTTTCGGGTTCATTTGAAATTCAGGATACACTCTATCGAAATGCTTCCAAGAATCAGCGTCAGAAGGATGACAAATTTTTTCATCCTCTACCTGGTGATTCTTGTGCCACTGCATGTGCTCTGCTGTCACCTTTGACATGTACAATCTTTTCAACCTTGGAGTCAATGGGAAAAACCGTAATTGTTTATATGGTTTGAACTTACTCTGTTTTGAGCCACGTGTTGTTGGTTTGAAACGTCGATGACCACAATAATGTACATCTATTTACACAAACATCTATCTTCACATATCCTAACCCCAAGGGTCTAAAAAATTGCTTACACTTGTAAAAGTTTCCAGGCATTGTATGAGTATTTGGCAACGAATCCCTAACTGTTCCAATCATTGTGTTAAAGCATAATTCGCTCATGTTATGCTCGGCCTTGACATTCATGTAACGAGACATGACAGATAACTGTGTTAGGTTCTCATAACCTTCATACAATGAAAATCAACAGCCTTCAACAACTCAAAAAATTGTTGTGCTTCCATGTTAGGTTATTCTGTATAAAAGTTATCATCACCAAACTACTCCGGACCAACAGCGTCAAATACCATTATCCTATAGTTATTTCTTTCTTCAATTGTCTCGTCGTGTTCATTATTTTGAAAAATTTTCGTACGTAGATTAAAATTATTTGTCAATGGATCTATCTTTTTCACTCTCACAAGTTTTTAAATCTCTTATGCACCTTCGCTACTCTGTCTGGCTCTAATAGCTTTTCCCTGTGCACCCAAATCAACCATGAGACACCACGATCGTACTCCATCGTTTGAGCCCTGCTTCCTAGCTCCACCAAGAGTCCATCGATTACCTTGACATGTGTACACCAGTTACGAGATTAACATCAATCTAAATGTTGATAGGTATTGTAGCTATAAATAATTGTGAGATACATCAAATGGTTATAAAAATAATCTTCTTAAATACTAATTCAAATGAAGAAATCTATATAGAACAATCTGAGAGTTTGTGATCCCTGAAAAAGTGAAGAAGGTTGAAAACTTGTAAATCATTTTATGGATTGAAACAAGTTTTAAAAACAATGATGACATATGTTTTATAAAATTGGAAGAGGTAATCTTGCATATTTTTGGCTTGATAATTGGCTTCCTCGGAATTTTAAAAGATGTTTTTGGAGTTGCTTCAATTGAGAATCTGGGTCATGATCTTTCTACAGAAGTAGAAGACTTCATTGAAGATAATGAGTGGAGTTAGCCATCAAACCCAATCTTTGATGTTGCTAACCTTAATATTGTTAATGTTTCTCCTAATCCAGTTTCATCTCATGTTATTATTTGGCTTGTAGTCATAAGTTCTTAATTATATATTTGTATAAAACCTCTTTTTTTACTTGCATTGCAAACATGAATTTGTAAGAATTTGATCATTCTTAAAAGATTTTGATGTAGCGTAGGTTTAAAGGGAGAAACAATTCGAATATAAGGTCGCAAAAATAAATAGAATCGAGTGAATGTCAATAGTTGGTGTAAAATCAGTATCCTAATGTGCGTGTATGCTCAATTGAAGAAAGATGCTCAGCATAATATTCTTCTCTTTGATATGGTGCCAATACTATTGATAGTGTGAAAATCCGACTTCAAATGCTCGAGATATCACCTTCAAAAGATTATTGTGCATGAGAATAGCTCAAATGCACTCGAGAAGGTTACTAACCAGCTTGAGCAGCTGAAATCCAGAGAGATCAGCCCATAACATGCTCGAGCAGGTGGCCAACCTACTTAAGTAGGTTAGTGATTTAACAAGCAACCATTTATCTAGTTTAAATGCTCAAACTCCAACTTTGACCAGGACATTAGACTTGTTTAAATAGCATTTTACATGTTTGGAAAAAGGACTTTTGACATTCTTTTGTAACCCTAAACATAAGAAAAAACCTCTCTTCATCCCATAATAAATAAGAAATGAGATTTTAGCCAAGATTAAAGGAGAAGGAGATTCATGAAGCCTTAATCATCATCATCACCATCTTCAACACGTGAGCTTTCTTGCCTATTTTTTTATCTTGTTTTTAGTTTTCGTCATCATGTCTGCATACCAAACCCCATGATTTGGGGTGATAGTTAGCTAGTTATGTGATATTATGTTAGGATTTGTGATTTTGTGATATTAATTCGTATTGAATTTCTTTAATTTGGTTTTCTTGATTAATCATACATATATACTTGTAGTTAAAGTTTCGAATTTCAAGAATTCCTATTTTTCTTCCGTTGAATCTTGTAGATTCCAGGAGTACCAATTAGGAATAACTATAATCTTAATTGATAATTAGATTTAATTGAGATAGCCAATCTATCGCGATAATTTATTCCTGATAATTGACATACTTTTTATTGAGAACAATAATGAAAACATTAATACTACAGAGGAAATGTTGACCAACAAATCTGATATCAATAATTTAGGTATGGCAGATGTTAAGTTGAGTACATCTAATATACTCTTCCAGTGTCAGATCCCACTATTTTGAGAAAATACATCACAAGTTTAATAAAGCGATAATAGTTCTATGAGAACACCTATATATGTAAACTTATTGGTAAAAGAATATTTTAGTTGGAATATTAACATACTATTTGGAGTCTAATGTACATCATAAATTCATGAGACTCATTATAGCTTGTGCAACTAGCATGTTGAGTAGATATATTAGCAATCTAAGGTAAGACTATTGGAAGGTAATTATAAGAGTTTTAAGGTATCCAATATACACTTTGAATTATGTGTTACATTATATGAGATATTCTATCATATTAGAGGGATATAACGATGCTAATTTTATATTTGATACAAAAGACTCAAAATCTGCAAGTGAATTTGTGTCTTAAGTCTAAGTCTAAAGAGTCGCTAATGAAAACCCTATCTAGTTTATTGGAGATCCCAATATCTAAGTTCAAAGAAAAAATCAAATTATGTGCTACTCATTAGAGCGCAGGGGTAAAACTTCTACCTATTTCTATGATAAGCAGATAATGCTACTTGTAAAACTTTAGGATAAGTTTGGTTTTAATTATTCTTATATCTTGAAAAAATTGAATAGGGTACTACTAGATATTTTTAATAAGAAATTATATGTGTGTAGAGAATGGGCTACTCCTATGAGAATTTTGAAGGTTGAATGCTCTAGAGTATTAATGAAACCAGGTGCTGTTTAGGACCTAAATTAACACACCTATGAAAACTTAACAAGGTCTAAGGATACACCATAGCCAAACAATTCAAGACATTATACTTACTCGTTAGCAAATAAATCTAATAGCAATCAGTACTAAAGAAGGTTCAAAACCAAAAAGTATCTATCTAAAGGCAATATCTTTCTAATTGAACTATCCCTTGTGTATGCATATTTTTTGCATTCTTACTAGATAATTTCTATTTATGTGGAGGATTGTAAGAGTTGGATTTTTAAACACTTATGAATATATTGTTTTCAACTATATTCCAAGTAGGATCTACACATTTATGTGAGATAGATCAAGTATATTCATGATTGTCTTTTCGAGTAGATGAATATTGATATTCTTATGTTAAAAACAATCAAGTTATAAATGAAAATTTTGGTGATAAATATTTAAAGTTTAACTTGGGAAAATGAAGAGATTTAGAGTGAATTTTCTCCTACATTGGAAAAGTAGAGCAAGATAGTTTCAACGTTTCCTATAAAAATCAGGGTCCTAAGCCTCAATTTTATACACAAAAAAAGTGTTTACAAAAATCTCTTGCATCCTAGTCTCCTTAGAGAAAGAGAGTTTCCTTGTTTTCTTAATGACATTCCAACTATTATTATTATGATAATTATCATTATCATTATGTTTCTTTTTATTGTTAAGATAACAATATGTATATTCATGTATTTTGTTTGGAATAGATAATCTCAAATTTGAAAAAATTAGATTACCTAGGGAATGAAATTATAACTAGGGTCATTACTTAATACCAAGCATGGGGATTGAAATAGAATTGAAAGGTTATTCTATTACAAATCCAATCTAACATACCAATCACCGCTTTATCGTATAAAGGATGGGGCAAATTTTATTTGACATTGTCATCCAAAGTTTATATGAAACCTAAATTTTCAGTTGAGATTACCAACTTGTCAATTTGCAATTTAATTCCAAAAGAAACAAATTTTCATATTTTTCTAACATGGAACATTTATTTGGATTTTTAGGGCATTCAATGCTGGGCTGTATAGGCCCAGTCCAACATACAAAAATTTGGATCTAGCCCAATTCAGTTAAAAGTGAACTTGACTCGACCCAACCCACCACATATAGGTGGGCCGAGTTAGGTCATATAATTTTTTACTAAGCCTATATGAGCCTAGTCCCATTTCGACATAGGACCAACCTAGCCCAACCCAACTCAAGCCGAATTCAGGCCCAACTCGAGCCCATCATAGGCCCAGTAAAAATATGCACAATTCAAACCCACTTATTAAAAGAAATTGAAATATTATGCATTATTCAATGTAAGTTATAGTAACTAGTAATTATTATTTTTAAATAAATTAGCAAGTCGTAGTAATTATATTTTTTGAATAAACTAATAATAACCAGTAACAAATTTATTTTTTAAGTTGATAGTAAATGATTTCTCATCAAATCTTTTCTATGATATTGCAAAATGCAACTTACAACTTTAATTCCAAAAAAAAGAAGATATAAAATTAAAGTTGATTAAGTCTGCACTTTTCTTTACTTCTTAGTGATTTAGCTGTTGACAAGTTGGTAACATCTTTAGACTAAATAAAAAATTTGGCAACGAGTATGTTGCCAATAGCTACTTTATTATTTTAATAAATTAATTTTTTATTAATTTTTAATTTATATTTTAGTCCCTCAATAATTCTTATAAATACACTAACCATTTTTCATTCTTCTAACACCAAATCAAAATCTTCTTTCGCTCAATTATCTATGTATTCTTAAGTGTTGAGTATTTTACAAGATTCAAATTTCAATTATTCAAAGTTTCAAAGCTAATGCAACTTTCAAGTCTCAATTTATTTTAAAGAAGAGAAACTCCACTTTTCTTCAATTGAATTGGATTGAGGTATTCTTTTAATTATAATAGTAGTTTTATTGAAATATTTATTTTCATTACCCCCAATTAGTTTGTTTGGCGTGTGTTTGTGTGTGTGTGTGTGTATATATATATATATATATATATATATATATACTCAATTTCTCTCTCATACTAGTTTGTAAATGCAAATGACATATGCTAGTCACATATGTTTTAAGTCAACTCTTGGGCTTTGCACAATTAGAGTTAATCTTGACTGGTTTTGACTTTGTCGTCTTGATCCCTTGAAGAATATGATAAAACTAGGCTTTAGATCAAACAGTTTTCTAAAATATTGATATGTAGGAATAAACTACCTCTGCTGGTGATGCTAAAGTATTAATGCCCTTGAAATACTTTGTTCCTGACTAGGCACTGAAAATCTGGTATGCAATTTGTTTTCTCTCTCCAAACCCCTTTTAAAAGAATATACTTGTATTAAAATTAAAAATAATTGGTAGAAATAGAGAAAGATATATATATATATATATATATATATATATATATATATATATATATATATATATATATATATATATATATATTGATTGGCCTAACCCAGCCCAACTTGTGACCCATGATAACGAGCTTGTGGGCCGAGCTAAGTCTTGTATTTTGATAAATGAGCTCAGCTTGCTTAGTCCATTGAACATATGTGTCGAATCCGACTCAGTTTTCTCGATTCATGATTCGGCCGGGCCAGGCCGCGCTGGCCCATATGCCAACTTTACTTGTTACTAGTTTATTAAGATGGGGACATACTTACACATAAAGTAGCGAAAAAGAGCATGAAAGATTTACGTGGTTTAGCCCTTTGCTCACGTCCACAATCTTATCTCTAGGATAAATACGGAAATAATGGTTACAGTTTTTCAGGACAAAACTATAAATTAAAAAAATCCTCTCTCGTGCGCACAATCACCCTTTTATCCAACTACACCCTATTTCAATCTCAAGGTCCAAAAAGTGTTAAAAGACATCTAACTCCAAGCTAAAAAAGTCTATTTAACTAATCCTTGCCCTACAAGACAAATGCTTTTTCTTTTTGCAAGTTAATTCTAATTAAACTTGGTCTCTAGTGTGCCTTAATTATGAGTTTGGGTAGCGCTGGCATTTGGAATGGGTCGGCACAGGCCCAATCCACGAAAACTCGAACCCAACCTAACTTAGTTAAAAGCAAGTTTGACTCAGCCCAGCCCACCATATATAGGTAGGCCGAGGTGGGTTATGAAATTTATGACTCAGCCCATTTGAGGCCAGACCCATTTCTACTCGGAACCAACCCAGCTCAACTCTGAACTCAACCCAACTCGAGCCCAACTCGGGCCCATTTTATTTTTATGTTTATGCTACTAATGTACATGTGTCTTGGAAGGTTATAGCTTGTTATATAATATTTTATCATTTATGTTAATATTATTAATCTACTTCTGTCTCGTTAACCATTAAATTAATTACTTTTCTTGAAAATGTTAAGTGTAAGTTTTAGTTAGATTTTTTTTTTAATCCAGCTTTCCAAGTAGTTTTATATATATGTGTGTATATATGTATGTATATATATGTATATTTGTATTAGTTTTGTATATGTATATTTGTATGTATATTAGTATATATAATATATTCAAAATATACTAATTACAAAAAAAAGATGGCCCAACCTAATTCGTAACCGATGGTAGTGGACTCGTGGGGCAAGTTGGATCTTGTGTTTTGAAAAATAAGCCCAAGCTAGTTTAGCCTACCAAAAACTTGGGCCGAGCCAGCTTTAGTTCTCTCGACCCATGACTCCTATGGGTTGGGTTGGGCTGGCCTAAATGCGAGCTCTAGGTTTGGGCTATATACTCGAGCCATTACTTAACAAACCTGGGCTCAAAGTTTTAGGCCATTAAGCACCATCTATATTATATGTTTGAGAATAATTGTCTTGAACTAAATATCTACTAACACAAAAATAATAACTCAAATTAATAATTAAACCAATGTTACTAGTGTATAAAGGATAATTTTGACTCCAAGTTAACCCAAAAACGAATAAAACATGGACAATTATACAACACATAATTTGACGATTATACTAGTAATAAATTTTTTAATAGAAATTTATTTATTTATTTTGACTAAATATACATATAAATTCTATATACTTAGTAAAATTAGTAGAACCCCTGGCCGCTTAATAAATTCGTCAGTAGTGCTGTATATTGGTTTTAAAAAAAAAGGTAACGTGCCGCCAACTCTGCACCTTTGAACCATCCGTTGACGAGGACAAAGTGGAATCGGATGAGTTCGATTTTTCAATGCAGTTTGTTATAGACCAAGAAAAACAAAAGCATAACAATAGCATAACAAGTTAACTTTTACAGAAATAATTCAAGAAGCATAACAATAGCATGGGCAATAAAACTTCAAATTTGGCTTGCTACCTGTTGCGATAGAATAATCATCCTAATTTTAAATCACTGACCACTTTCCATAGAATGCGATTAATGGCCTCACTCACGTGTCTACCACAGATACGGTAAAAATTTATCGATTTCAAATTTGGCTAGTTGGAGAAGTTTTTTTTTTTTTTTTTTTTTTTTTTATCGAAAAGTTGGAGAAGTGAAGACTTCAAATTAATTTGGCTTGCAGTTGGAAAAGTGCGAGTCAATTGTGATACTTATTGATCATTATAGTTTAACAAAGAAGTTGTACACGCATTAAAAAAAAAAAAAAAAGTGCCTTGATATTTAGAATGTTTTTTTGGATTAATACCCAATTTATCCCCTTAATTTTATTGTGTTTTGACATACTAGTCTTCTATCTTTAAAAGTGCAATATTGCAGTCATTTATCTTTTGAATATGTGACCACGTTAGTCTTTTTTCACTTTTTCTTTTAAAATTTGATGGCATAAGCAAAAAACTAATATAATCACGTGACAACCACATACTTTTTTGGTTAAACTGTAAATAGAAAAGTGAGAAAAAGACTAAAAGTGTTACATATCTAAAAGATAAATGATTATAATGTTGCATTTTTAAAGATAAATACTATGTCAAATACGCTAAATATAAGGGGCTAAATTGGGTATTAACTCATGTTTATTTAACTACAATGTGTTTGAGTCCTAATATTTGTGTTTCTTTCAATGAAAAATTTCTTTTTGTTATATTATTTTTATTGTGAATAATAAATTTATTTTTATTTTATTATTATATTATTGTTATTCCTATTATTATTATTATTATTATTATTATTATTATTATTATTATTATTATTATTATTATTATTATTATATTGTTATTATTATTTTTATTATTATTGTTGTTGTTATTATAATTATTATTTTTATTTTATTGTTATTAAATAAATAAATTGACCCAAACACAAATGGACAAATAAATGTGGATAAAAAGCGTTAATTAATTTGCTGCTAACGGCGCCCGTGGGGCAATAGAAGTTCAAGCAATAACATAAGTCAAATAAGGAGTCCTGCATGGGCAAGAATTTCAAATTCGGCTTGCAGCTAGTTGCCATTTTTAGAATAAAAGTAGAAGTCAGCGGAGCTAGTTGCCATTTTTAGATAAAAATTCAAGTATTTGATAGGGAGAATAACATGAATAGTCTCATTGTTTCTAAAAAAATTAGTTTAGTCCCCATTGTTTTAAAAGGTTCAGAAAGGTCCCTAAAATTTTTCAAAAGATTTAGTTTAGTCCCCACTGTTTTAAAAGGTTTAAAAAGGTCCCCAATATTTTTCAAAAAGTTATGTCTAATTGCATTCAGGATGAATCCGATAATGTTACTCGATTCTTGATGCTGTCTAAAAAGTCAATTAATCCAAGCATTGGGGAAAAACCATTCAAGGTTAGCTCTTTTATTCTATAAGCGTGTTATATTTTGATGAATCCACACTAAAGAAACACTTTAAGTTACCCAAGAATTTTATAGAACTAAAGTGCAAAAAGGAGAAAAGTTTTCAAACTTAATGACAAAAAATAGTAAATTGAACTTGGTTCCTAAAACGATTCTCTAATAGTACTTTGGCTAATGCCTTTTACTTAATCAGACAAGCATAGTCTTCTCACTTAAGGATGGCCCAGGGATGCTTTTCAAGCCACTTGCTGTTTTTGCTTCCGAAAATATCAACGTCACAAAGGTGAGTTCCTTCTAGTGTTGTTTTTGGATTAATATTCGTTTATTGAAAGTTCTTCGAATAGACAACCTTCTTGCAGTCTCTAATACTTTTTTTTTTTTTGATCTTAGATTGAAACTCGCCCCTTGCAGAAGCAGGCTTTGCAAGAACTTGAACATAGTGCCAATGGTTGTCCAAAGTATGTCCAATTCCTCTGTTTATTCTTAAGTTTTAAAATCTTGAATCTTATAATTAATTTGTCTCCAACATTGTTTGAGCACTGACATACAACATTCTGGTGCAGGCAATTTCCCTATCTTTTCTACATTGATTTTGAAGCATCTGTCGCCGATCAAAAGACACAAAATGCTCTTGAGCATTTAAAGGTAGAGCACACGAAAATTTAGTACTATTATATATGTAGTATATTTTTGCTAGATGTGTGTGAATAAGTTAAAACAGGAAATTTATTCCTTGTCACTAAGCATTATATTGTACTTTTCTTGCAGGAGTTTGTAACATTTTTAAGAGTGCTTGGAAGTTATCCAGTAGACACTAGTGTTCCATGATTGACGTCCAAGCATGGTGTTAATATTTTCTTGAGCAATTCGCAGCCACTGAAAGCAACTGTCAAACAAACGGAGGCAAAAAATAAAATCTGTGAAAAGTTTTTAACGCAGATTTTTATGTAGAAAGAATGCATTGCATACTGTATGCGATGTCTTGTGTCAGTGGTTGTAGTTGTTACCACATGAGAGGACCGATGCAGAACTTTTTTCCGGTAGGAGCTTTGTGGGGGTAACTTATGTTTTACATTAAAAATAATTTTAAATTTTAATTATTTAGTGACATCAATGGTACTGCAGCCCCCACTATTCTCGTATCATATCCGCCCATGCGATGTGAACCTCCCCAGTCCCCACCCCCCAGTAGGCAAAAATGCCACCCCCTGAAGAAAAAGTATGAACTGGTTGTTATCTGGTATAGGAAAAAGAGATGTAAAGTTATCAATAGAGACATATTCTACAAAGATTCCAATTTTTGGAACACTGTTTATTTTTATGCAGTATAGCATCATTCTTTTTTTTTTTTTTCTTTTTTTCTTTTTGATACCGTGAGAAATACCTTATATAACTGGATATCACAGGTAAACAAGCATCATACTAGAGTTACAAATGATTTAGTCACAAACTTCACAATTACTTTTCTGGATGCACCAATAGACCATAAGTTCTATATTGTCAAATCCTACGACTGGCCTTACAATTATTGCACTAAGTCAGTTAAGAGTCTAATAGCATAGACACTCACAAAGTCTCGAACCCATGCTGCTGGTGTAACCTTCCCACTCCCTTTTGCCATTATTTCTCAAAACTATTTTGTCTTAGTTCTGCTGCCAAATTGTAGAATAAAAACACGAATTCAATTTGAAAATCAATTAATATCAAGTAAAATAACTCAAAATTTTAAACGTAAATTTTTGTTCTTAAAGTTTTATTTTTATGGTACATCAAATTCTCCAACAAATGATTCATGGCGTTACACATCTCTTTCAAAGTGTGAACTAGTCAAAGAATGCATAAATTATATTGAAATAGCATGACCACCTTGACTTGTCCTCGTCACATTCAAGGGGTGGTTGGGGTTGGCAATGAAAGTCAAACACAAAGCTCATATTTTGCACTTTTCCTACCTGCTAAGCCATGGGATTTTCTCAAGGTGGAATATTTTACTTATATAAAAAGTAGTTGAGTACGTGAAATTTTTATTATACACAAATTTAAATAAAATCATTTTCAGTATATTTTATCTTGTATTTTATGAGAAATTGTTTTTACGATGTGTAATATATTACTTATACAAAAAGTAGTTTAGTGAACGAAGTTCTCACGCAGGGAATAAAGGACTTGTAGTATTTATTTAGATTACAAAAAACAAAAGAACCCCTAACGTAATTCAAACGAAAGCTAACTGCTGAGTCCACTCTGACATGTTTCGGATAAAGGCCTAATTTATTTTAAGATTTATTATATGTTTTACCTTGTATTTTACGAGAGATGAGATGTTTCCACAAACTCAAATCTATAATATCAAAATAAATCGACAATATATTTATAAATTTTGTAAGAGATCATTTCTCTCATTCATTCGTTGTCAAAAGAATTGGAGTCCTTTTGTAAATTTTGTCGAAATTATTGATTAAATTTTGTAAGCCAAATTATCTTTTATTCATTTCTTGTCTTTCACTAAAGAACTAGACAAAGAAATATGTTAAAGACTTATGGAAGAAAAACCCAAAAAATGAAGAGAAATAGAAAGCCTTTCCTTTGATATTTTCCTTTTTTATTTTTTTTTATTTTACCTGCATTGGTCTCCCTAATTACATATTAGGACACTACAGGGATGAATTTTAAATCTTGAATTACAGCAAAGAAAAATTAAATTCGCGTGCAATGTCCTTTATTCAAGGATTTTGATTCCTAATAAAGTTATGCAATCATTTTTCATAACTACTTATCACTTTACTATTATTGATCTCCTTGATTACACTATTAGGGGATCCAAAATCTCTATTCAAAGAAACTAGGACTTGACTCCTCTACAATTCATATCTCTACAATTATACGCAATAGTTATCTCGATTAATGCCAAGTGTGACTAAATATCATCTACCGACTATATTAATCTTGCTAAACTAACTTTTCAACCATGGTTAGAAATTATTAAATACCAAAATTTTAACTACCATATTCAATTAGTAAAACAAAGATGGAAACATATGATTGTAAAAAAAAAAAAAAATCCATTCATTCCCCAAGAATAACAATTCACTAAAATTTAAGATAATTAGAAATAAAGTTACTAACTCTACCATCAGCATGAGTTAGCTCAAACAAAAAACAAAAGAATTAAAAAAAAAAGTTTGAAGCTTTATAAAGAACAAGGTAGAGAAGCAGGAAAAAATAATTGTTTTGTAGTGTTTAAATGTGATCTAAGTAAAAAAAAAAAAAAAGAATGAGTATCTCTAAGATTGTGTAAATGAACTTCATTTGAAGCAGTTTTGCTATAATTGCTTCAACTCTAACAATAAGAAATGCTACCTACTCTATTTTATATATATATATCGTCTTTGTTACTTTCTCACTAAATGATGAGCTGGAATCGTAAGGCTTTTTAAGCTTCACCAGACAAGTTGAAGCAAATATTATATGGCTTCTTTTATTTTTATTTTTATTTAAAAAAATAAATCGTATGACTTCTTGGAGCAAAAATCTAATGGCTTAATTTTTTTTTTTTTGTCCAACTTCTATAGATTTTTCTCAAAATTTTAAAGACCATTTATTTTTCACACTAAACACTTTGTGCATTTTTGGTTGAGCCTATAATTAAAGCTATAATATCTTTTTTCTCTCAAGGCTTTAGAGACCATAAACCACTTGCCATAAAAAATGCTCACGTAATATTTTTTGGAGGAAAAAAAAAAGTATGGCTTCAAAAGCTAAATATGGCTTCCATTTTTGTTTTACCAATTAAATATGATAGTTTAGATTTGGTTTTTAATATTTTCTAATCATAGTTAGAAAGCTAGTTTAGCCAGATTAATATAGTATGTTGATGATATTTAATGACATGTGGTATTAATCGGAATAATAATTAAAATTGTAAAGAATAGAATTATAGATAAGCCAAGTCCAAAAAACGGGCCTCAAGATTCCAACCACGCTTTGTGAAAATCAATATGAAAGTGTTGGGGAAGATAATAAACCCAAATAACAAAACTTTGTGAAAATGTACTCGTAAACGTCATAATACGAAGAAGCAAGCGACAATGAAATCTAACAACAAAACAACAATGTTCCAATATTTACATGGAAAACTTTAACAAGATGAAGATGGCCATAGTCCTAATGCCAGTAAATGAAAGAAAATAACACGGCTTCTACATATAGGACAACATTTCTTTATCACAATGTCACCCGTAGTACCATAATTATCAAATCGTGAATAGTATCAGGAATCGAAATACACTTTTTTTAAATTGTGAATCGTACCGATTCGGTCACAAATTTAAAACTAGAATTCTAGATGATAATTGATATACTATTTTTTTCATCAGCAAATATAAACAACAAAAAACAAGTGAAAGCCAATTTGAATTTTTGATCTTGTAATTATAGTTGAAAACTAATGTTAAATCATGAATAGTTTTTTTTAATTTTAATTGTTCATGTTTTTAATAATAGGCTAATTGAATATTGCTTGCAAAAAATTGAAGTGGGATTTTGGTTCTTTTTTTTTTTGGATTTTTTGGGCTTTTTTTGGTTTGACCTGAATCAGATACGATTTACCGAATCACACGATTCACCACAATTCACTAATAGATTCGAATTAATTTTTATGCGAATCGGATCGAATCATATGATTCGTATCACGAATTGTACGATTTCGAAAACTATGCCTAGTACTATTACAAATATATATATGAAAATGGACAACAAACAAACTAACTTACCTAAGATGTTATAATTTATTGGGACAAATTCAATCCTCACCAACATATTTTATGTCAATAAGAGACCTTTTCTTTATCAAGATTCTAATAAATAAAATTTATTAATAAAAACAATAGGACCTATTTCCTTTAATAGGCTGCCTACGTACCCAATCAGGATTAAAAAAGGATCAAGGTGCACATAGTTCTTACAACATATAAAATCCCTAACAACTTTTAATATAGTGTTCTACTTCCCTTATAACAATCAGGGTCCTAGGTTTGGGTTTTACACACAAAAGTTTTAAAAAATTCGCAAGTATTTATAGTTATGAGTGCTCCTATTGCAAGAAGAAGAGATCGTTGTATCTTGAGGGGCTTGCGATATGAAGTGTCAATATCCATAGCAGGGCGCTAAAGTGTTAAAGGATATTGAATCCAACTTAAGCCTTGGTCTAAGTTTTTTTTAATTATTGTAATTATTGTTATTGTTTTTACTATTATATATATATATGGATAAGATTATATTCCTATTAGATATTCTAGAATATATTCTATCAGAATTTATTTTGGTCCAAATTTACATTTAATTTTTTTATGTTTATAATTCTGAAATTATTTGCTGATAAATTGTTTTTGTTAGAATTTTAGTCTAGTGCTATACATTTTAAATCCATTAGTTACTGAAATTGATTTCCAATTAGATTAAAGTGCTTTTGTTTGTATATTTTGAAATTAATATTCTATCAAAATTAATTTGTCAGAATAATTTCAATTTGAAGTGTTGGAGAATGTAAATGTAAGTGTTGATGATAATCCGATGGTACCAGAAGCCCAACTCATGGTAGTCTTTCTCGATCCTCAAGGCCCCGTGGTACCCGAAGCCCATCCCATGATTGAACCCACTATTCCTCAAGGTTCTCTTGCTCATGACATTCACGCTTTTTTAAATGCCCATCAATCCACCTACATCCAAAAAAACCTACTCTAAATCTAAAAATGGATCCCCTAGATCCATACATGACTCCCCAAACTCCAAATCCGATAGCCCCAAATTCAAACTTCTCCCTCGCCATAATGACTCGTGGGGCATGCTTGCCTCCACCCTCCCACATAATGATCTTTTGGAGGTTGTTGTTTTCTTTGATTTTTGAGGAGCTTGAAGAACCATGAAGATTTTGTGATTCCCTTGTCTCTTTGATTTTAAGTTTTTGTTGGTTTACTTTGATGGCTTGTGATTTTTTGATTGTTCCATTTGGCTTGGTTTTCTCCTAATCTTTTTATGTGGGAGAAATACTTCTTCTTCACTCTTTAGTTCACTATATGAAACTCCTAACGAATCTCCAACTCTCTACGTTGGGTCTCAACCCTACCTTGATCCATATTCATTGTTGATTGATCTATTTTTATCACTCTCACAAGTTTTTAGATCTCTTATGCACCTTAGCTATTCTGTCTGGCCCTACTAGCTTTTCCTTGTGCACCCAAATCAACCATGAGACACCACGATCTTACTCCATCGTTTGAGCCCTGCTTCCTAGCTCCACCAAGAGTCCATCGATTACCTTGACATGTGTACACCAGTTACGAGATTAACATCAATCTAAATGTTGATAGCTATTGTAGCTATAAATAATTGTGAGATACATCAAATTGATATAAAAATAACCTTCTTAAATACTGATTCAAATGAAGAAATCTATATAGAACAATCTGAGAGTTTGTGATCCCTGAAAAAGTGAAGAAGGTTGAAAACTTGTAAATCATTTTATGGATTAAAACAAGTTTTAAAAACAATGATGACATGTGTTTCATAAAATTGGAAGAGGTAATCTTGCATCTTTTTGGCTTGATAATTGGCTTCCTCGGAATTTTAAAAGATGTTTTTGGAGTTGCATCAATTGAGAATCTGGGTCATGATCTTTCTACAGAAGTAGAAGACTTCATTGAAGATAACGTGCGGAGTTAGCCATCAGACCCAATCTTTGATGTTGCCAACCCTAATACTGTTAATGTTTCTCCTAATCCAATTTCATCTCATGTTATTATTTTGCTTGTAATCATAAGTTATTAATTATATATTTGTATAAAACCTCTTTTTTTTACTTGCATTGCATACATGAATTTGTAAGAATTTGATCATTCTTAAAAGATTTTGATGCAGCGTAGGTTTAAAGGGAGAAACAATTCGAATACAAGGTCGCAAAAATAAATAGAATCGAGTGAATGTCAATAGTTGGTGTAAAATCAGTATCCTAATGTGCTTGTATGCTCAATTGAAGAAAAGATGCTCAGCATAATATTCTTCTCTTTGATATGGTCCCAATACTATTGATAGTGCGAGAATCCGACTTCAAATGCTCAAGATATCACCTTCAAAAGATTGTTGTGCATGAGAATAGCTCAAATGCGCCCGAGAAGGTTGCTAACCAACTTGAGCAGCTGAAATCCAGAGAGATCAGCCCATAACATGCTCGAGCAGGTGGCCAACCTACTTAAGCAGGTTAGTGATTTAACAAGTAGCCATTTATCTAGTTTAAATCCTCAAACTCCAACTTTGACCAGGACATTAGACTTGTTTAAATAGCATTTTACATGTTTGGAAAAAGGACTTTTGACATTCTTTTGTAACCCTAAACATAAGAAAAAACCTCTCTTCATCCCAGAATAAATAAGAAATGAGATTTTAGCCAAGATTAAAGGAGAAGGAGATTCACGAAGCCTTAATCATCATCATCACCATCTTCAACACATGAACTTTCTTGCCTTTTATTTTTTAATCTTGTTTTTAGTTTTCGTCATCATGTCTTCACACTAAACCCCATGATTTGGGGTAATAGTTAGCTAGTTATGTGATATTATGTTAGGATTTGTGATTTTGTCATATTAATTCGTATTGAATTTCTTTAGTTTGGTTTTCTTGATTAATCATACATATATACTTGTAGTTAAAGTTTCGTATTTCAAGAATTCCTATTTTTCTTCCTTTGAATCTTGTAGATTCCAAGAGTACCAATTAGGAATAACTATAATCTTAATTGATAATTGGATTTAATTGAGATAGGCAATCTATCGCGATAATTTATTTCTGATAATTGACATATTTTTTATTGAGAACAATAATGAAAACATTAATACTATAGAGGAAATGTTGACCAATAAATCTGATATAAATAATTTAGGTGTGGTAGATGTTAAGTTGAGTACATCTAATGGACTTTTCCAGTGTCAGATCCCACTATTTTGAGAAAATACATCACAAGTTTAATAAATCGATAATAGTTCTATGAGAATACCTATATATGTAAACTTATTGGTAAAAGAATATTTTAGTTGGAATATTCACATACTATTTGGAGTCTAATGTACATCATAAATTCATGAGACTCATTATAGCTTGTGCAAATAGCATGTTGAGTAGATATATTTGCAATCTAAGGTAAGACTATTGGCAGGTAATTATAGGAGTTTTAAGGTATCCAATATATACTTTGAATTATGTGTTACATTATATGAGATATTCTATCATATTAGAGGGATATAATGATGCTAATTTTATATTTGATACAAAAGACTCAAAATCTGCAAGTGAATTAGTGTCTTAAGTCTAAGTCTAAAGAGTCGCTAATGAAAACCCTATCTAGTTTATTGGAGATCCCAAGATCTAAGTTCAAAGAAAAAAATCAAATTATGTGCTACTCATTAGAGCACTGTGGGGGTAAAACTTCTACCTATTTCTATGATAAGCAGATAATGCTACTTGTAAAACTTTAGGATAAGTTTGGTTATAATGATTCTTATATCTTGAAAAAATTGAATAGGGTACTACTGGATATTTTTAATAAGAAATTATATGTGTATAGAAAGTGGGCTACTCCTATGAGAATTTTGAAGGTTGAATGCTCTAGAGTATTAATGAAACCAGGTGCTGTTTAGGACCTAAATTGTGAAAACTTAACAAGGTCTTAGGATACTCCATAGCTAAACAATTCAAGACATTATACTTACTCATTAGCAAATAAATCTAATAGCAATTAGTACTAAAGAAGGTTCAAAACCAAAAACTATCTATCTAAAGGCAGTATCTTTGTAATTGAACTCTCTCTTGTGTATGCTTAATTTTTGCATTCTTACTAGATAATTTCTATTTATGTGGAGGATTGTAAGAGTTGGATTTTTAAACACTTATGAATATATTATTTCCAGCTATATTCCATGTAGGATCTACACATTTATGTGAGATAGATCGAGTATATTCATGATCCTCTTTTCGAGTAGATGAATATATATATTCTTAAGTAAAAAACAATCAAGTTATAAATGAAAATTTTGGTGATAAATATTTAAGGTTTTACTTGGGAAAATGAAGAGATTTAGAGTTAATTTTCTCCGACATTGGAAAAGTATAGCAAGATAGTTTCAACATTTCCTATAAAAATCAGGGTCCTAGGCCTCAATTTTACACAAAAAAAAGCATTTTACAAAAATCTCTTGCATCCTAGTCTCCTTAGAGAAAGAGAGTTTCCTTGTTTTCTTAAGGACATTCCAACTATTATTATTATCATAATTATCATTATCATTATGTTTCTTTTTATTGTTAAGATAACAATATGTATATTCATGTATTTTATTCGGAATAGATAATCCCAAATTTGAAAAAATTAGATTACCTAGGGAATGAAATTATATTTAGGTTCATTACTTAATACCAAGCATGGGGATTGGAATAGAATTGAAAAGTTATTCTATTACAAATCCAATCTAACATACCAATCACCACTTTATCGTATAAAGGATTAGACAAATTTTATTTGACATTGTCATCCAAAGTTTATATGAACCTAAATTTTCAGTTGAGATTACCAACTTGTCAATTTGCAATTTAATTCCTAAAGAAACAATTTTTCATATTTTTCTGACATGGAACATTTATTTGGATTTTTAGGGCATTCAACGTTGGGCTGTATAAGCCCAGTCCAACATACAAAAATTTGGATCTAGTCCAATTCGGTTGAGAGTGGGTTCGACTCGACCCAACCCACTAAATATAAATGGCTGAGTTAGGTCATATAATTTTTTACTAAGCCTATATGAGCTCAGGCCCATTTCGACACAGGACCAACCTAGCCCAACCCAACTCAAGCCGAACTCAGGCCCAACTCGAGCGTATCATAGGCCCAGTAAAAATAAGCACAATTCGAACTCACTTATTAAAAGAAATTAAAATATTATGCATTATTCAATGTAAGTTATAGTAACTAGTAACTATTTTTTAAAAATAAATTAGTAAGTCGTAGTAACTATATTTTTTGAATAAACTAATAATAACAAGTAGCAAATTTATTTTTTAAGTTGATAGTAAATGATTTCTCATCAAATCTTTTCTATGACATGGCAAAATGCAACTTACAACTTTAATTCCAAAAAAATAAAAATATAAAATCAAAGTTGATTAAGTCTGCACTTTTCTTTACTTCTTAGTGACTTAGCTGTTGACAAGTTGGCAACAACTTTAACTAAATAAAAAATTTGGCAATGAGTATGTTGCCAATAGCTACTTTAGTATTTTAATAAATCAATTTTTTTTTTTAATTTTTTAATTATATTTTAGTCCCTCAATAATTCCTATAAATACACTACGCATTTTTCGTTCTTCTAACACCAAATTAAAATCTTCTTTCTCTCAATTCTCTATGTATTCTTAAGTGTTGAGTATTTTACAAGATTCAAATTTCAATTATTCAAAGTTACAATTTTTCAAAGTTTCAAAGCTAATTCAACTTTCAAGTCTCAATTTATTTTCAAGAAGAGAAACTCCTCTTTTCTTCAATTGAATTGGATTGAGGTATTCTTTTAATTATAATAGTAGTTTTATTGAAATATTTATTTTCATTACCCCCAATTAGTTTGTTTGGCGTGTGTGTGTGTGTATATATATATATATATATATATATATACTCAATTTCTCTCTCATACTAGTTCAAAAATGCAAATGACACATGCATGTCTTATTTTTTAATTCGACTCTTGGGCTTTCCACAATAGAGTTAATCTTGACTGGTTTTGACTTTGTCGTCTTGATCCCTTGAAGAATATGATAAAACTAGGCTTTAGATCAAGCAGTTTGCTAAAATATTGATATGAATGAATAAACTACCTCTGTTGGTGATGGTAAAGTATTAATGCCCTTGAAATACTTTGTTCCTGACTAGGCACTGAAAATCTGGTATGCAGTTTGTTTTCTCTCTCCAAACCCCTTTTAAAAGAATATACTTGTATTAAAATTAAAAAGAATTGATAGAAATAGAGAAAGAGATATATATATATATATATATATATATATATTAGTGTTTGTATATTAATATCTCAAAATATATTAATCACGAAAAATTGATTGGCCTAGCCTTACCCAACTTGTGACCTATGATAGCGAGCTCGTGGGCCGAGCTGAGTCTTGTATTTTGAGAAATGAGCTCAGCTTGCTTAGTCCACTGAACATATGTGTCGAATCGGACTCAGGTTTCTCGATTCATGATTCGGCCGGGCCGGGCTGGGCCGAGCTGGCCCATATGCAAACTTTACTTGTTACCAGTTTATTAATATGGGGACATATTCACACATAAAGCAGCAAAAAAGGGCACAAAAGATTTACGAGGCTTAGCCCTTTGTTCACATTCACAATCTTATCTCTAGGATAAATACGGAAATAATGGTTACAGTTTTTCAGGACGAAACTATAAATTAAAAAAATCCTCTCTCGTGCTCACAATCACCCTTTTATCCAACTACACCCTATTTCAATCTCAAGGTCCAAAAAGTGTTAAAAGATATCTAACTACAAGCTAAAAGAGTCTATTTAACTAATCGTTGCCCTACAAGACAAATGCTTTTTCTTTTTCCAAGTTAATTCTAATTAAACTTGGTCTCCAGTGTGTCTTAATTATGAGTTTGGGTAGCTCTAGCATTTGGAATGGGTCAGCTCAGGCCCAACCCACAAAAACTCGAACCCAGCCTAACTCAGTTAAAAGCAGGTTCGACTCAGCCCAACCCATCATATATAGGTGGGCTGAGATGGGTCATGAAATTTATGACTCGGCCCATTTAAGGCCAGACCCATTTCTACTCGGAACCAATCCAGCTCAACTCTGAACTCAACCCAACTCGAGCCCAACTCGGGCTCATTTAATTTTTATGTTTATGCTATTAATGTACCTGTGTCTTGGAAGGTTATAACTTGTTATATAATATTTTATCATTTATGTTAATATTATTAATCTACTTCTGTCTCGTTAACCATTAAGGAGTCCTGCATGGGCAAGAATTTCAAATTCCGCTTGCAGCTAGTTGCCATTTTTAGAATAAAAGTAGAAGTCAGTGGAGCTAGTTACCATTTTTAGAATAAAAGTAGAACTCAGTGGTTTCATTCAGTTTCGCATCTCTAAACATTCAAGTATTGATATGTATACTTTTTCTTTCTTGATCATGTGGGACATGTGAATTCAACACATATTTTTGTATTATATTTTCACTGTTTAAATAATATACAAGAAGTAACTGGGAAGCTACATCCCACAAGAAGTTAAAAGAAGTGAATTAAAAATTAAAAAGGTGTTGGGATGATTTGCTATTTAAACTCAAAAACGCAGATTGAGATTGTAAAACCATACATACTAACAGGGAAGCTCCAACCCACAAGCAACAATCCCAACGCTCTGATCACTAGTATTTTGGTTTTCAGTTTTCAGCTACAAGCCTACAAGCAATGTTGGCATCTCCAGTAAGCCATTTTTCAACTCAAGGAGCAAACCCAAAGCTCCCTCTGCGAGCTAACAGTACTCTCGAACGACATCATAATTTCACATTAATCTTTCATATCTTTCGAGTCTACCCTACAATATGGGGTAAAAAAGTCAAAATAAATGATTTGGATTCCTAATAAAGTTATGCAATTATTTTTTCATAACTACTTATCACTTTACCATTATTGATCTCCTTGATTACACTATTAGGGGATCCAAATTCTCTATTCAAAGAAACTAGGACTTGACTCCTCTACAATTCATTTCTCTACAATTATACGCAATATTTATCTCGATTAATGCCAAGTGTGACTAAATATCATCTACCGACTATATTAATCTTGCTGAAACTAACTTTTCAACCATGGTTAGAAACTATTAAATACCAAAATTCTAACTACCATATTTAATTAGCAAAACAAAGATTGAAACATATGATTGTAAAAAAAAAAAATCCATTCATGCCCCAAGAATAAAAATTCACTAAAATTTAAGATAATCAGAAATAAAGTTACTAATTCTACTATCAGCATGAGTTAGCTCAAACAAAAAACAAAAAAAATAAACAAAAAGTTTGAAGCTTTATAAAGAACAAGGTAGAGAAGCAGGAAAAAAATAATTGTTTTGTAGTGTTTAAATGTGATCTAAGTAAAAAAAAAAAAAAGAATGGGTATCTCTAAAATTGGGTAAATGAACTTCATTTGAAGCTGTTTTGCTATAATTGCTTCAACTGTAACAATAAGAAATGCTACCTACTCTCTTTTATATATATATCGCCTTTATTACTTTCTCTCTAAATGATGAGCTGGAATCGTGAGGCTTTTTAAGTTTCACTAGACAAGTTGAAGCAAATATTATATGACTTCTTTTATTTTTATTTTTATTTAAAAAAATAAATTGTATGACTTCTTGGAGCAAAAATCTAATGGCTTAATTTATTTTTTTTTTGTCCAACTTCTATAGATTTTTCTCAAAATTTTAAAGACCATTTATTTTTCACACTAAACACTTTGTGCATTTTTGGTTGAGCCTATAATTAAAGCTATAATATCTTTTTTCTCCCAAGGCTTTAAAGACCATAACCCACTTGCCATAAAAACTGCTCACATAATATTTTTTGGAGGAAAAAAAAGTATGGCTTCAAAAGCTAAATATGGCTTCCATATTTGTTTTACCAATTAAATATGATAGTTTAGATTTGGTATTTAATGTTTTTCAATCATAGTTAGAAAGTTAGTTTAGCCAGATTAATATAGTTTGTTGATGATATTTAATGACACATGGCATTAATCGGAATAATAATTGAAATTGTAGATAATAAAATTGTAGATGAGCCAAGTCCAAAAAACAGGCCTCAAGATTCCAGCCATGCTTTGTGAAAATCAATACGAAAGTGTTGGGGAAGATAATAAACCCAAATAACAAAACTTTGTGAAAATATACTCGTAAACGTCATAATACCAAGAAGCACGTGACAATGAAATCTAACAACAATACAACAATGTTCCAATATTTACATGGAAAACTTTAATGAGATGAAGATGGCCATAGTCCTAATGCCAGTAAATGAAAAAAAATAACACGGCTTCTACATATAGGACAACGTTTCTTTATCACAATGCCACCCCTAGTACCATAATTATCAAATCGTGAATCGTATCGTGAATCGAAATACAATTTTTTTGAATCGTGAATCGTACTGATTCAGTCACAAATTTAAGACTAGAATTCTAGATGATAATTGATATATTATTTTTTCAGTAGTAAAAATAAACAACAAAAAACAAGTGAAAGCCAATTTGAATTTTTGATCTTGTAATTATAGTTGAAAACTAATGTTAAATCATGAATATATATATATATTTTTTAATTTATTCATGTTTTTAATAATAGGCTAATTGTATATTGCTTGCAAAAAAATTGAAGTGGGATTTTGGTTTTTTTTTTTTTGGATTTTTTGGGCTTTTTTTGGTTTGACCTGAATCCGAAACGATTCACCGAATCGCACGATTCACTACGATTCACCACAATTTACTATGATTCGGTGACCGATTCACCTAAATTAGCGATTCACTAATAGATTCGAATCGATTTTTATGCGAATCAGATCGAATCATATGATCGTATCACGAATCGTACGATTTCAAAAACTATGCCTAGTACTATTACAAATACATATATGAAAATGGACAGCAAAACCAACTAACTAACCTAAGATGTTATAATTTATTGGGACAAATTCAATCCTCACCAACATATTATATGTCAATAAGAGACCTTTTCTTTATCAAGATTCTAACAAATAAAATTTATTAATAAAAAAAGCAGGACCTATTTCTTTTAATAGACTACCTACGTACCCAATCGGGATTACGAAGGGATCAAGGTGCACGTAGTTCTTACAACATATAAAATCCCTAACAACTTTTAATATAGTGTTCTACTTCCCTTATAACAATCAGGGTCCTAGGTTTGGATTTACACACAAAAGTTTTACAAAATTTACAAGTATTTGTAGTTATGAGTGCTCCTATTGCAAGAAGAAGAGACCGTTGTATCTTGAGGGGCTTGCGATATGAAGTGTCAATATCCATAACAGGGTGTTAAAGTGTTAAAGGATATTGAATCCAATTTAAGCCTTGGTCTAAGTTTTTTTTAATTATTGTATTTATTGTTATTGTTTTTACTATTTTATATATATATGGATAAGATTATATTCCTATTAGGTATTCTAGAATATATTCTATCAGAATTTATTTTGGTCCAAATTTACATTTAATTTTTTTATGTTTATACTTCTGAAATTATTTGCTGATAAATTATTTTCGTTAGAATTTTAGTCTAGTGATATACATTTTAAATCCATTAGTTACTGAAATTGATTTCCAAATAGATTAAAGTGCTTTTGTTTGTATATTTTGAAATTAATATTCTATCAAAATTAATTTGTCATAATATTTTCAATTTGAAGTGTTGGAGAATGTAAATGTAAGTGTTGATGATGATACGGTGGTGCCAGAAACCCAACTCATGGTAGTCTCTCTAGATCCTCAAGGCCCCGTGGTACCCGAAGCCCATCCCATGATTGAACCCACTATTCCTCAAGGTTCTCTTGCTCATGACATTCACGCTTTTTTAAATACCCATCAATCCACCTACATCCAAAAAAACATCCTCTAAATCTAAAAATAGATCCCCTAGATCCATACATGACTCCCCAAACTCCAAATCCGATAGCCCCAAATTCAAATTTCTCCCTCGCCATAATGACTCGTGGGGCTTGCTTGCCTCTACCCTCCCACATAATGATCTTTTGGAGGTTGTTGTTTTCATTGATTTTTGAGGAGCTTGAAGAACCATGAAGATTTTGTGATGCTCTTGTCACTTTGATTTTAAGTTTTTGTTGGTTTACTACTTTGATGGCTTGTGATTTTTTGATTGTTCCATTAGGCTTGGTTTTCTTCTAATCTTTTCATGTGGGAGAAATCCTTCTCAATTGCTCTTTAGTTTACCATATGAAACTCCTAACGATTATCCAACTCTCCACGTTGGGTCTCAACCTTATCTTGATCCGTATTCATTGTCGATAGATCTATCTTTATCACTCTCACAAGTTTTTAGATCTCTTATGAACCTTGGCTACTCTTTCTGGCTCCAGTAGCTTTTTTCTATGCACTCAAATCAACCATGAGACACCACAATCTTACTCCATCGTCTAAGCCCTGCTTCCTAGCTGCTCCAAGAGTCCATCGATTACCTTGACATGTGTACACCAGTTACAAGATTAACATCAATCTAAATGTTGATAGCTATTGTAGCTATAAATAATTGTGAGATACATCAAATGGATATAAAAATAACCTTCTTAAATACTTATTCAAATGAAGAAATCTATATAGAACAATTGAGAGTTTGTGATACCTGAAAAAGTGAAGAAGGTTGAAAACTTGTAAATCATTTTATGGATTAAAACAAGTTTCAAAAACAATGATGACATGTGTTTTATAAAATTGGAAGAGGTAATCTTGCATCTTTTTGACTTGATAATTGGCTTCCTCGGAATTTTAAAAGATGTTTTTGGAGTTGCTTCAATTGAGAATTTGGGTCATGATATTTCCACAGAAGTAGAAGACTTCATTGAAGATAACGAGTGGAGTTAGCCATCAGACCCAATCTTTGATGTTGTCAACCTTAATATTGTTAATGTTTATCCTAATCCAGTTTCATGTCATGTTATTATTTGGCTTGTAATCATAAGTTCTTAATTATATATTTGTATAAAACCTCTTTTTTTACTTGCATTGCATACATGAATTTGTAAGAATTTGATCATTCTTAAAAGATTTTGATGCAGCATAGGTTTAAAGGGAGAAACAATTCGAATACAAGGTTGCAAAAATAAATAGAATCGAGTGAATGTCAATAGTTGGTGTAAAATCAGTAACCTAATATGCGTGTATGCTCAATTGAAGAAAAGATGCTGAGCATAATATTCTTCTCTTTGATATGGTCCCAATACTATTGATAGTGCGAATATCCGACTTCAAATGCTCGAGATATCACCTTCAAAAGATTGTTGTGCATGAGAATAGCTCAAATGTGCTCGAGAAGGTTACTAACCAGCTTGAGTTGCTGAAATCGAGAGAGATCAGCCCATAACATGCTCGAGCAGGTGGCCAACCTACTTAAGTAGATTAGTGATTTAACAAGCAGCCATTTATCTAGTTTAAATGCTCAAACTCCAACTTTGACCAGGACATTAGACTTGTTTAAATAGCATTTTACATGTTTAGAAAAAGGACTTTTGACATTCTTTGGTAACCCTAAACATAAGAAAAAACCTATCTTCATCCCAGAATAAATAAGAAATGAGATTTTAGCCAAGATTAATGTAGAAGGAGATTCACGAAGCCTTAATCATCATCATCACCATCCTCAACACATGAGCTTTCTTGCCTACTTTTTTTTATCTTGTTTTTAGTTTTCGTCATCATGGCTGCACACTAAACCCCATGATTTGGGGTGATAGTTAGCTAGTTATGTGATATTATGTTAGGATTTGTGATTTTGTCATATTAATTCGTATTGAATTTCTTTAATTTGGTTTTCTTGATTAATCATACATATATACTTGTAGTTAAAGTTTTGTATTTCAAGAATTTCTATTTTTCTTATGTTGAATCTTGTAGATTCCAGGAGTACCAATTAGGGATAACTATAATCTTAATTGATAATTGGATTTAATTGAGATAGCCAATCTATCACGATAATTTATTCTTGATAGTTGACATACTTTTTATTGAGAACAATAATGAAAACATTAATCCTAACGAGGAAATGTTGACCAATAATTCTGATATAAATAATTTAGGTGCGGTAGATGTTAAGTTGAGTACATCTAATAGACTCTTCCACTGTCAAATCCCACTATTTTGAGAAAATACATCACAAGTTTAATAAATCGATAATAGTTCTATGAGAACACCTATATATATAAACTTATTGGTAAAAGAATATTTTAGTTGGAATATTCACATACTATTTGGAGTCTAATGTACATCATAAATTCATGAGACTCATTATAGCTTGTGCAACTAGCATGTTGAGTAGATATATTAGCAATCTAAGGTAAGACTATTGGAAGGTAATTATAAGAGTTTTAAGGTATCCAATATGCACTTTGAATTATGTGTTACACTATATGAGATATTCTATCATATTAGAAGGATATAACAATGCTAATTTTATATTTGATACAAAAGACTCAAAATCTGCAAGTGAATTTGTGTCTTAAGTCTAAGTCTAAAGAGTCACTAATGAAAAACCTATCTAAATTATTGGAGATCCCAAGATCTAAGTTCAAAGAAAAAATCAAATTATGTGCTACTCATTAGAGCACTGTGGGGGTAAAACTTCTACCTATTTATATGATAAGCAGATAATGCTACTTGTAAAACTTTAGGATAAGTTTGGTTTTAATGATTCTTATATAATGAAAAAATTGAATAGGTTACTACTGGATATTTTTAATAAGAAATTATATGTGTGTAGAGAGTGGGCTACTCCTATGAGAATTTTGAAGGTTGAATGCTCTAGAGTATTAATGAAACCAGGTGCTGTTTAGGACCTAAATTAACACAACTGTGAAAACTTAACAAGGTCTTAGGATACACCATAGCTAAACAATTCAAGACATTATACTTACTCGTTAGCAAATAAATCTAATAGCAATCAGTACTAAAGAAGGTTCAAACCCAAAAACTATCTATCTAAAGGCAGTATCTTTGTAATTGAACTCTCTCTTGTGTATGCTTATTTTTTGCATTCTTACAAGATAATTTCTATTTATGTGGAGGATTGT
This sequence comes from Ehretia macrophylla, assembly GCA_037974665.1. Lineage (NCBI taxonomy): Eukaryota > Viridiplantae > Streptophyta > Magnoliopsida > Boraginales > Ehretiaceae > Ehretia > Ehretia macrophylla. Next base: position 32,729,428 of record CM075768.1, read on the forward strand.
AAGAGTTAGATTTTTAAACACTTATGAATATATTGTTTTCAACTATATTCCATGTAGGATCTACACATTTACGTGAGATAGATCGAGTATATTCATGATCCTCTTTTCGAGTAGATGAATATATACATTCTTATGTTAAAAACAATCACGTTATAAATGAAAATTTTGGTCATAAATATTTAAGGTTTAACTTGGGAAAATGAAGAGATTTAGAGTTAATTTTCTCCGACATTGGAAAAGTATAGCAAGATAGTTTCAACATTTCCTATAAAAATCAGGGTCCTAGGCCTCAATTTTACACACAAAAAAAGCGTTTTACAAAAATCTCTTGCATCCTAGTCTCCTTAGAGAAAGAGAGTTTCCTTGATTTCTTAAGGACATTCCAACTATTATTATTATCATAATTATCATTATCATTATGTTTCTTTTTATTGTTAAGATAACAATATGTATATTCATGTATTTTGTTCGGAATATATAATCCCAAATTTGAAAAAATTAGATTACCTAGGGAATGAAATTATAACTAGGTTCATTACTTAATACCAAGCATGGGGATTGGAATAGAATTGAAAGGTTATTCTATTACAAATCTAATCTAACATACCAATCACCACTTTATCGTATAAAGGATGGGACAAATTTTATTTGACATTGTAATCCAAAGTTTATATGAAACCTAAATTTTCAGTTGAGATTACCTACTTGTCAATTTGCAATTTAATTCCTAAAGAAACAATTTTTCATATTTTTCTAACATGGAACATTTATTTGGATTTTTAGGGCATTCAATGTTGGGCTGTGTAGGCCTAGCCCAACATAAAAAAATTTGGATCTAGCCCAATTCGATTGAAAGTGAGCTCGACTCGACCCAACCCACCACATATAGGTGGGCTGAGTTAGGTCATATAATTTTTTACTAAGCCTATATAAGCCTAGACCTATTTCGACACAGGACCAACCTAGCCCAACCCAACTCAAGCCGAATTCAGGCCCAACTCGAGCCCATCATAGGCCCAGTAAAAATAAGCACAATTCAAACCCACTTATTAAAAGAAATTAAAATATTATGCATTATTCAATGTAAGTTATAGTAACTAGTAACTATTTTTAAAAAATAAATTAGCAAGTTGTAGTAACTATATTTTTTGAATAAACTAATAATAACAAGTAGGAAATTTATTTTTTAAGTTGATAGTAAATGATTTCTCATCAAATCTTTTCTATGATATTGCAAAATGCAACTTACAACTTTAATTCCAAAAAAATAAAGATATAAAATCAAAGTTGATTAAGTCTGCACTTTTCTTTACTTCTTAGTGACTTAGCTATTGACAAGTTGGCAACAGCTTTAGACTAAATAAAAAATTTGGCAACGAGTATGTTGCCAATAGCTACTTTATTATTTTAATAAATTAATTTTAAAAAAATATTTATTTATATTTTAGTCCCTCAATAATTCCTATAAATACACTAACCATTTTTCATTCTTCTAACACCAAATCAAAATATTCTTTCTCTCAATTCCCTATGTATTCCTAAGTGTTAAGTATTTTACAATATTTAAATTTCAATTATTCAAAGTTTCAAAGCTAATGCAACTTTCAAGTCTCAATTTATTTTCAAGAAGAGAAACTCCACTTTTCTTCAATTGAATTGGATTGAGGTATTCTTTTAATTATAATAGTAGTTTTATTGAAATATTTATTTTCATTACCCCCAATTAGTTTGTTTGGCGTGTGTGTGTGTGTGTGTATATATATATATACTCAATTTTTCTCTCATACTAGTTCATAAATGCAAATGACACATGCTAGTCACATATTTTTTAAGTCGACTCTTGGGTTTGCACAATAGAGTTAATCTTGACTGGTTTTGACTTTGTCGTCTTGATCCCTTAAAGAATATGATAAAACTAGGCTTTAGATCAAGCGGTTTGCTAAAATATTGATACGAAGGAATAAGCTACCTCTGCTGGTGATGGTAAAGTATTGATATATATATATATTGATTGGCCTAGCCCAGACCAACTTGTGACCCATGATAGCGAGCTCGTGGGCCGAGCTGAGTCTTGTATTTTGAGAAATGAGCTCAGCTTGCTTATCTCATTGAACATATGTGTCGAATCGGACTCAGTTTTCTCGATTCATGATTCGGCCGGGCTTAGCCGCGCTAGCACATATGCCAACTTTACTTGTTACCAGTTTATTAAGATGGGGACATACTTACACATAAAGCAGCGAAAAAGGGCATGAAAGATTTACGTGGTTTAGCCCTTTGTTCACATCCACATTCTTATCTCTAGTATAAATACATAAATAATGGTTACAGTTTTTCAGGACAAAACTATAAATCAAAAAAATCCTCTCTCGTGCTCACAATCATCCTTTTATCCAACTACACCCTATTTCAATCTCAAGGTCCAAAAAGTGTTAAAAGACATCTAACTACAAGCTAAAAAAGTATATTTAACTAATCCTTGCCCTACAAGACAAATACTTTTTCTTTTTCCAAGTTAATTCTAATTAAACTTGGTCTCCAATGTGTCTTAATTATGAGTTTGGGTAGCACTGGCATTTAAAATGGGTCGGCTCAGGCCCAACCCACGAAAACTCGAACCCAACCTAACTCAGTTAAAAGCAGGTTCGACTCAGCCCAGCCCACCATATATAGGTGGGCCGATGTGGGTCATGAAATTTATGACTCAACCCATTTGAGGCCAGACCCATTTCTACTCACAACCAACCCAGCTCAACTCTGAACTCAACCCAACTCGAGCCCAACTCGGGCCCATTTGATTTTTATGTTTATGCTACTAATGTACCTGTGTCTTGGAAGGTTATAGCTTGTTATATAATATTTTATCATTTATGTTAATATTATTAATCTACTTCTGTCTTGTTAACTATTAAATTAATTACTTTTCTTAAAAATGTTAAGTTCAAGGTTTACTTAGATTTTTTTTTTTAATCCAGCTTTCCAAGTACTTTTATATATATATGTGTGTATATATGCATGTATATATATGTATATTTGTATTAGTGTTTGTATATGTATATTTGTATGCATATTAGTACATATAATATATTCAAAATATACTAATTACAAAAAAAAGATAGCCCAACCCAATTCGTAACCCATGGTAGTGGACTCGTGAAGCGAGTTGGGTCCCGTGTTTTGAAAAATAAGCCCAAGTTAGTTCAGCCCACCAAAAACTTGGGCCGAGCTAGCTTTAGTTCTCTCAACCCATGACTCCTGTGGGTTGGGCTGGGCTGGCCCAAATGCGAGCTCTAGGTTTGGGCTATATACTCGAACCATTACCCAACAAACCTAGGCTCAAAGTTTTAGGTCATCAAACGCGATCTATATTATATATTTAAGAATAATTGTCTTGAACTAAATATCTACAAACACAAATATAATAACTCAAATTAATAATGAAACCAATGTTACTAGTGTATAAAGTATATATGTACTATCCTTTCCGCCAATATGTAACATTAGAGTCCACCTCTCCTAATACAAATCTTGTTTTCATGACGTGCCCAACGCATATCACAAAAGTAAGCTGCTCATATGTCAATAGTTTTGTCTCTTAGGAAAAGAACAGTAAGTGGCGTGCTGCTTTTTCCTTTTTGGTCAGAGTAAGCTGCTCATATGTCAAATACAATATATGTTTAAATTCTTTTGACTTTGACTACATGTCTCCTGCTTATTTTCTTTCAATAACATATCATGTTAATAAGTTAAGCATTAATACCTTTTTCATAGAGAAGTATTTGATTAAGTGGAGAGATTGTTCAAATTTATTACGCTATTTAACATGACTCACTAAAAAAAAAAAAATCAGGTCAAACCTCTCATAGAACAAAGAAAAAAAGAAAGAAAAAAAAACTTTTTAAATTGGTACCCCGAATGAAGACGAAGTTTCAAATTCTACATAGGGCGTCTCAATAACAACAAATGGCCTGAATAAATAAATAGGGATAATTTTGACTCTAAGTTAACCCAAAAACGAATAAAACATGGACAATTATAGAACACATAATTTGACGATTATGCTAGTAATAATTTTTTTAATAGAAATTAATTTATTTTTTTAACTAAATATACATATAAATTCTATATACTTAGTAAAATTAGTAGAACCTCTGGCCGCTTAATAAATTCGTCAGTAGTGCTGTATATTGGTTTTTTTTTTAAAAAGGTAACGTGCCGCCAATTCTGCACCTTTGAACCATCCATTGACGAGGACAAAGTGGAATCGGATGAGTTCGATTTTTCAATGCAGTTTGTTCTAGACCAAGAAAAACAAAAGCATAACAATAGCATAACAAGTTAACTTTTACAGAAATAATTCAAGAAGCAATAAAACTTCAAAATTGGCTTGCTACCTGTTGATAGAATAATCATCCTAATTTTAAATCACTGACCACTTTCCATAGAATGCGATTAATGGCCTCACTCACGTGTGGGTAAAAATTTATCGATTTCAAATTTGGCTAGTTGGAGAATTTTTTTTTTTTTTTTTGTCGAAAAGTTGGAGAATTGAAGACTTCAAATTAATTTGGCTTGCAGTTGGAAAAGTGCGAGTCAATTGCGATACTTATTTATCATTATAGTTCAACAAAGAAGTTGTACACGCATTAAAAAAAAAAAAGTGCCTTGATATTTAGAATGTTTTTTTGGATTAATACCCAATTTATCCCCTTAATTTTATTGTATTTTGACATACTAGTTCTATCTTTAAAAGTGCAATATCGCAGTCATTTATATTTTGAATATGTGACCACGTTAGTCTTTTTTCACTTTTTCTTTTAAAATTTGATGGCATAAGCAACAAACTAATATAATCACGTGACAACCACGTGCTTTTTTGGTCAAACTGTAAATAGAAAAGTGAGAAAAAGACTAAAAGTGTTACATATCCAAAAGATAAATGATTATAATGTTGCATTTTTAAAGATAAGAGATCACTCTATCAAATAAGCTAAATATAAGGGACTAAATTGGGTATTAACCCATATTTATTTAACTATAATGTGTTTGAGACGTAATATTTGTGTTTCTTTCAATGAAAATTTTCTTTTTGTTTTTTTACTTTGACTCCATGTATAGATTAAGACTTGTAAATGAAATATGATCCTTAAAAGTGAGGAATAAAATGTAACCACACTATACGAATCTTGGTCAACCTAGTTTCAATATTTAACTTGCTTTTGAGGTCAGCTACTCAAATAAGTTTCACGGTTCAAAAATATTAACGTGCGTCCCTTTCATATGGGGTGCGAGTTGGTGGTTTTCGGCTTGGATAATGGTGGTGTATCATACACACACACACACACATATATGTATATATGTGTGTGTGCACGTGTATGTACGTACTTGTATAATTGTAAAATTGTATTGTAATTCTTATTGAAAAATAATTTTAGTTCTGTCCTTGAATAAAATAATGGAGGAGGTACGAGGATGGTAGCATATATAGAGTGTCAAGAATCATGAGATTTTATTCTAAAATCAATTGGTGTCAGATGAACTAAGTCATGATCTTATAAGGTGGCCTAGAAATTTTTGGTTTTCAATATGCGACAAGTGTAAGTTGTAACATTCTTCCTCATTTATGACCTAATTTGAAATGATCACATGTGAAGATAACATTGAACACACGTGGAAGGTAAAACACATATGGCGCACATGGAATATCAACAAAACTGGACCAAAGATCCAGCTCTAATACCATGTCAAGAATTATGGGGTTCTATCCTAAAACTAATTGGTGTCTAATGGAGCAACTTCAAAGCTCACTTTGTTTCATACAATCACCCATAATATCTCAATTTTTCAAAGGTAAAATTGGCATTAGTATTCTTAACACATGATGTAAATGTGTTAGATATATCCAAGCAGCAACTTCAAGAGCAAATACGTGCGCACCACTTGATTTTAACGTTAAAAATTAGACGAAAAAGACAAGTTAGACTGATGACATTAATAATGTTAAACATAATGGACTAAAAAGTTCATTTAAAAAGATAATAGATGAAAGTATCAATTAAACCAAAAATAATAAACTATTTATGACTTTTACCCCCTACACGTATAAATTTCATATGAACTATGTGCACATTTATCGTAACCTTTTCGTGTCACGTGAATTGTAAGCTCTGTTATATGTGTACTTTCTTTATTTATTTATGTTTTTTGGTCTTTGCAGGGAGTTAGAGGTGCATATAGTCAGTCCGAGGTAGAAAAAGTGTATCCCAACTGCGAAACTGTTCCATGCGAACAATTTGACAATGCTTTTGAAGTAAGCTTTTCAAGTTTTTTTAAGCTTTTTAAGAAATTAAGTTTAATTTGGACAAGGATAATCTAAAACATGGAGCTCGTTTATATTTCCCAATCGAAAACATCAAATTTAAATAGTATCTATTAAGTTCAAGCTAAAATATAAATATATTATTTCTATGCAATTCACTTTAAACATTGAACACCAGCCTACGGAGTGGATCCAAACATTTTCTCAATAGGGATTATAAGACATGAACTTTTAGTTATACGAATTTAAACTCTTTTTAAGTGGAAACAACTAATTTTTTTAACTAAAAATACATAAATATTTAAATTATTCTTTTTTGGAAAAAAAAATATTTTTAATTTTTTTCAGCCCCTATTGCACCTCACTTAGCTTTGCCAACGTCCAGCTGGTAATAGCCGAAAATAAGCTCTGACCTCTTTACGTACCTTTTCTTTTTCAATTTGACCCTTTTATGTACCCGACACTAATTTCCAAATAGAGGGAGGAGAAGGAAAAGAACATGCTAAATTATTTCAAGGATCGTAAAGTGTTTCATGAATTTTGTTTTGACCATTGAAGTATTTTTTGTTAAAAAAGAACTATTAGGTTTTCAAAGAATCAAATTGATTCACTCAATTCCGTTAGATGCAGTCAGAAAATCTTAACAGATAGAGAGTAAAACATAAATAGATAAAATCAAGAGTGTTAAATAGAATTAATTTTTCTTTTTCTTTTCTCTTTATTGTTTCTTTTCTTTTTCCCTTTTCTTTCTCTCTTTTTCTTGTCGTTTTCTTCTTCCTTTCCCTAAGATGCGGGCTAATTATTTCAATTTATTAATACTTATCGAGTTGAAGCGATTAAAGACAAATATAAAGCCTCCTGATTCATATTTTTCATTATGTAAACCAAAGCGGAAAACAAGAAAAATAAAAATTTCTGCCCGTGTTCAGATTGCAGTCTCAGCTTCAGTTATCTAAGAGTAGACTATACTTCATACTGTCATAAAATGGGAATCATTTTTGATAGCTTCATTGTGAATTATTTTTCAGGCTGTTGAAAAGGGACTTGTAGACAGAACAGTTTTGCCATTTGAAAATTCATTAGGGGGTAGTATTCATAGAAATTACGATCTTTTGTTTCGCCATAAGCTGCATATAGTTGGAGAAGTCAAACTTGCAATAAGGCATTGCTTACTGGCAAACCATGGCGTCCAAGTTGAAGACCTGAAAAGAGTTCTTAGCCATCCACAGGTATGTAGAACTAGTCCTCTATTAAATTATTCATCTACTGATGTGAGTTACTTGATCTAAAGTCTGAACATGGCTTCATGACAACAGGCTCTTGCACAGTGTGAGAATACGTTAACAAGATTAGGACTAGTTAGAGAAGCTCGGGATAATACTGCTGGTGCAGCTAAGGTATGCCTGAATTGATTTGTTTGTCTCTCTAACATTGGGATGGGCGTTCTTTATCTTAACCTATTTGCTCTTTTCTTGATGTTTTAGTTTGTTGCTTCCAACGAACTCAAAGATGTTGGGGTAGTAGCTAGCATGACTGCCGCTAGGCTCTATGGCTTGAATGTACTTGCTCGAGATATACAGGTTTGTTATTGAAATTTGCTCAATAAAATTGTTTGATGATCAAAAGGCGTATTCAGTGTGATACTTATCTCTTATTGCTTTCAGGATGAATCTGATAATATAACTCGATTCCTCATACTGGCTAGAAAGCCTATTACTCCACGCACTGGTGATAAACCATTCAAGGTTAGCTCATCTATTTTATTAGCTGCCAGAAATTAATTTTGGGTCTTTTCTTTACCAATATACATAGAGATGTTCCGGGAAAATTTCATCCTAAGATCTTGTGTTTTTATAAAGTTGTTGATTACTCCTTAATGTTAATATTTATTATAGGGCCAAAGACATTTTTTCCCCATGAATTTTGTCTAAATCCAAACTGACACGTGAAAGTTTTGTATTAACTGAGATACCCTTAAACTTTTCTTTCCCTTCAGATATGAAAAACAGATTCACCATAAAACTTTGCGGTTCCTAATCTCGTTCTCATAGGAAAATATTGATAATATAAAAATTTCATGGGCCAATTAATATATGACTATAAGTCATGGGGCAAAATGACGTTTCAGGTTAGGAAAATAAGCTACTAGCACCCTTCTTTTTTCAAGATTATTCCAAACCACCCCCATCAATTTACTTACAATTAAACGTGTTAAATTTTGATGATTTTACCCTAAAGAATGTAAAATCATTGAACTGAGAGTGCAAAAAGAGCAATTTTTCAAACTTAGCGACAAAAAATAGTGAATTGGACTTGGTTTGTAAAACATTTCTCTAGTAGAGGTTTTCCAATTTTTCAAATTCTCCTATTCATTTTTTATTTCATTACGAGTTCAATTTACCATGAAAATATCACGCGACACTAAAGGGTCTAAATTTCACAGCTTTTGAGATTAAATACCTTTTTACTCATTGAAATACAGAATTTGACAAATGCCTTTTACTTTATCAGACAAGCATAGTTTTCTCACTTAAAGATGGTCCTGGAATGCTTTTCAAGCCACTTGCCATTTTTGCTTCTCAAGATATCAATGTCACTAAGGTAAGTTCCTTTTGGTGTTCTCTCTAAATTATTCAAGTGTAATTTCTTCATCAGTAGAAAACTTTCATGTGGTCTCTAATATTGTTTTTGGTTGATCTAGATTGAAGCTCGCCCCTTGCAAAAGAAGACTTTGCGAGAACTTGATTACAGTGTCAACGGTTCTTCTAAGTAAATCCATTAATTAATCTTAATTTCTAAAATCTTAAAGTTAATCTGTATGTATGTAGATAATCAGGGTCAGGACAATGCTTAGGTGTAGGGGCGGAGACAGGGGGATCGGGGGAAGGGCCCCCCCACCCCACCAAGCCTTCAAATTACCTTTTTAATATATGAAATATTCTTTTAAAAAAAATGTTATGGCTCCCCCTTATTTTTTCCCTTGTCCTAATTCCCCCTTTTTTTATTTAAATTCCCTCGTTTTTATTTTTTTCTTCATCTTAATTGAATCTTTGCTCCTGATATTAAATTTGTGACCCCACCCTGATTAGGTCTATAATATCATTCATGTCTCCAATATTATTTGAGCACTCTCATATATCTAACATTCTGATGCAGGGAATTTCCCTATCTTTTCTATGTTGATTTTGAAGCGTCTGTGGCTGATCAAAAGGCCCAAAATGCTCTTGGGCATTTAAAGGTGGGGCATGCTAATATATAGTGCAATTATATATTCCCTATATTTTGGACGAATCTATAATAAAGTGAAGAACAAAAAGGGAAATCTATTCATTGTTACTAAGTATTGTGTTGTACTTTTTTGGCAGGAGTTTGTAACATTCTTAAGAGTGCTAGGAAGTTATGCTGCAGATACTAGTATGCCATGACTGATCTTCAAGCATGGTGTTAACATTTGCTTGAGCAACTTGCAACCACCCTAACATAAACAAGCAACTTGCAGACACCCAAGGAGACAAGCCACCAAAAACAACTCTCAGTCCAAGAAGCTAATTCCAATTCGAAGAAAAAGAGCGGCGTTCTGATTGCTACACTGGAAAATGGGGGCAAAAAATAAAATCTGTGAAAAGTTTTTTAGTGCAGATTTGTTGGGGAAATGTAAAGTTTTCAGTTGTTTCACAATTTATTTTTATTTTTTTTGTAAAACACAATATTTAATTTAATTTTTTCTAAAATATTATTGCTCTGTTTTTTTTGGTCAAAGTAATTGAAATCCAAAAATAATCTTAAGAAAAAAATATAGAAATACCTAGCTGGCCAAATTGCTGAAAATAAAGGAGGTAAAATGCATTTTACCTGAGAATTTCTAGAATTGAGAGTGCAAAAAGACGGCGTGCTCACACCGGTCGACTACAAGGCTCATAGGACGTTGGCAACCCTCACATCAGGACTGATGGAGGTGTAGCTTTTATTAGTCCCACATACTATTACAAATTATATAGATATCTCATTCGAAAAACCTAATTAGTGCCACCATAGTATAAATAATTTTGGTCAGCTTCCACTAGCCTCACAAACAATTTCAAATTAAATAGACATTTTGAAAAAAACAAATTAACCCTCACAGTACCATTAAATTTTAACAATCAAAACCAGCCTTACTACTTTAGATTTAATAGATATTTTGAAAAAAATAATTATCCTTTGTAGTACCATTAATTTGATCTTCAAGACCATTTATCCCTTGTACACTTACTGACTTAACCTCTCTAGTAAAAGTCTTAAGTTCAACAAGATATAATTTTTTTTGGTACTAAGTTTTGCAAACCAGAAAAACAAACATGGATGACATGGATAGATTTAGCATGGGGTGGGGGCTACAACCTAACTAATTCTATTAAAAGTCCCAAAAAAATCATGGGTTTAAAAAAAAAAAAATCCCTAACAACCCAACTTAAATCGACTCTATCATACACTTGAGTAAAAAAGATGTATTACTCATGCAAACATGGAGTGAGTATCGCTTGAAAGTAATTTATCTTAATTTTCACTTGTATTTTAGCCCCCAGTAATAAATTACTAATGTGTATCTCAAGTAGAATACAAGTAAGATCAATCTTTAGATATATATATATATATATATATATATATATATATATATATATATATATAATTAAGGTGCATATATATATATATGCAATATGGAGACCACGTACAAATGAAAAAAAATAAGGAATATATCTGATTACATTGCTTATCTTATAGAACAAACATAAAGTGCAAAAATTTAAGCATTTGTTTTTGGATTATATTATGCTTATATAAATCTAAAAGAATTTAATGTTGTGAACAAACAGAAGTTATTTGATCTAAATACTTTTGGTGCATGACCTCTAGAGTGTAATAATGATGAGAAAAATTCAAAATTTACATGGAGATACACTAAGACTTGTTTGGCCTAGTTTTTAGACACTTAAAAGTATTTTCTGTGAGTTTAAAAGCTGAAACTAACTTGTTTTGTCTATTTTTTTATAGTTATTTTAGATAATAGTTGAAATTAAAAATAATAATAATAATAAAAGCTCCAAAATGGAGCTTTTCAAAAAAGGCTTTTACAAAGTTATTTTTATATAATGCCTGAAGTCATTTTTTTTATTTATCAAATATATCCCTTTATATTTTTTAAAATCCAATACTATTTATCTCAGAGAGGTTAGCGAAAAACTTTGGGAAAACGTCAAATTGCCCTATAAATTCTAGGGCAATGTGAATCACTAGACAAATACATTTTAGAATATATATATATTCTAACATTTCCCCTCACGTGTAACCTGATTTGAGAGTGATCACACGTGGAAGATTGAACACATATGGTAGATGAACACAATGAAAGGTTTAGTGCACGTAGGGCATACGTGGAAGATTAAATATAAGTGTGACCCGATTTTGAGATGGGTCATACATGGACATGCGTGGAAGATAATACATATTGAAGAAGATTGAATACACATGTGACACATGTGCTGGATGAACACATATGAAAGGTTGAGTGCACGTGGTGCATGGGTAGAGTATTAAATACAAGTGTAACCTGATTTTGATATGGATCACACATAGACAAGCGTGAAAGAAGATTGAACACACACGTAACATAATTTGAGAAGGGTTACATGTGAATGAACACGCATAGAAGATAACACACGCGGAAGATGAATAAGACTAGACCATGGGTCTAGCTTTGATACCATGTTAAGAATCATAGGGTTCTATTATAAAACCAATTAGTATTAAGTAGAGTAACCAATGATCTTATAAGGTGGTCTTCAAGTTTTTGATTTTCTAACAATCTTAAACTCCATTGGTCAAGAATAAAAAATGTCATCTAAAGATTTTTATTATACAGTATATGTTCCAATTGCTCCATCACATCATACAGAGAAGGCTCCACAAAGAAGATTGAAAATTTATGCTCGATATAGATCTCCCTTGTCAGTTCAACATATCGTGAACACACACTATAAAAAAAACTCCTTTTGGCGACAACTGAAATTCGTCTCCATGTCGTCACCAAAAGGGTATTGGCGACGATTGGCGACAGCGTGGAGATGAAAATTGGTCATTGCCAATTTGTCGCCCTGTCGCCAATTCATCACCTTTGGCGACTACATTTTAGTCTGTTGCCAAATTTGTCTCCAAATCGTCTCCCAAAAGTGTCGTCTCTACACTGTCACCAATAAAACGCCATCTCCAAAAACATGGTGTCTCCAAGCCATCTCCAAAAATAAGTCATCTCTATTCCATCTCCAAAAAAAATTGTCTCCATTCCGTCTCCAAAAACAAGTCGTCTCCATTCAGTCTCCAAAATCATTCTGTCTCCAAAAATATGCCGTCTCCAAACTATCACCGAAAATTTTCATCACCATGTCGTCTCCAATATTGAAATTTTTATTTTTATTTTTTTTGTAAAAAAACTTTAAATGTTATTTGAGCCTTTTTTGATAATTAAAATTATTTATTATTTATTTGTTAAAAGCAGAGATAATGCTCAATCATGTAATTGAAATTATAGTTCATTTATATTGAAAAGTATATTGTATCAGGCCATTAAAAATAATAAATCCTAAATGTAATTAAACAAAGTCTTTTTATGTCTTAACATAACATAAGAACAGAAAAATTATTGTTCATATCCATCACCGGATTGAGGCGGCAATTGATGAGCAGGTGGCATTGGAAACGTCTTTGTCAACAGTGCGATCTAAGCTCGCAGTTCTTAGAGTTCTGCATTGGTTTCTTCTTGAAGTCGTTGATGCTGCTCATTCTGTTCATGTTGCATTTTACGCAATTCTTCATTCTCAGAGCGTTGCAAATCAATCTTATCATTCAAGGGTGTTGTGGCCCTAGTAACAACCTGCTGGAACTCTATCTCCATGATCTGGCGTCTACCTGGTGGGTTGTGGTATGCAGACCAAACAGAAGTAGAAGATCTGACCCCATATATGCGCCCTCTGTTGGGCTTACCCACAGCCTACAAGAAGAGTGCATCATAGTCTATCAGTGTCGCTGTTGAATCAGCTTTGGACGAAACTATGGCCTGCTGCACCAATTCTTCATACTCAGCCTATAAATAATATTTAAGACATAACAATTTTAGACATTTCGTTGGTAAATATCAACATTTCAGTTACTTATTTACTATTATCGACAAATTGCACATACCATGGTCGGTTCTGCCTTAGGGTCTGTGAATGGCCCGTCGAGGCCCTTGCGATGAGTCCTTGTGAAAACATTGGCCCTAGTCACTGGTTCTCCCCACTCCTCTACCTATAAATTTTCATTCACCAAAACATAACAAAAACATTTATGATGGGTTAAAGAATTGAAGTTAATTAAGACACATCATTCAATACATACCAATCTCCTTGCAGCCTCTTCATAAGGGATAGGTCCCAAATGATGCAAAGATGGCTGGTGCAGTTGGATATCCGAGTTTCACTGTGAAATTGCCCGCCATTTTGGGGTATCCCACCTTTCTTTCAACATATCCCATGCGGCATCGCCCACCCACTTCGGCTTCTTATTATACGTCCATTCTTTATTAAAGAGGTCACGTATACGACTCCCAGCTTTAAAATTGAACATTAGGCGCAGCACGGCTTCCTCACTGGGGAACCACTTGTCGACCCTCTGCAACCAATAATTAATTAATATAACATATTAGTTCAACAAAATCAACACAATCAATGATAACAAATAACATTACATAAAATTTACACATATTTATCATACCTGAAAATTAGCGAACCACATATCCCTAACCTCATTGGGCACCTCACTCTAACTCGCCCAAAGCTCAGAATACTCGGCGTTCATTGTTCTAGTGACTTCTTTAGTTGCTTCGTACGGTGTCCATATAAACATGATAAAAAAAAAAGATGTATATTAAAAAGCCATAACATGGAGGACTAGTAGGATAGAGATAGTCGTGGAAAAAATACAAAATCAAATACTTACCCATCCTCGTCGAACGTCAAATGTGTACGTCTATCAACCTACCATGCAACGTAGGTATCGTGCGACGAGAACCCATAATATTGCCATGGATCTAACCTTGCAGGCCGTTCTTGAGCTGCGGTTGATGACTTAGGTTGTTTAGGAGTTGATGCGGATTCAGGCATCGGGTCGGGCTTAGTCGCGCCATCAATGTTGACTTGTAAACCTCTGATCCTTGTCTGAGGCCGGACAATAATGTGGAAAGGGAAGACCTCTCATGTGGTGGCAATGGAATGTGAAAAAGCACATGTCCTGATGCAGCGTCAATGGGAGCTCCCGACGTGCTAGTATGAGTATGTAGCCTTTGTTGAGAGTGATATGAACTGGGAGGAATCACGTGTTCTAAACCAACTAATGATGATGAGGACCCACGACCAGTCGACGACTAATCGACAGAAGACCCACGACCAACTAAAAACGGTACTATTGTGGACCTACGACCAATAATGGGGTGACGTCCACTGGAACCACGCCCAGTCGAAGCTTGACTGCCAATTGATCCACGACCAGTTGAAGGATATCTACCAGCAGATGTACTGGGTGTATGTCCACAGCCTGTACTGCCACGTAATGGCCCCGTCCCGAGAAATCGTCTAATTCCACTTGAAGAGTTATCTTTACCTGCAACCATGTCTGTTTTCTAACAAATACAAATAAGAAATTAAAAGGTAATTGACACACACATTAATAGATAGATAAATATGATCTGGTGATTTACTTATATATTGTTTTCATCTTTCCGTAAATAAGTCGAATATGTCAACATAATTGTTACATAATAAACAAACTGACTAAATATCATCACCGTCATCATGATCCGCTTCATCATTATCACCGTCATCATGATCCGCTTCATCATCATCACCATCATCATCTTCTTCATCTTTATCTTGTGAATCATCATCATCTTCTTCTTCTTCAGTCTCCTCGTCCTCTTCTTGAGCATCATGTTGAGCATGTAAATCATTAATATTTTCGTCCAATATTTTTATGTTGTCACTCGATGCATGACAAAGTGGAGGTAAGTCTGCATCAATCAGCTATACTTCGGCCACATTCATGTCATCAGACTGAAAAGTTGTTTGGTCTTCTTCTACACTCTATTATCTTGATAGGTCATATATATTTCGTAATCAGATTTTAATCATAGCCCACTAATTCATTCGATCCCTTCTATTTCCTGGGTACTTACAATAGTACACTTGTTTAGTCAAAACAAACGGTTCGTATTTTTGATATTTTCTCTTAACGTTCACTTCAACCTGTCCGGTCTTAAGATGATACTTCACCCATCTATCCTTTGTGGAATCATACTAGTCACACTTGAAAAGAATGAGCCTTGTATGTTGCAATGTTGGATTATGATATTCAAGTTCAATAATATCGTTCAACATTCCATAGTATCTAATAACCTCAGTATTACCACAATTTATCCTTTTAACAAATATTTCACTATTGTAGGTTGATTTTAATTTCCCAAAATTTAATGTATGAAATCGATAACCGTTGTCCAAGTATCTTGACCAACTGCGAACCCGTCTACTAGACCACATTGAAAGACATTTTACACGATCATCAATACCATTAGTACTAATCAGTTGCAAATGCTGATCTGATCACTATACAAAGTCAAAGCAAAATATTACTTTATAACCAAATGGTCTTAAGATATTCTTACATGGTGATATAACCACCTCGGGAAATTATTGTAAACTTCATATTGAATTTCTGTCGAAGACAATTCGTGATAGTTTTGGCGAAGATATTCCTCAAACATGCTGTGGAAAAAAAAAACAAGTGTCGGCTTAATCTTGTAGTAAAGTATGAGGAACTGTGCTTTCCAATTTTCTAATAATTGTCATAACCGTACCCGATATAGGGGGAAACCTCTAGACAATTGGTCAAAACATAGATGTATGCAGCATGCAGTTCTTCATCATCTAAGATTCGTTCTGTTTCCTTCCCGATTGGACATCCCAGGTAAGTCAATATAGATAAACAACCATCATGGTATGTCACCTCGTTATATTGGTTATTCCGCGAAATACTCTCATTCTAGTAGCCACGTGCGGTTCAAAATAATAAGAACAAAAAGTAGATGTTTCGTGGATGTGATAAGCTTCACAAATTGATCCTTCAACGCATGCTTTATTCTTGACCTTCCGCTTCAATCTTTGCAAAAACCTCTCGACATTATACATCTAGTGATATTGAACCGGACCACCACAAATGGCTTCATATACCAAGTGAATTGTCAAATGCTCCATTGAATCGAAGAAACCAGGGGGTAACATCTTCTCCAAGTTGCAAAGTACAACAACAATATTTTCCTTTCCAAATCGGTCCTTTGAAGAGTTGTGCAACATATGTTGGTAAAGAATAAACACAGTTGGGCAAAAACTTCCCAAACATGTTTCGGTAGTAGCTCACGTAATGCAATCGAAAGCAATATCTCCATAAATACATGACAATCGTGACTCTTCATGTGTGACATCTTCAGTTCCTTCATGTCCACACATCGGGATAAATTGGAAGCATGTCTATCAGGGAGTTGTAGGTCTCTAACCCATTCAAGCAGTGTTTTTCTCTTTTCTACAAGTAGTGTGTAAACACCCATCTTCAATTCGTGCTCACCGCATAATTCCAGACGGTCACAAAAGGTTAATACATCAACTTTAGCTTTGAGGTTGTCTTTTGTCTTACCCTTCACCGCCATTATCGTGTTGAAAACATTATCAAACACATTTTTTTTCAATATGCATCATGTCCAAATTGTGTCGGACAAGATGTGTTTTCCAGTAAGGCAAGTCCCAAAAAATACTTCTCTTTGTCGAATTGTGCCAATCCCCAAAACCTGGTAGTTTGCATCCTCCTATGTCGTTTATTTTCGAGTAATCTTTCACTAGTTCCCACAATTGCATACCATCTAATCTTAGCGGTGCCCGAGATTTTTCAACTCTACCCTTGATAAAATTCTTTTTGTCATGCCATAATACACTATTCATTGGTGAGAACTGACGATGATAATCAAAGAATGAATTCTTCCTACCTGTTGGTAATCAAAATATTTTTGATTAATCCATAAAATACAGGCATGACAGCTTCCCATGTATGCTCCAGCCGGACAACATACCATATGCTGGGAAATCATTTATTGTCCACATCAAAACAGCCCTCAAAATAATTTTTTTTTTTTTGGCAACATCATAACAAGGTGTACCTTCCAACCATAAATTTTGCAATTCTTCGATCAAAAGCTTTAGGTACACATCAATATTCTTACATGAAAGGATTTTTTATGCACATCCACGATGGAAAATTGTACGGTGTCATAATGACAGGCCAACAAGAATAAGGTTGAGAATTTGAACTGTACGAATTAAACCCATCTAAGCACAAACCAAGCCGAACATTTCCGGGTTCATTTGAAATTCAGGATAGACTCTATCGAAATGCTTCCAAGAATCGCGTCAGATGGATGGCAAATTTTTTCATCCTCCACCTGGTGATTCTTGTGCCACTACATGTGCTCTGCTGTTACCTTTGACATGTATAATCTTTTCAACCTTAGAGTCAATGGGAAAAACCGTAATTGTTTATATGGTTTGAACTTACTATGTTTTGAGCCACGTGTTGTTGGTTTGAAATGTCGATGACCACAATAATGTACATCCATTTACACAAACATCTATCTTCACATATCCTAACCCCAAGGGTCTAAAAAATTGCTTACACTTGTAAAAGTTTCCAGGCATTGTATGAGTATTTGGCAACGAATCCCTAACTGTTCCAATCATTGTGTTAAAGCATAATTCACTCATGTTATGCTCGGCCTTGACATTCATGTAATGAGACATGATAGATAACTATGTCAGGTTCTCACAACCTTCATACAATGAAAATCAGCAGCCTTTAACAACTCAAAAAACTGTTGTGCTTCCATATTAGGTTATTCTGTATAAAAGTTATCATCACCAAACTACTTCGGACCAACAACATCAAATACCATTGTCCTATAGTTATTTCTTTCTTCAATTGTCTCGTCGTGTTCATTATTTTGAAAATTTTCCGTACGTAGATTAAAATTATTTGTTGATGGATCTATCTTTTTCACTCTCACAAGTTTTTAGATCTCTTATGCACCTTAGCTACTGTGTCTGGCTCCAATAGCTTTTCCCTGTGCACCCAAATCAACAATGAGACACCACGATCTTACTCCATCGTCTGAGCCCTGCTTCCCAACTCTACCAAGAGTCCATCGATTACCCTGACATGTGTACACCAGTTACGAGATTAACATCAATCTAAATGTTGATAGGTATTATAGCTATAAATAATTGTGAGATACATCAAATGGATATAAAAATAATTTTCTTAAATACTAATTCAAATGAAGAAATCTATATAGAAAAATCTGAGAGTTTGTGATCCCTGAAAAAGTGAAGAAGGTTGAAAACTTGTAAATCATTTTATGGATTAAAACAAGTTTTAAAAACAATGATGACATGTGTTTTATAAAATTGGAAGAGGTAATATTGCATGTTTTTGGCTTGATAATTGGCTTCCTCGGAATTTTAAAAGATGTTTTTGGAGTTGCTTCAATTGAGAATCTGGGTCATGATCTTTCTATAGAAGTAGAAGACTTCATTGAAGATAACGAGTGGAGTTAGCCATCAGACCCAATCTTTGATGTTGCCAACCTTAATATTGTTAATGTTTCTCCTAATCTAGTTTTATCTCATGTTATTATTTGGCTTGTAATCATAAGTTCTTAATTATATATTTGTATAAAACCTCTTTTTTTACTTGCATTGCATACATGAATTTGTAAGAATTTGATCATTCTTAAAAGATTTTGATGCAGCGTAGGTTTAAAGGGAGAAACAATTTGAATACAAGGTCGCAAAAATAAATAGAATCGAGTGAATGTCAATAGTTGGTGAAAAATCAGTATCCTAATGTGCGTGTATGCTCAATTGAAGAAAAGATGCTCAGCATAATATTCTTTTCTTTGATATGGTCCCAATAGTATTGATAGTGTGAAAATCCGACTTCAAATGCTAGAGATATTGCCTTCAAAAGATTGTTGTGCATGAGAATAGATCAAATGCGCTCGAGAAGGTTACTAACCGGCTTGAGCAGCTGAAATCCAAAGAGATCAGCCCATAACATGCTCGAGCAGGTGGCCAACCTATTTAAGTAGATTAGTGATTTAACGAGCAGCCATTTATCTAGTTTAAATGCTCAAACTCCAACTTTGACCAGGACATTAGACTTGTTTAAATAGCATTTTACATGTTTGGAAAAAGGACTTTTGACATTCTTTTGTAACCCTGAAAATAAGAAAAAAACCTCTCTTCATCCCAGAATAAATAAGAAATGAGATTTTAGCTAAGATTAAAGGAGAATAAGATTCACGAAGCCTTAATCATCATCATCACCATCTTCAACACATGAGCTTTCTTGCCTATTTTTTTATCTTGTTTTTAGTTTTCGTCATCATGTCTGCACACCAAACCCCATGATTTGGGGTGATAGTTAGCTAGTTATGTGATATTATGTTAGGATTTGTGATTTTGTCATATTAATTCGTATTGAATTTCTTTAATTTGGTTTTCTTGATTAATCATACATATATACTTGTCGTTAACGTTTTGTATTTCAAGAATTCCTATTTTTCTTCCGTTGAATCTTGTAGATTCCCGGAGTACCAATTAGGAATAACTATAATCTTAATTGATAATTGGATTTAATTGAGATAGGCAATCTATCGCGATAATTTATTCTTGATAATTGACATATTTTTTATTGAGAACAATAACGAAAACATTAATACTACAGAGGAAATGTTGACCAATCAATATGATATAAATAATTTAGGCGTGGCAAATGTTAAATTGAGTACATCTAATAGACTCTTCTAGTGTCAGATCCCACTATTTTGAGAAAATACATCACAAGTTTAATAAATCGATAATAGTTCTATGAGAACACCTATATATGTAAACTTATTGGTAAAAGAATATTTTAGTTGGAATATTCACATACTATTTGGAGTCTAATGTACATCATAAATTCATGAGACTCATTATAGCTTGTGTAACTAGCATGTTGAGTAGATATATTAACAATCTAAGGTAAGACTATTGGAAGGTAATTATAAGATTTTTAAGGTATCCAATATACACTTTGAATTATGTGTTACATTATATGAGATATTCTATCATATTAGAGGGATATAACGATGCTAATTTTATATTTGATACAAAAGACTCAAAATATGCAAGTGAATTTGTGTCTTAAGTCTAAGTCTAAAGAGTCACTAATGAAAACCCTATCTAGTTTATTGGAGATCCCAAGATCTAAGTTCAAAGAAAAAATCAAATTATGTGTTACTCATTAGAGCACTGTGGGGTTAAAACTTCTACCTATTTCTATGATAAGTAGATAATGCTACTTGTGAAACTTTAGGATGAGTTTGGTTTTAATGATTCTTATATCTTGAAAAAATTGAATAGGGTACTACTGGATATTTTTAATAAGAAATTATATGTGTGTAGAGAGTGGGCTACTCCTATGAGAATTTTGAAGGTTGAATGCTCTAGAGTATTAATGAAACCAGGTGCTGTTTAGGACCTAAATTAACACAACTATGAAAACTTAACAAGGTCTTAGGATACACCATAGCTAAACAATTCAAGACATTATACTTACTCGTTAGCAAATAAATCTAATAGTAATCAGTACTAAAGAAGGTTCAAAACCAAAAACTATCTATCTAAAGGCAGTATCTTTGTAATTGAACTCTCTCTTGTGTATGCTTATTTTTTGCATTCTTACTAGATAATTTCTATTTATGTGGAGGATTGTAAGAGTTGTGTTAGTTTTCTGGCTATTTAATTAATTTGATAATTAAACAAATCAACTAAGAAAATTTGCAGGAAAATAAATTTGTTACAACAAAAGTAATAACACAGAAATTTTAACGTGGTTCAACCAACTTGGTCTACGTCCACGCGGCCATCCCTTGGCTAACAAACCAATCCATTAAGTTTCAAGAGATTACAGACACCAATGGAAACTTACGCAATTGAAGACTCCCTCTTAACCCTTGCCGCCTAGGTGTAAGACTCCCTTAGTAGATTCTCTAGTTTGGCGAGCTCCCCTCGACTTACAAAAGTTCTCTTCCGAGAACACACCTTCTTCTCCGGGAAGAATGTATACTAAAACATAATAAAAAGAGTCTTGAAACTCTAGATGGATTGGTCAATACATATGACAAGACACTGACTGTGTTGCAACCCTAAATAAAACATTCAGTACATTCTGTTACACAACATGTTGCAACACGACCTGACACAGACAACCTATTTCTAACTCACGAATCTACTCCTTTTTCTGCTCACTGCTCGCTGTCCATCAACTGAGAAATGAGTCGCATATTTTATAGGATTTGCTGCAGATGTTGAGTATAGGTAGAAGTGTCTTCAAGTTCATCTATTTAGCTCAAGAGTTCTTGTAAGCTTGAACCTTATCATCTTATCACCTTATCCCCAAAGATATTGAAACTCTTCACACCAACAACTCTACTTGAACTTAGACACTTCAAGGCATGAAGTCTTCTTTCATTCGGACTCCTCATAATCAATTACCTGCAATAGTCAAACAACTACACAAAATATCCACACAATATTTTTGTTAAAATATAGCCAATAAAAATAATTAAAATCAGATCCTAACAATCTCCCCCTTTGGCTTTGTTTTGGCAAAAATTCACAAACAATGGTTAGCATCAAAATAAGCAACGTAAACAATCTCCCTCTTAGCAAGATAAAACCAGCCTGCCAATTTCAATCATCAAAAAGACAGTGTAACACAAAATCTAGAAAAGCATAAATCAAACCATTGTCTTGTGGGATCCATCTCCCCCTTTGACAAAAGAAACCAAAGCAGTATCATAGAATATCAGAGCAATAAAAGCATAACATAAAACATCAAACAGAAATATGAACCTAGAGCAAAGTAGTAAAATTTAAACATAGCAAAATATCAGAGCAAAAAACAAAACCAGTAAAGTATCAAAGCAATAATGATTCAAACATCGGATTTGGAGACGAAATCAAGTAGGATCTATTGTCCTTCCATCAACTTCTCAAGATCAGCCATGATCTTCTGCAGATTAGCTTTAACAGTGGCTTGATCATTGCACAGCTCATTGACTTCACGTTGATGTTTCTGCACCTGTTGCAACAATACATCAAAAGCTGTTACAGAAGTTGGTCCAACATGCTCTTCAGCTCGAGGCTCCCCCTGAATATCTACTTTATGTTGACCCTTCAGAACAATGCCCTAGCAATTTCTCAAGAAGATGAAGTGGTTAGTAGAGAATAGATGAGCGAGAAATCCATGTGAGACAATAAGAAGCCTTAAATGAGCAAACTTTGTAGAAGAAAGAGTTTTTCAATGATTAGAGTCCTAGATTAACATGCAACAATGCCACAAGTTTATTGGAACTCAAACTCTCTTAAAGAATCATAACTTTTTAACTCACCAATGCCAACACATATCTGCCATGTCATCAAACAGATTTGGTGCCAAATTTTTCTTTTTTTTTTCTTTGTGTGTTTCGGCACAAGTTTAGTGAAATAGATTGTTTCAGTCTATGTTGCAACTCTTCAATCTTCTGTTGACTCTCGGCTGCTTGGATCTGGTGGTCTCTCACAGACTTTGAAAATCCAGCTTTTTGTTTCTCCAACTCATTGATCTTTCTTTCTAACTCTTGATTCTTCTTGCATACAATCAGCCATTTTTCATACATCTTCTTGTATGCTTTCATGATTCCTTCTTCATCCAAATCCACGTCACTCTCTATTTCAGAATTTGTGCTGCTGTCATTTGATAACACTTGTTCTGTTGTGGACGTTGTTGCCACAGATGGTGCGACATTAGCTGAAACAGTCTTTCCACCATTCTGACCTGTTGCAACAGCGAATGCAACATAGTTGCTGGTGTATCCGTCATCACATTCAGAAACATCATATGAATCTTCATCACTCCAAGTGGTGTTCATTGCCTTGTTCTTTTTCTTCAAGGTATTTGCACATTCAGCCTGTATATGACCAAATCCTTCGTACTCCTTGCACTGAATGCCTTTATTTTTCTTTTTCTCCTTGAACGGTTTTCCATTTTGTCTTCTGAATGTCTCAGGATTTGTTGTAACAGTCTGCTTCCTTTTAAAAGTTGCTGGCCTATATCCATTTCTTTGCTTCTTCCATTTTTTCAACACTTTGTTGAAATTCTTCGTGAGCAATGCTAAAGATTCAGTAATTTCTGCATCTTCATCATAGTAAGAGTTTTGACTTTGAACCTCAGCTTGGAATGCAATATTTTTCTCCTTTCTTTTCTGTTTAAATTTCATCTCAAATGTTTGAAATGAACCCATTAATTCATCTAGCTTCATGTCATCAACATTTTTTGCTTCTTCGATGGCAGCAACCTTGATGGCAAATCTTTCAGGAAGTGATCGCAACACCTTCCTCACAAGCTTCGAATCTGAATATTTTTCACCTAGTGCAAATGCCTCATTTGCAATGTCACACAACCTACCATTGAAATCAGCAATAGTCTCATCCTCTTGCATCCTCAATTCTTCAAATCTTGTTGCAAGAATTTGAAGCTTGGACACTTTGACGGCTGTTGTTCCTTCATATGCAATCTGTAAAATAGTCCAAGCATCTTTAGCAGTTTCACAAGTTGAAATCAGTTTAAATTGATTTAGATCTACAGCATTAAAAATCGCATTTAAAGCCTTAGAATTATTGTTAGCCAAACGATCTTCATTTGTGGTCCATTGATCCTCATTTTTCGGCACATCAATTCCTTCATCATTTTTCATTGTAGGATGCATCCAACCCACGACAACTGCCCTCCAAGCTCTTTCATCAATGGATTTGATGAATGTTCTCATCCGAGCCTTCTAATATGAGTAATTTGATCTATCCAATAGTGGTGGTTTGGTAATTGAACTTCTATCCCGAAATGTGTCCATATCTGCAAAATAGCTAGAAAAAAAAAACTTTCCCAAAGATCTAACTGAGTTAGTTCAGTAACCTGCTCTGATACCACTTGTTAGTTTTATGGCTATTTAATTAATTTGATAATTAAACAAATCAACTAAGAAAATTTACAGGAAAATAAATTTGTTGCAACAAAAGTAAGAACACATAAATTTTAATATGGTTCAACCAACTTGGTCTATGTCCACGCAGCCATCCCTTGGCCAACAAACCAATCCACTAAGTTTCAAGAGATTATAGACACCAATGAAAACTTACACAATTGAAGACTCCCTCTTAACCCTTACCGCCTAGGTGTAAGACTCCCTTAGTAGATTCTCTAGTTCGGTGAGCTCCCATCGACTTACAAAAGTTCTCTCCTGAGAACACACCTTCTTCTCCCGAAGAATGTATACTAAAACATAATAAAAAGAGTCTTGAAACTCTAGATGTATTGGTCAATACATACGAAAAGACACTGACTGTGTTGCAACCCTAAATAAAACATTCATTACATTCTATTACACAGCATGTTGCAACACGACCTGACACAGACAGCCTATTTCTAACTCACGAATCTGCTCTTTTTTCTGCTCACTGCTCGCTGTCCATCAACTGAGAAATGAGTCGCATATTTTATAGGATTTGCTGCAGATATTAAGTATAGGTAGAAGTGTCTTCAAGTTCATCTATTTAGCTCAAGAGTTCTTGTAAGCTTGAACCTTATCATCTTATCACCTTATCCCCAAAGATATTGAAACTCTTCACACCAACAACTCTACTTGAACTTAGACACTTCAAGGCATGAAGTCTTCTTTCATTCGGACTCCTCATAATCAATTACCTGCAATAGTCAAACAACTACACAAAATATCCACACAATATTTTTGCTAAAACATAGCCAATAAAAATAATTAAAATCAGATCCTAACAAGTTGGATTTTTAAACATTTATGAATATATTGTTTTCAACTATATTCCAAGTAGGATCTACACATTTATGTGAGATAGATCGAGTATATTCATGATTGTCTTTTCAAGTAGATGAATATAGATATTCTTATGTTAAAAACAATCAAGTTATAAATGAAAATTTTGGTGATAAATATTTAAGGTTTAACTTGGGAAAATGAAGAGATTTAGAGTTAATTTTCTCCTACATTGGAAAAGTAGAGCAAGATAGTTTCAACGTTTCCTATAAAAATTAGGGTCCTAGGCCTCAATTTTACACAAAAAAAGTGTTTTACAAAAATCTCTTGCATCCTAGTCTCATTAGAGAAAGAGAGTTTCCTCGTTTTCTTAAGGACATTCCAACTATTATTATTATCATAATTATCATTATCATTATGTTTCTTTTTATTGTTAAGATAACAATATGTTTATTCATGTATTTTGTTCGGAATAGATAATCTCAAATTTGAAAAAATTAGATTACCTAGGGAATGAAATTATAACTAGGTTCATTACTTAATACCAAACATGGGGATTGGAATAGAATTGAAAGGTTATTCTATTACCAATCGAATCTAACATACCAATCACCACTTTATCGTATAAAAGATAGGACACATTTTATTTGACATTGTCATCCAAAGTTTATATGAAACCTAAATTTTCAGTTGAGATTACCAACTTGTCAATTTGCAATTTAATTCCAAAAGAAACAATTTTTCATATTTTTCTAACATGGAACATTTATTTGGATTTTTAGGGCATTAAATGTTGGGCTGTATAGGCCCAACCCAACATACAGAAATTTAGATCTAGCCCAATTCGATTGAAAGTGAACTCGACTCGGCCCAACCCACCACATATAGGTGGGCCGAGTTAGGTCATATAATTTTTTACTAAGCCTATATGAGCCTAGGCCCATTTCGACACAGGACCAACCTAGCCCAACCCAACTCAAGCCGAATTCAGGCCCAATTCGAGCCCATCATAGGCCCAGTAAAAATAAGTACAATTCAAACCCACTTATTAAAAGAAATTAAAATATTATGCATTATTCAATGTAAGTTATAATAACTAGTAACTATTTTTTAAAAATAAATTAGCAAGTCGTAGTAATTATATTTTTTGAATAAACTAATAATAACAAGTAGCAAATTTATTTTTTAAGTTGATAGTAAATGATTTCTCATCAAATCTTTTCTATGATATTGCAAAATGCAACTTACAACTTTAATTCCAAAAAAAAAAAAAAGATATAAAATCAAAGTTGATTAAGTCTGCACTTTTCTTTACTTCTTAGTGACTTAGCTGTTGACAAGTTGGCAACAACTTTAGACTAAATAAAAAATTTGGCAATGAGTATGTTGCCAATAGCTACTTTATTATTTTAATAAATTAATTTATTTTAAATTTTAATTTATATTTTAGTCCCTCAATAATTCTTATAAATACACTAACCATTTTTCATTCTTCTAACACCAAATCAAAATCTTCTTTCTCTCAATTCTCTATGTATTCTTAAGTGTTGAGTATTTTACAAGATTCAAATTTCAATTATTCAAAGTTTCAAAGCTAATGCAACTTTCAAGTCTCAATTTATTTTAAAGAAGAAAAACTCCAATTTTCTTCAATTGAATTGGATTGAGGTATTCTTTTAATTATAATAGTAGTTTTATTGAAATATTTATTTTCATTACCCCCAATTAGTTTGTTTGGCGTGTGTGTGTGTGTGTATATATATATATATACTCAATTTCTCTCTCATACTAGTTCATAAATGCAAATGACACATGCTAGTCACATATTTTTTAAGTCGACTCTTGGGCTTTGCACAATAGAGTTAATCTTGACTGGTTTTGACTTTGTCGTCTTGATACCTTGAAGAATATGATAAAACTAGGCTTTAGAACAAACAGTTTGCTAAAATATTGATATGAAGGAATAAACTACCTCTGCTGGTGATGGTAAAGTATTAATGCCCTTGAAATACTTTGTTCCTGACCAGGCACTGAAAATCTGGTATGCAGTTTGTTTTCTCTCTCCAAAGCCCTTTTAAAAGAAAATACTTGTATTAAAATTAAAAAGAATTGGTAGAAATAGAGAAAGATATATATATATATATTGATTGGCCTAACCCAGCCCAACTTGTGACCCATGATAATGAGCTCGTGGGCCGAGCTGGGTCTTGTATTTTGAGAAATGAGCTCAGCTTGCTTAGTCCATTGAACATATGTGTCGAATCGGACTCAGTTTTCTCGATTCATGATTCGGTTGGGTCGGGCCGCGCTGGCCCATATGCCAACTTTACTTGTTATTAGTTTATTAAGATGGGGACATACTTACACATAAAGTAGCGAAAAAAGGGCATGAAAGATTTACGTGGTTTAGCCCTTGGCTCACGTCCACAATCTTATCTCTAGGATAAATACAGAAATAATGGTTACAGTTTTTCAGGACAAAACTATAAATTAAAAAAATCCTCTCTCGTGCACACAATCACCCTTTTATCCAACTACACCCTATTTCAATCTCAAGGTCCAAAAAGTGTTAAAAGACATCTAACTACAAGCTAAAAAAGTCTATTTAACTAATCCTTGCCCTACAAGACAAATGCTTTTTCTTTTTCCAAGTTAATTCTAATTAAACTTGGTCTCTAGTGTGTCTTAATTATGAGTTTGGGTAGCGCTGGCATTTGGAATGGGTCGGCACAGGCCCAATCCACGAAAACTCGAACCCAGCCTAACTCAGTTAAAAGCAGGTTCGACTCAGCCCAGCCCACCATATATAGGTGGGCCGAGGTAGGTCATGAAATTTATGACTCAACCCATTTGAGGCCAGACTCATTTATACTCGGAACCAACCTAGCTCAACTCTGAACTCAACCCAACTTGAGCCCAACTTGGGCCCATTTAATTTTTATGTTTATGCTACTAATGTACCTGTGTCTTGGAAGGTTATAGCTTGTTATATAATATTTGATCATTTATGTTAATATTATTAATCTACTTCTGTCTCGTTAACCATTAAATTAATTACTTTTCTTGAAAAGGTTAAGTGTAAGTTTTACTTAGATTTTTTTTTAATCCAAGTTTCCAAGTACTTTTATATATATGTGTGTATATATGTATGTATATATATGTATATTTGTATTAGTGTTTGTATATGTATATTTGTATGTATATTAGAATATATAATATATTCAAAATATACTAATTACAAAAAAAAGATGGCCCAACCCTATTCGTAACCCATGGTAGTGGACTCGTGGGGTGAGTTGGGTCCTGTATTTCGAAAAATAAGCCCAAGCTCGTTCAGCCTACCAAAAACTTGGGCCGAGCTAGCTTTAGTTCTCTCGACCCATGACTCCTATGGGTTGGGCTGGGCTGGCCTAAATGCGAGCTCTAGGTTTGGGCTATATACTCGAGCCATTACTTAACAAACCTGGGCTCAAAGTTTTAGGCCATTAAGCACCTTTTATATTATTTGTTTGAGAATAATTGTCTTGAACTAAATATCTACAAACACAAAAATAATAACTCAAATTAATAATGAAACCAATGTTACTAGTGTATAAAGGATAATTTTGACTCCAAGTTAACCCAAAAACGAATAAAACATGGACAATTATACAACACATAATTTGACGATTATACTAGTAATAATTTTTTTAATAGAAATTAATTTATTTTTTTGACTAAATATACATATAAATTCTATATACTTAGTAAAATTAGTAGAACCCCTGGCCACTTAATAAATTCGTCAGTAGTGGAATTGGTTTAAAAAAAAAAAAAAGGTAACGTGCCGCCAACTCTGCACCTTTGAATTAACCATCCATTGACGAGGACAAAGTGGAATCGGATGAGTTCGATTTTATAATGCAGTTTGTTATAGACCAAGAAAAACAAAAGCGGATCAGTTGGGGGACAAGTTAACTTTTACAGAAATAATTCAAGAAGCATAACAATAGCATGGGCAATAAAACTTCAAATTTGGCTTGCTACCTGTTGCGATAGAATAATCATCCTATTTTAAATCACTGACCACTTTGCATAGAATGCGATTAATGGCCTCACTCGCGTGTGTACCACAGATAGGGTAAAAATTTATCGATTTCAAATTTGGCTAGTTGGATAAGTTTTTTTTTTTTTTTTTTTTTTTTTGTCGCAAAGTTGGAGAAGTGAAGACTTCAAATTAATTTGGCTTGCAGTTGGAAAAGTGCGAGTCAATTGTGATACTTTTTGATCATTATAGTTCAACAAAGAAGTTGTACACGCATTAAAAAAAAAAAAAAAAAAAGTGCCTTGATATTTAGAATTTTTTTTGGATTAATACCCAATTTATCCCCTTAATTTTGTTGTGTTTTGACATACTAGTCTTCTATCTTTAAAAGTGCAATATTGCAGCCATTTATTTTTTGAATATGTGACCACGTTAGTCTTTTTTCACTTTTTCTTTTAAAATTTGATGGCATAGGCAACAAACTAATATAATCATGTGACAACCACATGCTTTTTTGGTTAAACTGTAAATAGAAAAGTGAGAAAAAGACTAAAAGTGTTACATATCCAAAAGATAAATGATTATAATGTTGCACTTTTAAAGATAAATACTATGTCAAATACGCTAAATATAAGGGGCTAAATTGGGTATTAACCCATGTTTATTTAACTACAATGTGTTTGAGACCTAATATTTGTGTTTCTTTCAATGAAAATTTTCTTTTTGTTATATTATTTTTATTGGGAATAATATTATTATTATTATTATTATATTATTATTATTATTATTATTATTATTATTATTATTATTATATTGTTATTATTATTTTTATTATTATTGTTGTTGTTATTATAATTATTACTTTTATTTTTATTTTTATTTTTATTTTATTGTTATTAAATAAATAAATTGACCCAAACACAAATGGACAAATAAATGTGGATAAAAAGCGTTAATTAATTTGCTGCTAACTGCGCCCGTGGGGCTATAGAAGTTCAAGCAAGTGTTGATTGGCTGAAATAATTAAAGCAGCATAAACATAAGTCAAATAAGGAGTCCTGCATGGGCAAGAATTTCAAATTCGGCTTGCAGCTAGTTGCCATTTTTAGAATAAAAGTAGAAGTCAGCGGAGCTAGTTGCCATTTTTAGATAAAAATTCAAGTATTTGATAGGGAGAATAGCATGAATAGCTCTCATTGTTTTCAAAAAATTCACTTTAGTCTTTATTATTTCAAAATATTCAAAAAGGTTTCTAATATTTGTTAAAAGATTTAGTTTAGTCTTTATTATTTCAAAAAGTTCAAAAAGATCCCCAATATTTTTAAAAAAATTCAGTTTAGTCTCTATTGTTTCAAAAAAGTCCATAATGTTTCTCAAAAGATTCAGTTTAGTCCCTAATATTTTTCAAAATGTTCAAAAAGGTCCCCAATATTTTTTAAAAGACTCAAACTGATCCTCACTATCAAAACAACTATTAACTTTGACAGAATAGTAGCCACGTGCGTGTCACGTGACCAGTCTTTGAAGGGCAATTTCGGTAAAAGAAATAATTTTTTTGAAATTTGAATCACATGACCATTACAAATTATGAATTCTCCTTGAAATTTCTATTCTAACGAACCAAATTTTATGAAATTTGGACAATAATTAAAGGAGTTACGATTTTTTAAAGATTATGCATAATCTGTAATTTTTTTTTCGCATGGCATAAGAAAGAAGATAACCCATACAATGTTATTTTGCATATTAGTAGCAAATCAATTAAATTCTGTCATGTGTCAGACTGTATTATGAAAGAGAGCCTGTCAAAGTTAATGGTTGTTTTGATACTAAGGATCATTTTCAGTCTCTTGGGAAGTATTAGAGACCTTTTTGAACCTTTTAAAATAATGAGGACTAACTGAATCTTTTAGAAAATATTAAGGACCTTTTTGAACCTTTTGAAAAATATTGGGGACCTTTTTGAACCTTTTAAAATAATAGAGACTAAAATAAATCTTTTCAAAAATATTAGGAACTTTTTTGAACCTTTTAAAACAATGGGGACTAAACTAATTTTTTTAGAAACAATAGGGACTATTCATGTTATTCTCCCTATTTGATATATATATATATATATATATATATATATTTTCATGTGGGACATGTGAATTCAACACATATTTTTGTATTATATTTTCATTGTTTAAATAAGAGGAAATTGGACAAATAGTCCCCATTGTTTATAAATTTTGGACAAATAGTCCCTATTGTTTCACAAGTAATTCAGTTAGTCCCCATTGTTTGCAAAAAATCAGTCAATTAGTCCACATTGTTTGTAAAAGTCACTCAACCAGTCCCTATTGTTTGCAAAAGTCATTCAATTAGTCCCTATTGTTTGCAAAAGTCACTCAACCAGTCCCCATTGTTTGCAAAAGTCACTCAATTAGTCCCCAATGTTTGTTGCAAACATTGGGGACTAATTGAGTGACTTTTGCAAATAATGGGAACTGGTTGAGTGACTTTTGCAAACAATGAGGACTAATTGAATGACTTTTGCAAACAATAGGGACTAATTGTGGAATTTTTGCAAACAATAGGGACTAATTGAATGACTTGAGAAATAATAGGGACTATTGGTAAAACTTTTACAAACAATGGAGACTATTTATCCAAAATTTGTAAACAATAGGGACTATTTGTAAGATTTGCCCTTTAAATAATATACAAGAAGTAACTGGGAAGCTACATCCCACAAGAAGTTAAAAGAAGTGAATTAAAAATTAAAAAGGTGTTGGGATGATTTGCTATTTAAACTCAAAAACGCAGATTGAGATTGTAAAACCATACATACTAAGCAGGGAAGCTCCAACCCACGAGCAACAATCCCAACGGCTCTGATCACTAGTATTTTGGTTTTCAGTTTTTAGCTACAAGCAATATAATGTTGGCATCTCCAGTAAGCCATTTTTCACCTCAAGCAGCAAACCCAAAGCTCCCTCTGCACGATCAGAGCTATGTCGCTACCAAAAGACTACGAGTTGAACGACGTCGTAATTCCTCAATCTATGCCAGCAGCAATAGGAATGGCAACCAAGCGCAACTTAGCATCGGTATCGAAAGCGAGAATGGGCATGCACTTAAACTGCAAGAATTACTTCATCATGACTATCCTTTTGAATTTAGTTCAACGTCGTCGGGACAATTGTTAAATTTGGCATCCAAAACCTCTACTCTTCGCGTTGCATATCAGGGAGTTAAGGGAGCATACAGTCAGTCCGCGGCAAAAAAGGCATACCCTAATTGTGAATATGTTCCCTGCGAACAATTTGACAATGCTTTTGAGGTGACTTCTTCGAGTTTTATTTTATTTTATTATTTTGTTAGATTCACATGCTTATCATTTATTTACATAAAATAAACATCTAATAGAATAACTTCATTATGAACTATTTTTTGCAGGCTGTTGAAAAGGGACTTGTTGACAGAACAGTTCTACCATTCGAAAATTCTTTAGGGGGTAGCATTCATAGAAATTACGACCTCTTATTTCGCCATAGGCTGCATATAGTTGGAGAAGTCAAACTTGCAATAAGACACTGCTTATTAGCAAACCACGGCGTCAAAATTGAAGACCTAAAAAGAGTTTTTAGCCATCCGCAGGTCTGTTGAACTAGCCCTCTATTGATTTATGAGCCTCTAAAAATGCAAGTTACTTGATCTAACGTCTGAAACTGGTTTTATCACAGGCTCTTGCACAATGTGAGAATACATTAACAAAATTGGGACTAGTTAGAGAAGCCCGGGATAATACTGCTGGTTCAGCTAAGGTATGTTTGAATTGATTTGTTTACCATACTTTTAACGTCAAAGGTGGTTCGTTATCTTATTCTGTGTGTTCTTTCCTTGATGTTTTAGTTTGTTGCTTCCAACAACCTCAAAGATGCTGGGGCAGTAGCTAGTTTGACTACCGCAAAGCTCTATGGCTTAAATATACTTGCTCAAGATATACAGGATGAATCCGATAATGTTACTCGATTCTTGATGCTCTCTAAAAACCCAATTAATCCAAGCATTGGGGAAAAACCATTCAAGGTTAGCTCTCTTATTCTATAAGCGTGTTATATTTTGATGAATCCACACTAAAGAAACACTTTAAGTTACCCAAGAATTTTATAGAACTAAAGTGCAAAAAGGAGAAAAGTTTTCAAACTTAATGACAAAAAATAGTAAATTGAACTTGGTTCCTAAAACGATTCTCTAATAGTACTTTGGCTAATGCCTTTTACTTAATCAGACAAGCATAGTCTTCTCGCTTAAGGATGGCCCAGGGATGCTTTTCAAGCCACTTGCTGTTTTTGCTTCCGAAAATATCAACGTCACAAAGGTGAGTTCCTTCTAGTGTTGTTTTTGGATTAATATCCGTTTATTGAAATTTCTTCGAATAAACAACCTTCTTGCAGTCTCTAATATTTTTGTTTGATCTTAGATTGAAACTCGCCCTTTGCAGAAGCAGGCTTTGCAAGAACTTGAATATAGTGCCAATGGTTGTCCAAAGTATGTCCAATTCCTCTGTTTATTCTTAAGTTTTAAAATCTCGAATCTGATAATTAATTTATCTCCAGCATTGTTTGAGCACTGACATACAACATTCTGGTGCAGGCAATTTCCCTATCTTTTCTACATTGATTTTGAAGCATCTGTCGCCGATCAAAAGGCACAAAATGCTCTTGAGCATTTAAAGGTAGAGCACACGAAAATTTAGTACTATTATATAGTATATTTTTGCTAGATGTGTATGTGATTAAGTTAAAACAGGAAATTTATTCCTTGTCACTAAGCATTATATATTGTACTTTTCTTGCAGGAGTTTGTAACATTTTTAAGAGTGCTTGGAAGTTATCCAGTAGACACTAGTGTTCCATGATTGACGTCCAAGCATGGTGTTAATATTTGCTTGAGCAATTCGCAGCCACCCTAACATACACAGGTTTCTTTATCAACCCAAGGAGGCAACCCACCGAAAGCAACTGTCAAAAAATTTTAACGCAGATTTTTGGGGGAAAAGGAGGCTTTTTCATTGATTCAAAATATTCTTTTTATTCTTTTGGAAGAGATCATTTATCTGATCATTCATTCGTTGTCAAAAGAATTGGAGTCCTTTTGTAAATTTTGTCGAAATTATTGATTAAATTTTGTAAGCCAAATTATCATTTATTCTTTTCTTGTCTTTCACTGAAGAACTAGACAAAGAAATAAGTTAAAGACTTATGGAAGAAAAACCCAAAAAATGAAGAGAAATAGAAAGTCTTTCCTTCGATGTTTTCCTTTTTTATTCTTTTTTATTTTACCTGCATTGGTCTCCCTAATTACATATTAGGACACTACAGGGATGAATTTTAAATCTTGAATTACAGCAAAGAAAAATTAAATTCGCGTGCAATATCCTTTATTCAAGGATTTGGATTCCTAACTACTTATCATTATTGATCTCCTAGATTACGTTATTAGGGGATTCAAATCCTTTATTCAATAAAACAGGCCTCAAGATAATAAACCCGATTAACAAAACTTTGCACAAATTTCAGGATCCAACTTCTTCCCATGGTCTTGTAAAATCAGATTTAGCGAAGCAAATGTACTCGCAAACGTCATAATACCAAGCAAGTGAAAATGAAATCTAACAATAAAACAACAATGCGCCAATATTTACATGGAAAACTTTAACCGGGTTAAAGACGCGGTTCCATAAGTCCCGATAAAATCTTCCACAATAAAATTAAGGACATTACACAGCTTCTAACATTGACTTTATGAATCATTCAACCAAGATGGCCATAGTCCTAATGCCCGTAAAAATGAAAGAAAATAACAGATGAAGGTGATGGAATTAGGTGTTTTAAACCCTTATGAATATGTTGTTTTGAACTATATTCCAAGTATGACAAACAAAAAGCTATATTCCAAGTCGATATACTAACATTCTTCTTTCCAAGTATTTGAACGTGGCATATTCATGTATTAAAAATTGCTTCGGAAACAGATCTTTCCAAAGATTATCAATGCGAAGGAAAAGGTGAACACTCTGGAAAAGAAACTTAAGCTGATTTGTTTAGAGAACTTGCCATTGAGGAAAAATTCTGGCAGCAGATGGTTGGTGGAAGGGGAAAGGAACACAAAATACTATCAAGCAATCATGAGAAAAAGGAGGTACAAAAACTATGTGTGGAGAATTGAAAATGAAAGGGAGGAAATTTTGGAGAACCCTCAAGATATCAAAGAAGAAGCCATTTAATATTTCTCAAATCTCCTAAAGAATGATGGAAATGGTTCTCAGCAGCCTCTTGACACAAATTTGAGCTTCATTCCTCACCTCATTGGTCAGAATGATAATCAGATGCTGAATAGTCTTCCATCATTGGTCAAGGATTTGGATTCCTAATAAAGTTATGCAATCATTTTTCCATAACTACTTCACTTTATTATTATTGATCTCCTTGATTACACTATTAGGAGATCTAAATCTTCTATTCAAAGAAACAGGGACTTGACTCCTCTACAATTTATTTTTCTACAATTCTACGCAATAGTTATTTCGATTAATGCCAAGTGTGACTAAATATCATCTACCGACTATATTAATCTTGCTAAACTAACTTTTCGACCATGGTTAGAAACCATTAAATACCAAAATCTTAACTACCATATTTAATTAGTAAAACAAATATGGAAACATATGATTATAAATAATAAAAAAAAATCCATTCATGCCCCAAGAATAACGATTCACTAAAATTTAAGATAATAAGAAATAAAATTACTAACTCTACTATCAGCACGAGTTAGCTCAAACAAAAAACAAAAGAAATAAACAAAAAGTTTGAAGCTTTATAAAGGACAAGGTAGAGAAGCTGGAAAAAATAATTATTTTGTAGTTTTTTAATGTGATCTAAGTAAAAAAAAAAAAAAAAAAGGGTATCTCTAAAATTGTGTAAATGAACTTCGTTTGAAGTTGTTTTGTTATAATTGCTTCAACTGTAACAATAAGAGATGCTACCTACTCTTATATATATATATATATATATCATCTTTATTTCTTTCTCTCTAAATGATGAGCGATAATCATAACGCTTTTTAAGCTTCACTAGACAAGTTGAAGCAAATATTATATGGCTTCTTTTATTTTTATTTTTATTTAAATAATTAAATCGTATGACTTCTTGGAGCAAAAATCTAATGGCTTAATTTTTTTTTGTCCAACTTCTATAGATTTTTCTCAAAATTTTAAAAACCATTTATTTTTCACACTAAACACTTTGTGCATTTTTGGTTGAGCCTATAATTAAAGCTATAATATCTTTTTTTTTCTCAAGATTTTAAAGACCATAAACCACTTGCCATCAAAATGCTCACCTAACATTTTTTGGAGCAAAAAATAATGTATGGCCTTTTTTTTTGGTCAAAAAAAAAAGTATGGCTTCAAAAGCTAAATATGGCTTCCATATTTGTTTTACCAATTAAATATGGTAGTTTAGATTTGGTATTTAATATTTTCTATTCATAGTCCATTGATGATATTTAATGACACGTGGATTAATGGCATGAAAATTGAAATTATAGAGAATAGAATTGTAGAGGAGCCAAGTCCAAGAAACGGGCCTCAAGATTCCAGCCACGATTTGTGAAAATCAATACGAAACTGTTGAGGAAGATAATAAACCCAAATAACAAAACTTTGTGAAAATGTACTCATAAACATCATAATACCAAGAAGTACGTGAAAATGAAATCTAACTACAAAACAACAATGTTCCAATATTTACATGGAAAACTTTAACGAGATGAAGATGGCCATAGTCCTAATGCCAGTAAATGAAAGAAAATAACACGGCTTCTATATATAGGACAACGTTTCTTTATCACAATGTCACCCCTAGTACCATAATTATCAAATCGTGAATTGTATCGTGAATCGAAATACAATTTTTTGAATCGTGAATCGTACCGATTCGGTCACAAATTTAAAATTAGAATTCTAGATGATAATTGATATATTATTTTTCATTAGCAAAAATAAACAACAAAAAACAAGTGAAAGCCAATTTGAATTTTTGGTCTTGTAATTATAGTTGAAAACTAATGTTAAATCATGAATAGTTTTTTTAATTTTATTTGTTCATATTTTTAATAATAGGCTAATTGTATATTGCTTGCAAAAAATTGAAGTGGGATTTTGGTTTTTTTTTTTTTTGGATTTTTTGGGCTTTTTTTGGTTTGACCCGAATCGGGAACGATTCACCGAATCGCACGATTCACTACGATTCATCACAACTCATTACGATTCGATGACTGATTCACCCAAATTAGCGATTCACTAATAGATTTGAATCGATTTTTATGCGAATCAGATTGAATCGTATGATTCGTATCACGAATCGTACGATTTCAAAAACTATGCCTAGTACTATTACAAATACATATATGAAATTGGACAGCAAAACCAACTAACTAACCTAAGATGTTATAATTTATTGGTACAAATTCAATCCTCACCAACATATTATATGTCAATAAGAGACCTTTTCTTTATCAAGATTCTAACAAATAAAATTTATTAATAAAAACAGCAGGACCTATTTCTTTTAATAGGTTGTCTACGTACCCAATCGGGATTAAGAAGGGATCAAGGTGCACGTAGTTCTTACAACATATAAAATCCCTAACAACTTTTAATATAGTGTTCTAGTTCCTTTATAACAATCAGGGTCCTAGGTTTGGATATTACACACAAAAGTTTTACAAAATTCGCAAGTATTTGTAGTTATGAGTGCTCCTATTGCAAGAAGAAGAAACCGTTGTATCTTGAGGGGCTTGCGATATGAAGTGTCAATATCCATAGCAGGGCGCTAAAGTGTTAAAGGATATTGAATCCAATTTAAGCCTTGGTCTAAGTTTTTTTTAATTATTGTAATTATTGTTATTGTTTTTACTATTATATATATATATGGAAAAGATTATATTCCTATTAGATATTCTAGAATATATTCTATCAGAATTTATTTTGGTCCAAATTTACATTTAATTTTTTTATGTTTATAATTCTGAAATTATTTGCTGATAAATTGTTTTTGTTAGAATTTTAGTCTAGTGCTATACATTTTAAATCCATTAGTTACTGAAATTGATTTCCAATTAGATTAAAGTCCTTTTGTTTGTATATTTTGAAATTAATATTCTATCAAAATTAATTTGTCAGAATAATTTCAATTTGAAGTGTTGGAGACTGTAAATGTAAGTGTTGATGATGATCTGGTAGTGCCAAAAGCCCAACTCATAGTAGTCTCTCTCGATCCTCAAGGCCCCGTGGTACCCGAAGCCTATCCCATGATTGAACCCACTATTCCTCAAGGTTCTCTTGCTCATGACATTCACGCTTTTTTAAATGCCTATCAATCCACCTACATCCAAAAAAACCTCCTCTAAATCGAAAAATGGATCCCCTAGATCCATACATGACTCCCCAAACTCCAAATCCGATAACCCCAAATTCAAATTTCTCCCTCACCATAATGACTCATGGGGCTTGATTGCCTCCACCCTCCCACATAATGATCTTTTGGAGGTTGTTGTTTTCATTGATTTTTGAGGAGCTTGAAGAACCATGAAGATTTTGTGATGCTCTTGTCTGTTTGATTTTAAGTTTTTGTTGGTTTACTACTTTGATGGCTTGTGATTTTTTGATAGTTCCATTTGGCTTGGTTTTCTCCTAATCTTTTCATGTGGGGGAAATTCTTCTCCTTTTCTCTTTAGTTCACCATATGAAACTCCTAACGAATCTCCAACTCTCCATGTTGGGTCTCAACCCTACCTTGATCCATATTCATTGTTGATGGATCTATCTTTTTCACTCTCACAAGTTTTTAGATCTCTTATGCACCTTAGCTACTCTGTCTATGCACCCAAATCAACCATGAGACACCACGATCATATTCCATCGTCTGAGCCCAGCTTCCTAGCTCCACCAAGAGTCTATCGATTACCTTGACATGTGTATACTAGTTACGAGATTAACATCAATCTAAATGTTGATAGCTATTGTAGCTATAAAAAATTATGAGATACATCAAATGGATATAAAAATAATCTTCTTAAATACTAATTCAAATGAAGAAATCTATATAGAGCAATCTGAGAGTTTGTGATCCCTGAAAAAGTGAAGAAGGTTGAAAACTTGTAAATCATTTTATGGATTAAAACAAGTTTTAAAAACAATGATGACATGTGTTTTATAAAATTGGAAGAGGTAATCTTGCATCTTTTTGGCTTGATAATTGGCTTCCTCGGAATTTTAAAAGATGTTTTTAGAGTTGCTTCAATTGAGAATCTGGGTCATGATCTTTCTACAGAAGTAGAAGACTTCATTGAAGATAACGAGTGGAGTTAGCCATCAGACCCAATCTTTGATGTTACCAACCTTAATATTGTTAATGTTTCTCCTAATCCAGTTTCATCTCATGTTATTATTTGGCTTGTAATCATAAGTTCTTAATTATATATTTGTATAAAACCTCTTTTTTACTTGCATTGCATACATGAATTTGTAAGAATTTGATCATTCTTAAAAGATTTTGATGCAGCGTAGGTTTAAAGGGAGAAACAATTCGAATACAAGGTCGCAAAAATAAATAGAATCGAGTGAATGTCAATAGTTGGTGTAAAATATGTATCCTAATGTGCGTGTATGCTCAATTGAAGAAAAGATGCTCAGCATAATATTCTTCTCTTTGATATGGTCCCAATACTATTGATAGTGCGAAAATCCGACTTCAAATGCTCGAGATATCACCTTCAAAAGATTGTTGTGCATAAGAATAGCTCAAATGCGCTCGATAAGGTTACTAACCAGCTTGAGCAACTGAAATCCAGAGAGATCAGCCCATAACATGCTCGAGCAGGTGGCCAACCTACTTAAGCAGGTTAGTGATTTAACAAGCAGCCATTTATCTAGTTTAAATGCTCAAACTCCAACTTTGACCAGGACATTAGACTTGTTTAAATAGCATTTTACATGTTTGGAAAAAGGACTTTTGACATTCTTTTGTAACCCTAAACATAAGAAAAAACCTCTCTTCATCCCAGAATAAATAAGAAATGAGATTTTAGCCAAGATTAAAGGAGAAGGAGATTCACGAAGCCTTAATCATCATCATCACCATCACCATCTTCAGCACATGAGCTTTCTTGCCTTTTTTTTTATCTTGTTTTTAGTTTTCGTCATCACGTCTGCACACCAAACCCCATGATTTGGGGTGATAGTTAGCTAGTTATGTGATATTATGTTAGGATTTTTGATTTTGTCATATTAATTCGTATGGAATTTCTTTAATTTGGTTTTCTTGATTAATCATACATATATACTTGTAGTTAAAGTTTCATATTTCAAGAATTCTTATGTTTCTTCCATTGAATCTTGTAGATTCCAGGAGTACAAATTAGGAATAACTATAATCTTAATTGATAATTGGATTTAATTGAGATAGGCAATCTATCGCAATAATTTATTCCTGATAATTGACATACTTTTTATTGAGAACAATAATGAAAACATTAATACTACAGAGGAAATGTTGACCAATAAATCTGATATAAATAATTTAGGTGTGGCAGATGTTAAGTTGGGTACATCTAATAGACTCTTCCAATTTTAGATCCCACTATTTTGAGAAAATACATCACAATTTTAATAAATCGATAATAGTTCTATGAGAACCCTATATATGTAAACTTATTGGTAAAAGAATATTTTAGTTGGAATATTCACATACTATTTGGAGTCTAATGTACATCATAAATTCATGAGACTCATTATAGCTTGTGCAACTAGCATGTTGAGTAGATATATTAGCAATCTAAGGTAAGACTATTGGAAGGTAATTATAAGAGTTTTAAGGTATCCAATATACACTTTGAATTATGTGTTACATTATATGAGATATTCTATCATATTAGAGGGATATAACGATGCTAATTTTATATTTGATACAAAAGACTCAAAATCTGCAAGTGAATTTGTGTCTTAAGTCTTAGTCTAAGGAGTCGCTAATGAAAACCCTATCTAGTTTATTGGAGATCCCAAGATCTAAGTTCAAAGAAAAAATCAAATTATGTGCTGCTCATTAGAGCACTGTGGGGGTAAAACTTCTACCTATTTCTATGATAAACAGATAAAGCTACTTGTATAACTTTAGGATAAGTTTGGTTTTAATGATTCTTATATCTTGAAAAAATTGAATAGGGTACTACTGGATATTTTTAATAAGAAATTATATGTGTGTAGAGAGTGGGCTACTCCTATGAGAATTTTGAAGGTTGAATGCTCTAGAGTATTAATGAAACCAGGTGCTGTTTAGGACCTAAATTAACACAACTATGAAAACTTAACAAGGTCTTAGGATACACCATAGCTAAACAATTCAAGACATTATACTTACTCGTTAGCAAATAAATCTAATAGCAATCAGTACTAAAGAAGGTTCAAAACCAAAAACTATCTATCTAAAGGCAGTATCTTTGTAATTGAACTCTCTCTTGTGTATGCTTATTTTTTGCATTCTTACTAGATAATTTCTATTTATGTGGAGGATTGTAAGAGTTGGATTTTTAAACACTTATGAATATATTGTTTTCAACTATATTCCAAGTAGGATCTACACATTTATGTGAGATAGATCGAGTATATTCATGATTGTCTTTTCGAGTAGATGAATATAGATATTCTTATGTTAAAAACAATCAAGTTATAAATGAAAATTTTGGTGATAAATATTTAAGGTTTAACTTGGGAAAATAAATAGATTTAGAGTTAATTTTCTCCTACATTGGAAAAGTAGAGCAAGATAGTTTCAACGTTTCCTATAAAAATCAGGGTCCTAGGCCTCAGTTTTAGACACAAAAAAAGCATTTTACAAAAATCTCTTGCATCCTAGTCTCCTTAGAGAAAAAGAGTTTCCTTGTTTTCTTAAGGACATTCCAACTATTATTATTATAATAATTATCACTATCATTATGTTTCTTTTTATTGTTAAGATAACAATATGTATATTCATATATTTTGTTCGGAATAGATAATCTCAAATTTGAAAAAATTAGATTACCTAGGGAATGAAATTATAACTAGGTTTATTACTTAATACCAAGCATGGGGATTGGAATAGAATTGAAAGGTTATTCTATTACAAATCCAATTTAACATACCAATCACCACTTTATCGTATAAAGGATGGGACAAATTTTATTTGACATTGTCATCCAAAGTTTATATGAAACCTAAATTTTCAGTTGAGATTACCAACTTGTCAATTTGCAATTTAATTCCAAAGAAACAATTTTTCATATTTTTCTAACATGGAACATTTATTTGGATTTTTAGGGCATTCAATGTTGGGCTGTATAAGCCCAGTCCAACATACAAAAATTTGGATTTAGCCCAATTCAGTTGAAAGTGAACTCGACTCGGCCCAACCCACCACATATAGGTGAGCCGAGTTAGGTCATATAATTTTTTACTAAGCCTATATGAGCCTAGGCCCATTTCGACACAGGACCAACCTAGCCCAACCCAACTCAAGCCGAATTTAGGCCCAACTTGAGCCCATTATAGGCCCAGTAAAAATAAGCACAATTCAAACCCACTTATTAAAAGAAATTAAAATATTATGCATTATTCAATGTAAGTTATAGTAACAAGTAACTATTTTTTAAAAATAAATTAGCAAGTCGTAGTAACTATATTTTTTGAATAAACTAATAATAACAAGTAGCAAATTTATTTTTTAAGTTGATAGTAAATAATTTTCATCAAATCTTTTCCATGATATTGCAAAATGCAACTTACAAATTTAATTCCAAAAAAAAACAAAGACATACAATCAAAGTTGATTAAGTCTGCACTTTTCTTTACGTCTTAGTGACCTAGCTGTTGACAAGTTGGCAACAGCTTTAGACTAAATAAAAAATTTAGCAACGCGTATGTTGCCAATAGCTACTTTATTATTTTAATAAATTAATTTTTTTTATTTTTAATTTATATTTTAGTCCCTCAATAATTCCTATAAATACACTAACCATTTTTCATTCTTCTAACACCAAATCAAAATCTTCTTTCTCTCAATTTTCTATGTATTCTTAAGTGTTGAGTATTTTATAAGATTCAAATTTCAATTATTCAAAGTTTCAAACCTAATGCAACTTTCAAGTCTCAATTTATTTTAAAGAAGAGAAACTCTACTTTTCTTCAATTGAATTGGATTGAGGTATTCTTTTAATTATAATAGTAGTTTTATTGAAATATTTATTTTCATTACCCCCAATTAGTTTGTTTGGCGTGTGTGTGTGTGTGTGTATATATATATACACAATTTTTCTCTTATACTAGTTCATAAATGCAAATGACACATGCAAGTCACATATTTTTTAAGTCGACTCTTGGGCTTTGCACAATAGAGTTAATCTTGACTGGTTTTGACTTTGTCGTCTTGATCCCTTGAAGAATATGATAAAACTAGGCTTTAGATCAAGCAGTTTGCTAAAATATTGATATGAAGGAATAAACTACCTCTGCTGGTGATGGTAAAGTATTAATGCCCTTGAAATACTTTGTTCCTGACCAGGCACTGAAAATCTGGTATGCAGTTTGTTTTCTCTCTCCAAACCCCTTTTAAAAGAATATACTTGTATTAAAATTAAAAAGAATTGGTAGAAATAAAGATATATATATATATATATATATATATATATATATATATATATATATATATATATATATATATATATATATATATATATTGATTGGCCTAACCCAACCCAACTTGTGACCTATGATAAGGAGCTCATGGGCCGAGCTGAGTCTTGTATTTTGAGAAATGAGCTCAGCTTGCTTAATCCATTGAACACATGTGTTGAACATACTTACACATAAAGCAACGAAAAAGGGCATGAAAGATTTATGTGGTTTAGCCATTTGCTCACGTCCACAATCTTATCTCTAGGATAAATACGGAAATAATGGTTACAGTTTTTCAGGACAAAACTATAAATTAAAAAAATCCTCTCTCGTGCTCACAATCACCCTTTTATCCAACTACACCCTATTTCAAACTCAAGGTCCAAAAAGTGTTAAAAGACATCTAACTACAAGCTAAAAAAGTCTATTTAACTAATCCTTGCCCTACAAGACAAATGCTTTTTCTTTTTCCAAGTTAATTCTAAATAAACTTGGTCTCCAGTGTGTCTTAATTATGAGTTTGGATAGCACTGGCATTTGGAATGGGTCAGCATAGGCCCAATCCACGAAAACTCGAACCCAGCCTAACTCAGTTAAAAGCAGGTTCGACTCAGCCCAACCCACCATATATAGGTGGGCTGAGGTGGGTCATGAAATTTATGACTCAACCCATT
The DNA here is from genome assembly GCA_037974665.1 of Ehretia macrophylla. Classification (NCBI taxonomy): domain Eukaryota; kingdom Viridiplantae; phylum Streptophyta; class Magnoliopsida; order Boraginales; family Ehretiaceae; genus Ehretia; species Ehretia macrophylla. The sequence continues at coordinate 32,774,239 of CM075768.1, forward strand.
TGAAGCCAGACCCATTTCTACTCGGAACCAACCTAACTCAACTCTGAACTCAACCCAACTCGAGCCCAACTCGAGTCCATTTAATTTTTATGTTTATGCTACTAATGTACCTGTGTCTTGGAAGGTTATAGCTTGTTATATAATATTTTATCATTTATGTTAATATTATTAATCTACTTCTGTCTCGTTAACCATTAAATTAATTACTTTTCTTGAAAAGGTTAAGTTTAAATTTTACTTAGATTTTTTTTAATCCAGCTTTCCAAGTACTTTTATATATATGTGTGTATATTTGTATGTATATTAGTATATATAATATATTCAAAATATACTAATTACAAAAAAAAGATGGCCCAACGCAATTCATAACCCATGGTAGTGGACTCGTGAGGCAAGTTGGGTCCTGTGTTTTGAAAAATAAGCCCAAGCTAGTTCAGCCTACCAAAAACTTGGGTCGAGCTAGCTTTAGTTCTCTCGACCCATGACTCCTATGGGTTGGGTTGGGCTGGCCTAAATGCGAGCTCTAGGTTTGGGCTATATACTTGAGCCATTACTTAACAAACCTGGGCTCAAAGTTTTAGGCCATTAAACACCATCTATATTATATGTTTGAAAATAATTGTCTTGAACTAAATATCTACTGACACAAAAATAATAACTAAAATTAATAATGAAACCAATGTTACTAGTGTATAAAGTATATATGTACCATCCCTTCCACCAATATGTAACATTAGAGTCCACCTCTCCTAATACAAATCTTGTTTTCATGACGTGTCCTACGCAAATCACAAAAGTTATAAAAATTCAAATAGGTTTGTCTCTTAGGAAAAGAACAGTAAGTGGCGTGCTGCTTTTTCCTTTTTGGTCAGAGTAAGCTGCTCATATGTCAAATACAATATATGTTTAAATTCTTTTGACTTTGACTACATGTCTCCTGCTTATTTTCTTTCAATAGCATATCATGTTAATAAGTTGAGCATTAATACATTTTTCATAGAGAAGTATTTGATTAAGTGGAGAGATTGTTCAAATTTATTACGCTATTTAACATGACTTACTGAAAAAAAAAAAAAAAAAATCAGGTCAAACCTCTCGTAGAACAAAGAAAAAAAGAAGGAAAAAAAAAAGACTTTTTAAATTGGTACGCTGAGGACGAAGTTTCAAATTCTACATAGGGGGTCTCAATAACTTCAAATGGCCTGAATAAATAAATAAGGATAATTTTGACTCCAAATTAACCCAAAAACGAATAAAACATGGACAATTATACAACACATAATTTGACTATTATACTAGTAATAATTTTTTTAATAAAAATTAATTTATTTTTTTGACTAAATATGCATATAAATTCTATATACTTAGTAAAATTAGTAGAACCCCTGGCCGCTTAATAAATTCGTCAGTAGTGCTGTATATTGGTTTAAAAAAAAAAAAAAAAAGGTAACGTGCCGCCAACTCTGCACCTTTGAATTAACCATCCATTGACGAGGACAAAGTGGAATCGGATGAGTTCGATTTTTCAATGCAGTTTGTTATAGACCAAGAAAAACAAAAGCGGATCAGTTGGGGAACAAGTTAACTTTTACACTGGAGACTTTATTTTGTTGAGCTTAATGAGATGATCTTTGCTTTTTTAGCAAAAAAAAAAAAAAAAGTTAACTTTTACAGAAATAATTCAAGAAGCATAACAATAGCATGGGCAATAAAACTTCAAATTTGGCTTGCTACCTGTTGCGATAGAATAATCATCCTAATTTTAAATCACTGACCACTTTCCATAGAATGCGATTAATGGCCTCACTCACGTGTGTACCACAGATAGGGTAAAAATTTATCGATTTCAAATTTGGCTAGTTGGAGAAGCTTTTTTTTTTTTCTTTGTCGAAAAGTTGGAGAAGTGAAGACTTCAAATTTGGCTTGCTGTTGGACAAGTGCGAGTCAAATTTGATACTTATTGATCATTATAGTTCAACAAAGAAGTTGTACACGCATTAAAAAAAAAAAAAAAAAGGTGCCTTGATATTTAGAATGTTTTTTTGGATTAATACCCAATTTATCCCCTTAATTTTATTGTATTTTGACATACTAGTCTTCTATCTTTAAAAGTGCAATATTACGGTCATTTATCTTTTGAATATGTGACCACATTAGTCTTTTTTCACTTTTTCTTTTAAAATTTGATGCCATAAGCAACAAACTAATATAATCACGTGACAACCACGTGCTTTTTTGGTCAAACTGTAAATAGAAAAGTGAGAAAAAGACTAAAAGTGTTACATATCCAAAAGATAAATGATTATAATGTTGCACTTTTAAAGATAAGAAACCTTTATGTCAAATAAACTAAATATAAGGGACTAAATTGGGTATTAACCCATGTTTATTTAACTATAATGTGTTTGAGACCTAATATTTGTGTTTCTTTCAATGAAAAATTTCTTTTTGTTTTTTTACTTTGACTCCATATATAGATTAAGACTTGTAAATGAAATATAATCCTTATAAGTGGGGAATAAAATGGAACCACACTATACGAATCTTGGTCAAACTAGTTTCAATATTTAACTTGCTTTTGAGGTCAGCTAGTCAAATAAGTTTCGCGGTTCAAAAATATTAACGTGCGTCCCTTTCATATGGGGTGCGAGTTGGTGGTTTTGGGCTTGGATAATGGTGGTGTATCATACACACACACACACGTATATGTATATATGTGTGTGTGCGTGTGTGTATATACGTATTTGTATAATTGTAAAATTGTATTGTAGTTCTTAATGAAAAATAATTCTAGTTCTGTCCTTGAATAAAATAATGGAGGAGGGATGAGGATGGTAGCATATATAGAGTGTCAAGAATCATAAGATTTTGTTCTAAAATCAATTGGTGTCAGATGAACTAAGTCACGATCTTATAAGGTGGTCTAGAAATTTTTGGTTTTCAATATGTGACAAGTGTAAGTTGTAACACTCTTCCTCATTTATGACCAATTTTTGGTTTTCAATATGTGACAAGTGTAAGTTGTAACACTCTTCCTCATTTATGACCGAATTTGAAATGATCACACGTGAAGATAACATTGAACACACATGGAAACAACTGCACGTGGAAGGTAAAACAAGCGTGGGACACGTGTGAAAGGTAAAATACATATGGCGCACACGGAATATCAACAAAACTGGACCAAAGATCCAGCTCTAATACCAGATTAAGAATTATGGGGTTCTATCCTAAAACTAATTAGTGTCTGATGGAGTAGCTTAGAATCTTTTAAAGTAATCTAAAAATTTATGATTTTTCAATATAAGACAAGTGTAAGTTCTAATATAGAGACCAAGTAGTCAAATTTTTCTACTATTAAAAATAGTATGGAGTTAAGTATAAAGTGTAGGAGAAAATCTTTTGGTTATAGCTTGTTCAACCTTGCGATTTGTATAGCTTGGAACCTTGATACGAGGATTCTCGTATAGTTGAGCTTTTTTTTTTTTCTTTGTTGCTTTTGTATAGAGATTTTTTAAACTAATGGAATCACTTGCTTATTTTGCAAAATGGAGGAGTCAAAGTAGAGAGACCAAATAATACTTTAAAAATATATAAAAATGAATAGGTCTGCGGCAGGCTAAAAAAAAGCGTCTTTTTTTATTTACTATATCTTATTGTTTTAACAATATAAAAAATTGTTATTTTCGATGACTTTTCTAAGAGGAAACTACGTGTTCAATTAGTATATAAAGATGATCGAACTTAATTAGCAGTAGGTGTTCAAATACGTACTAACAGGGAAGCTCCATCCCACGAAAAAAAAAAAAAAAAAAAAAAACCAATTCCAGCACTCTCACTATAAGCAATGGCGGCATCTCCAATAACCCATTTTTCACCTCAAGGAGCAACTTCAAAGCTCTCTTTGTTTGATAAGAGCTATGCCACCATTGTAAAACCACGAGCTACCATCATTGAACGACCTAATAATTTTTCAATCCATGCCAGCAGCAATAGCAGCGGCAATGGAGTGCAAATTAGCATTAGTAGCGAAAGCGAGAAGGGGCATGGATCTAATTTGCAAATATTAGATTATCCATATCAATCTAATTCCAAACTATTGGTTAATCACTTTCCAAGTACACAACTCTTTCTCACTCTCGTTCGTTTGTCTTAAATCATTTCATTAACATTAATTTTTATGGGAACTTTCAATTTATATGTGTTTTTGTGAAAATTTATGGATTTTTAGGTCCTTCAACCCCAGGACAACGGTTAAATTTGGCGTCCAAAGGCTCTCGTTTTCGTGTTGCCTATCAGGTTCTTCACATGCACGAATAACTTTTATAATAAACTATTAATTTGCAGGCTTATAGTGACTTTTTCGTGCATATAGATTGAAAGTTTAGTTGTATGTGTCCTTTTTATGTTTCTTCACATACACATGGGATAAAGGTCATAAATAGTCTATTATCTTTAGTTTAATTAATACTTTCATCCATTATCTTTCTAAATGAACATTTTAGTCTATTATGTTTAACATAATTGACACCGTAAGTCTAACTTGTCTTTTCCATCTAATTTTTAACGTTAAAATCACGCGGCACGTACGTGTATCGTAATATTTCAATTTTTCAAGGGTAAAATTGGCATTAGTATTCTTAACACATGATGTAAATGTTTTAGATATATCCAAGCAGCAACTTCAAGAGCATACACGTGCGCACCACTTGATTTTAACGTTAAAAATTAGACAAAAAAGACAAGTTAGACTAACGGCATTAATAATGTTAAACATAATGAACTAAAAAGTTCATTTAAAAATATAATAGATGAAACTGTCAATTAAATCAAAAATAATAGACTATTTATGACATTTATCCCATACACGTGTAAATTTCATATGAACTATTTGCACATTTATCGTAACCTTTTCGTGTCACGTGAATTGTAAGCTGTGTTATATGTGTATTTTCTTTATTTATTTATGTTTTTTGGTCTTTGCAGGGAGTTAGGGGTGCATATAGTCAGTCCGCGGCAGAAAAAGTGTATCCTAACTGCGAAACTGTTCCATGTGAACAATTTGACAATGCTTTTGAAGTAAGTTTTTCAAGTTTTTTTAGGCTTTTTAATAAATAAAGTTTAATTTGGACAAGGATAATCTAATTCGCTTGAAGGAAAAAGAGAAACCCAATAAACATGGAGCTCGTTTATATTTCCCAATCGAAAACATCAAATTTAAATAGTATCTATTAAGTTCAAGCTAAAATATAAATATATTATTTCTATGCAATTCACTTTAAACATTGAACACCAGCCTAAGGAGTGGATCCAAACATTTTCTCAGTAGGGATTATAAGACATGAACTTTTAGTTAGACGAATATAAACTCTTTTTAAGTCGAGACAACTAATTTTTTAACTAAAAATACATAAATATTTAAATTATTTTTTTTTAGAAAATTTTTTTTTAATTTTTTTCAGCCCCTATTGCCCCTCACTTGGCTTTGCCAACCTCCAGCTGGTAATAGCCGAAAACAAGCTCTAACCTTTTTACGTATATTTTATTTCTCAATCTGACCATTCTATGTACCCGATACTAATTTCCAAGTAGAGGCAAGAGAAGGAAGATCTTACAACACTTAATAAACTAATGAGAATGACAAAAGCCTGCTAAACAAGCACAAATTGGTAAATAAGCGCAGAGATAAGGACAGTCATGTATATAATAATATGAGATGAAGAGATGAAAATTATGATAATCATCAAGAAGGAAAAGAACATGCTAAATTATTTCAAGGATCGTAAAGTGTTTCATGAATTTAATTTGTTTTGACCATTGAAGTATTTTTTTGTTAAAAAAGAACCATTAGGTTTTCAAAGAATCAAATTGATTCACTCAATTCCGTTAGATGCAGTCAGAAAATCTTAACAGATAGAGAGTAAAACATAAATAGATAAAATCAAGAGTGTTAAATAGAATTAATTTTTCTTTTTCTTTTCTCTTTATTGTTTCTTTTCTTTTTCCCTTTTCTTTCTCTCTTTTCCTTGTCGTTTTCTTCTTCCTTTCCCTAAGATGCGGGCTAATTATTTCAATTTATTAGTAATTATCGAGGTGAAGCGATTAAAGACAAATATAAAGCCTCCTGATTCATATTTTGCATTATGTAAACCAAAGCGGAAAACAAGAAAAATAAAAATTTCTGCCCGTGTTCAGATTGCAGTCTCAGCTTCAGTTATCTAAGAGTAGACTATACTTCATACTGTCATAAAATGGGAATCATTTTTGATAGCTTCATTGTGAACTATTTTTCAGGCTGTTGAAAAGGGACTTGTAGACAGAACGGTTTTGCCATTTGAAAATTCATTAGGGGGTAGTATTCATAGAAATTACGATCTTTTGTTTCGCCATAAGCTGCATATAGTTGGAGAAGTCAAACTTGCAATAAGGCATTGTTTACTGGCAAACCATGGCGTCCAAGTTGAAGACCTGAAAAGAGTTCTTAGCCATCCACAGGTATGTAGAACTAGTCCTCTATTAAATTATTCATCTACTGATGTGAGTTACTTGATCTAAAGTCTGAACATGGCTTCATGACAACAGGCTCTTGCACAGTGTGAGAATACGTTAACAAGATTAGGACTAGTTAGAGAAGCTCGGGATAATACTGCTGGTGCAGCTAAGGTATGCCTGAATTGATTTGTTTGTCTCTCTAACATTGGGATGGGCGTTCTTTATCTTAACCTATTTGCTCTTTTCTTGATGTTTTAGTTTGTTGCTTCCAACGAACTCAAAGATGTTGGGGTAGTAGCTAGCATGACTGCCGCTAGGCTCTATGGCTTGAATGTACTTGCTCGAGATATACAGGTTTGTTATTGAAATTTGCTCAATAAAATTGTTTGATGATCAAAAGGCGTATTCAGTGTGATACTTATCTCTTATTGCTTTCAGGATGAATCTGATAATATAACTCGATTCCTCATACTGGCTAGAAAGCCTATTACTCCACGCACTGGTGATAAACCATTCAAGGTTAGCTCATCTATTTTATTAGCTGCCGGAAATTAATTTTGGGTATTTTCTTTACCAATATACATAGAGATGTTCCGGGAAAATTTCATCCTAAGATCTTGTGTTTTTATAAAGTTGTTGATTACTCCTCAATGTTAATATTTATTATAGGGCCAAAGACATTTTTTCCCCATGAATTTTGTCTAAATCCAAACCGACACGTGAAAGTTTTGTATTAACTAAGATACCCTTGAACTTTTCTTTCCCTTCAGATAAGAAAAACAGATTCACCATTAAACTTCGCGGTTCCTAATCTCGTTCTCATAGGAAAATATTGATAATATAAAAATTTCATGGGCCAATTAATATATGACTATAAGTCATAGGGCAAAATGACATTTTCAGGTTAGGAAAATAAGCTACTAGCACCCTTCTTTTTTCAAGATTATTCCAAATCACCCCCATCAATTTACTTACAATTAAATGTGTTAAATTTTGATGATTTTACCCTAGAGAATGTAAAATCATTGAACCGAGAGTGCAAAAAGAGCAAATTTTCAAACTTAGCGACAAAAAATAGTGAATTGGACTTGGTTTGTAAAACATTTCTCTAGTAGAGGTTTTCCAATTTTTCAAATTCTCCTATTCATTTTTCATTTCATTACGAGTTCAATTTACTATGAAAATATCACGCGACACTGAAGGGTCTAAATTTCACCGTTTTTGAGATTAAATACCTTTTTACTCACTGAAATACAGAATTTGACAAATGCCTTTTACTTTATCAGACAAGAATAGTTTTCTCACTTAAAGATGGTCCTGGAATGCTTTTCAAGCCACTTGCCATTTTTGCTTCTCAAGATATCAATGTCACTAAGGTAAGTTCCTTTTGGTGTTCTCTCTAAATTATTCAAGTGTAATTTCTTCATCAGTACAAAACTTTCATGTGGTCTCTAATATTGTTTTTGGTTGATCTAGATTGAAGCTCGCCCCTTGCAAAAAAAGACTTTGCAAGAACTTGATTATAGTGTCAACGGTTCTTCTAAGTAAGTCCATTAATTAAAATTCCCCCATTTTTCTTCATCTTAATTGAATCTTGGCTCCTGATATTAAATTTGTGACCCCACCCTGACTAGGTCTATAATATCATTCATGTCTCCAATATTATTTGAGCACTCACATATATATAACATTCTGGTGCAGGCAATTTCCCTATCTTTTCTGTGTTGATTTTGAAGCGTCTGTGGCTGATCAAAAGGCCCAAAATGCTCTTGGGCATTTAAAGGTCGGGGCATGCTAATATATAGTGCAATTATATATTCCCTATATTTTGGACGAATCTATAATAAAGTGAAGAACAAAAAGGGAAATCTATTCATTGTTACTAAGTATTGTGTTGTACTTTTTTGGCAGGAGTTTGTAACATTCTTAAGAGTGCTAGGAAGTTATGCTGCAGATACTAGTATGCCATGACTGATCTTCAAGCATGGTGTTAACATTTGCTTGAGCAACTTGCAACCACCCTAACATAAACAAGCAACTTGCAGACACCCAAGGAGACAAGCCACCAAAAACAACTCTCAGTCCAAGAAGCTAATTCCAATTCGAAGAAAAAGAGCGGCGTTCTGATTGCTACACTGGAAAATGGGGGCAAAAAATAAAATCTGTGAAAGGTTTTTTAGTGCAGATTTGTTGGGGAAATGTAAAGTTTTCAGTTGTTTCACAATTTATTTTTATTTTTTTTGTAAAACACAATATTTAATTTAATTTTTTCTAAATTATTATTGCTCTGTTTTTTTTGGTCAAAGTAATTGAAATCCAAAAATAATCTTAAGAAAAAAAATATAGAAATACCTAGCTGGCCAAATTGCTGAAAATAAAGGAGGTAAAATACATTTTACCTGAGAATTTCTAGAATTGAGAGTGCAAAAAGACGGCGTACTCACACCGGTCAACTACAAGGCCCATAGGATGTTGGCAGCCCCACATTAGGGCCGATGGAGGTGTAACCTTTATTGGTCCCACATACTATTTTAAATTATATAGATATCTCATTCGAAAAAACCTAATTAGTGACTCCATAGTATAAATAATTTTGGTCAGCTTCCACTAGCCTCACAAACTATTTCAAATTAAATAGACATTTTGAAAAAAACAAATTAACCCTCACAGTACCATTAAATTTTAACAATCAAAACCTGCCTTACTACTTTTGATTTAATAGATATTTTGAAAAAAATAATTATCCTTTGTAGTACCATTAATTTGATCTTCAAAACCATTTATCCCTTGTACACTTACTGACTTAACCTCTCTAGTAAAAGTCTTAAGTTCAACAAGATATAATTTTTTTTGGTACTAAGTTTTGCAAACCCGAAAAACAAACATGGATGACATGGATAGATTTAGCATGGGGTGGGGGCTACAACCTAACTAATTCTATTAAAAGTCCCAAAAAAATCATGGGTTTAAAAAAAAATCCTTAACAACCCAACTTAAATCGACTCTATCATACACTTGAGTAAAAAAGATGTATTACTCATGCAAACATGGAGTGAGTATCGCTTGAAAGTACTTTATCTTAATTTTCACTTGTATTTTAGCCCCCAATAATAAATTATTAATGTGTATCTCAAGTAGAATACAAGTAAGACCAATATTTATATATATATATATATATATATATATATATATATATATATATATATATATATATATATATATATATATGTGCACCTTGATTATATATATATATATATATATATATATGCACCTTAATGGTACTGATATGGAGACCACGTACAAATCAAAAAAAATAAGGAATATATCTGATTACATTGCTTATCTTATAGAACAAACATAAAGTGCAAAAAATTAAGCATTTGTTTTTGGATTATATTAAGCTTATATAAATCTAAAAGAATTTAATGTTGTGAACAAACAGAAGTTATTTGATCTAAATACTTTTGGTGCATGACCTCTAGAGTGTAGTAATGATGAGAAAAATTCAAAATTCACATGGAGATACACTAAGACTCTGTTTGGCCTAGTTTTTAGATACTTAAAAGCACTTTCTGTGAGTTTAAAAGTTGAAACTAACTTGTTTGGTCTATTTTTTATAGTTATTTTAGATAATAGTTGAAATTATAAAAAATAAAAAATAAAAGCTCCAAAATGGAGCTTTTCAAAATAGGCTTTTGAAAGTTATTTTTATATAATGCCTGAAGTCATTTTTTTTATTTCTCAAATATATCCCTTTATATTTTTTAAAATCCAATACTATTTATCTTAGAGAGGTTAGCGAAAAACTTTAGGAAAACGTGACATTGCCCTATAAATTCTAGGGCAATGTGAATCACTAGACAAATACATTTTAGAATATATATATATATATATATATATATATATATATATATATATATATATATATATATATATATATATTATAACATTCCCCCTCACGTGTAACCTGATTTGAGAGTGATCACACGTGGAAGATTGAACACATATGGTGGATGAACACAATGAAAGGTTTAGTGCACGTAGGGCATACGTGGAAGATTAAATATAAGTGTGACCCTATTTTGAGATGGGTCTTACATGGGCATGCGTGGAAGATAACACATGCAAAAGAAGATTGAATACACATGTGACACATGTGCTGGATGAACACATACGAAAGGTTGAGCGCACGTGGTGCATTGGTAGAAGATCAAACACAAGCGTAACTTGATTTTGATATGGATCACACATGGACAAGCGTGAAATAAGATTGAACACACACGTGACATAATTTGAGAAGGGTTACACGTGAATGAACACGCATAGAAGATAACACACGCGGAAGATGAATAAGACTAGACCATGGGTCTAGCTCTGATACCATGTTAAGAATCATAGGGCTCTATTCTAAAACCAATTAGTATTAAGTGGAGTAACCTATGATCTTATAAGGTGGTCTTCGAGCTTTTGATTTTCTAACAATCTTAAACTCCATTGGTCAAGAATAAAAAATGTCATCTAAAGATTTTTATTATACAGTATATGTTCCAATTGCTCCGTCACAACATACAGAGAAGGCTCCACAAAGAAGATTGAGAATTTATGCTCGATTTAGATCTCCCTCGTTAGTTCAACATATCGCGAACACACACTACAAAAAAAAAAAACTCCTTTTGGCGACAACCGAAATTCGTCTCCATGTCATCACCAAAAAGGTATTGGCGACGACTGGCGACAGCGTGAAGATGAAAATTGGTCATTGCCAATTTGTCGCCCTATCGCCAATTCATCACCTTTGGCGACTACATTTTAGTCTGTTGCCAAATTCGTCTCTAAATCATCTCCCAAAAGTGTCATCACTACACTATCACCAATAAAACGCTGTTTCCAAAAACATGGTGTCTCCAAAAAACAAATCATCTCCAATCCCTCTCCAAAAACAAGCCGTCTCCATTCCGTCTCCAAAATCATTTTGTCTCCTAAAACATGTCGTCTCCATCCTCTCACCGAAAATTTTTGTCACCATGTCGTCTCCATGTCGTCTCCAATATTGAAATTTTTATTATTTTTTTGTAAAAAAACTTTAAATGTTATTTTAGCCTTTTTTGATAATTAAAATTATTTATTATTTATTTGTTAAAAGCAGAGATAATGCTCAATCATGTAATTGAAATTATAGTTCATTTATATTGAAAAGTATATTGTATCAGGCCATTAAAAACAATAAATCCTAAATGTAATTAAACAAAGTCTTTTTATGTCTTAACATAACATAAGAACATAAAAATTATTGTTCATATCCATCACCGGATTGAGGCGGCGATTGATGAGCAAGTGGCATTGGAAACATCTTTGTCAACAGTGAGATTTGTGCTCGCAGTTCTCAGAGTTCTGCATTGGTTTCTTCTTGAAGTCGTTGATGCTGCTCATTCTGTTCATGTTGCATTTTACGCAATTCTTCATTCTCAGAGCATTGCAAATCAATCTTATCATTCAAGGGTGTTGTGGCCCTAGCAACAGCCTGCTGGATCTCTATCTCCATGATCTGGCATCTGCCTGGTAGGTTGTGGTATGCAGACCCAACAGAAGTAGAAGATCTGACCCCATATATGCGCCCTATGTTGGGTTTACCCACAACCTACAAGAAGAGTGCATCATAGTCTATCGATGTCGCTGTTGAATCAGCCTCAGACGAAATTGTGGCCTGCTGCACCAGTTCTTCATACTCAGCCTGTAAATAATATTTAAGACATAACAATTTTAGACATTTCGTTGGTAAATATCAACATTTCAGTTACTTATTTACTATTATCGACAAATTTCACATACCATGGTTGTTCTGCCCTAGGGTCTGTGAATGGCCCGTCGGGGCCCTTGCGATGAGTCCTTGTGAAAACATTGGCCCTAGTCACTGGTTCTCCCCACTCCTCTACCTACAAATTTTCATTCACCTAAACATAACAAAAACATTTATGATAGGTTAAATAATTGAAGTTAATTAAGACACATCATTCATTAAATTTTCCTTAATACATACCAACCTCCTTGCAGCCTCTTCATAAGGGATAGGTCCCAAATGATGCAGAGATTGCCGGTGCAGTCGGTTATTCGAGTTTCGCTGTGAAATTGCCCGGCATTTTGGGGTATCCCACCTTTCTTTCAACATATCCCATGCAGCATTGCCCATCCACTTCGGCTTCTTATTACGTGTCCGTTCTTTATTAAAGAGGTCACGTATATGACTCCTAGCTTTGAAATCGAACATTCGGCGCAGCACGGCTTCCTCAATGGGGAACCACTTGTAGACCCTCTGCAACCAATAATTAATTAATATAACATATTATTTCAACATAATCAACACAATCAATGATAACAAATAACATCACATAAAATTTACACATATTTATCATACCTAAAAATTAGCGAACCACATATCCCTAACCTCATTGGGGGCCTCACTCCAACTCGCCCAAAGCATAGAATACCCGGCGTTCATTGCTTTAGTGACTTCTTTAGTTGCTTCGTACGGTGTCCATTTAAACATGATCAGAAAAAAAAAGTTGGATATTAAAAAGCCATAACATGGGGGACTAGTAGGATAGAGATAGCCATGGAAAAATTACAAAATCAAATACTTACCCACCCTCATCGAACATCAAATGTGTACGTCTGTCAACCTGCCATGCAACGTAGGCATCGTGCGACGAGAACCCATAATATTGCCATGGATCTAACCTTGCAAGCCGTTCTTGAGCTGCGGTTGATGACTTAGGTTCTTCAAGAATTGATGCGGATTGAGGCATCGGGTTGGGCTTAGTCACACCATCAACGTTGACCTGTAAATCCTCTGAACCTTGTCTGAGGCCGGACGATGATGTGGAAAGGGAAGACCTCTCATGTGGTGGCAATGGAACGTGAAAAAGCACCTGTCCTGATGCAACGTCAATGGGAGCTCCCGACGTGCTAGTATGAGTATATAGCCTCTGCTGAGAGTGATATGAACTGGGAGGAATCACGTGCTCTAAACCAACTAATAATGATGAGGACCCACGACCAATCGACGACTGATCGACAGAAGACCCACGACCAACTAAAAACGGTACTATTGTGGACCTACGACCAATAGTAGGGTGACGTCCACTGGAACCATACCCAGTCGATGCTTGACTACCAATTGATCCATGACCAGTTGAAGGATATCCACCAGTAAATGTACTGGGTGTATGTCCACGGCTTGCACTGCCACGTAATGGCCCCGTCAGAAATCGTCTAATTCCACTTGAAGAGTTATCTTTACCTGCAACCATGTCTATTTTCTGACAAACACAAATAAGAAATTAAAAGGTAATTGACACACACATTAATAGATAGATAAACATGATCTGGTGATTTATTTATATATTGTTTTCATTTTTCTGTAAATAAGTCGAATATGTCAACATAATTGTTACAAAATAAACAAACTGACTAAATATCATCACCGTCATCATGATCCGCTTCATCATCATCACCATCATCACCATCATCATCTTCTTCATCGTCATATTGTGAATCATCGTCATCTTCTTCTTCAGTCTCCTCGTCCTCTTCCTGAGCATCATGTTGAGCATGTAAATCATTAATATTTTCGTCTAATATTTTTATGTTGTCACCCAATGCATGACAAAGTAGTGGTAAGTCTGCATCAGTCAGTTGTACTTCGGCCACATTTATGTCATCAAACTGAAAAGCTATTTGGTCTTCTTCTACACACTGTTGTCTTGATAGGTCATATATATTTCGTGGTCAGATTTTAACCACAGCCCGCCAATTCATTCGATCCCTTCTGCCTCCTGGGTACTTACAGTAGTAAACTTGTTCAGTCAAAACAAACGGTTCGTATTTTTGATACTTTCTCTTAACGTTCACTTCAACCTGTCTGGTCTTAAGATGATACTTCACCCCTCTATCCTTTGTGGAATCATACTAGTCACACTTGAAAAGAACGACCCTTGTATGTTGCAATGTTGAATTATGATATTCAAGTTCAATAATGTCGTTCAATACTCCATAGTATCTAACATCCTCAGTATTACCACAATTTATCCCTTTAACAAATATTTCACTATTGTCGGCTGATTTTAATTTCCCAAAATTTAATGTATGAAATCGGTAGCTGTTGACCAAGTATCTTGACTAACTGCGAACCCGGCTACTAGGCCACATTGAAAGACATTTTACACGATCATCAATGCCATTAGTACCTATCAGTTGCAAATGCTGATCTGATCACTATACAAAGTCAAAGCAAAATATTACTTTATAACCAAATAGTCTTAAGATATTCTTACATGGTGATATAACCACCTTAGGAAATTATTGTAAACTTCATATTGAATTTCTATCGAAGACAATTCGTGATAGTTTTGGCGAAGATATTTTTCGAACATACTGTGGAAAAAAAAAAACAAGTGTCGGCTTAATCTTGTAGTAAAGTATGAGGAACTGTGCTTTCTAATTTTTTAATAATTGTCATAACCGTACCTAATATAGGGGAAACCTCTCGACAATTGGTCAAAACATAAATGTATGCGGCATGCAGTTCTTCATCATCTAAGATTCGTTCTGTTTCCTTCCCGATTGGACATCCCGGGTAAGTCAATATAGATAAACAACCATCAGGGTATGTCACCTCATTATATTGGTTATTCCGCGGAATACTCTCGTTCTAGTAGCCACGTGCGGTTCAAAATAATAAGAACAAAAAGTAGATGTTTCGAGGATGTGATAAGTTTCACAAATTGATCATTCAACGCGTGCTTTATTCTTGACCTTCCACTTCAATCTTTGCAAAAACCTCTCGAAATGATACATCCAGTGATATTGAACCGGACCACCACAAATGGCTTCATATACCAAGTGAATTGTCAAATGCTCCATTGAATCGAAGAAACCAGGGGGTAACATCTTCTCCAAGTTGCAAAGTGTAACAACAATATTTTCCCACATCCTTTCCAAATCGGTCTTTTGAAGAGTTGTGCAACATATGTTGGTAAAGAATAAACTTAGTTGGGCAAAAACTTCCCAAACAAGTTTCGATAGTAGCTCACGTAATGCAATCGGAAGCAATCTCTCCATAAATACATGACAATCGTGACTCTTCATGTGTGACATCTTCAGTTCCTTCATGTCCACACATCGGGATAAATTGGAAGCATGTCTATCAGGGAGTTGTAGGTCTCTAACCCATTCAAGCAGTGTTTTTATCTTTTCCACAGGCAGTGTGTAAACACCCATCTTCAATTCGTGCTCACCGCATAATTCCAGACGGTCACAAAAGGTTAATACATCAACTCTAGCTTTGAGGTTGTCTTTTATCTTACCCTTCACCGCCATCACCGTGTTGAAAACATTATCAAACACATTTTTTTCAATATGCATCACGTCCAAATTGCGTCGGACAAGATGTGTTTTTCAGTAAGGCAAATCTCAAAAAATACTTCTCTTTGTCCAATTGTGCCAATCCCCAAAACCTGGTAGTTTGCTTCCACCTATGTCGTTTATTTCCGGGTAATCTTTCACTAGTTCCCACAACTACATACCATCTAATCTTGGCAGTGCCCAAGATTTTTCAACTCTACCCTTGATAAAATTCTTTTTGTCATGCCGTAATACACTATTCAGTGGTAAGAACCGACGATGACAATCAAAGAATGAATTCTTCCTACCCGTTGGTAATCGAAATGTTTTTGACTTATCCATAAAATATGGGCATGACAGCTTCCCATGATGCTCCAGCCAGACAACATACTATATGTTGGGAAATCATTTATTATCCACATCAAAGCAGCCCTCAAAATAAATTTTTTTTTTGTGGCAACATCATAACAAGGTGTACCTTCCAACCATAAATTTTGCAATTCTCCGATCAAAGGCTTTAGGTACACATCAATATTCTTACATAAAAGGATTTTTTATGCACATCCACGGTGGAAAATTGTACGGTGTCATAATGACAGGCCAACAAGAATAAGGTTGAGCATTTGAACTATACGGATTAAACCCATCTGAGCACAAACCAAGCCGAACATTTCCGAGTTCATTTGAAATTCAGGATACACTCTATCAAAATGCTTCCAAGAATCAGCGTTAGATGGATGACAAATTTTTTCATCCTCCACCTAATGATTCTTGTGCCACTGCATGTGCTCTGTTGTTACCTTTGACATGTATAATCTTTTCAACCTTGGAGTCAATGGGAAAAATAGTAATTGTTTATATGGTTTGAACTTACTCTGTTTTGAGCCACATGTTATTGGTTTGAAATGTCGATGACCACAATAATGTACATCCATCTACACAAACATCTATCTTCACATATCCTAACCCCAAGGGTCTAAAAAATTGCTTACACTTGTAAAAGTTTTCAGGCATTGTATGAGTATTTGGCAACGAATCCCTAACTGTTCCAATCATTGTGTTAAAGCATAATTCGCTCATGTTATGCTCGACCTTGACATTCATGTAACGAGACATGACAGATACCTGTGTCAGGTTCTCACAACCTTCATACAATGAAAATCAACAGCCTTCAACAACTCAAAAAATTGTTGTGCTTCCATGTTAGGTTATTCTGTATAAAAGTTATCATCAACAAACTACTCCGGACCAACAGCGTCAAATACCATTGTCCTATAGTTATTTCTTTCTTCAATTGTCTTGTCATGTTCATTATTTTGAAAATTTTCCGTACGTAGATTAAAATTATTTGACATATCTTCCCCGTGTTCAGTCCATTTATAGTAGTTAACCATGAAACCCTTCCTATAAAAAAGGAAGTTTGACCTCGTCTGATTTTCCAAAACGGCGATTTTTGCATTTGGCACATGGGCATCTTATTTTTTCACCATCCATGCAATATCTTTGACCACATGCAAAATCTACAAATTCACGAACACCATTAATAAATGCCTCATTAAGATGTCCATCAAGATCCTGGCGATGATTCATCCATTCACGACTTGGGTCTATTTCGTAGAAAAATATCCTATTAATTAATTAACATATGCATGACTTATTGAATTCGTTACATTTATAGCATAATATTGGGATCACAATAGTTAAACGGACCTTTTTCGGTGTAACAGTATCTATAATAATTGCAACAGTTACTATAATTATACGGCAACAGTTTCTATAATTATTCACCTTAAACATTTAATAATTGTACAACAAGGATTTTATGGCCACAACACAACAAATTTTACTTACAAAATGGTAAGGACTTAAAGAGCATCCAAGACGTATAAATATAGGATTAATAAAATAACATGATAAATATATGTAGCTTAAGATCTTTGTACTGTTAAATCAAAAATTTTAACATTATAACTGTTGTATTACTCATGAACCTATATGTTAAGGGCATGCAATTAACATAAATATTACACATATAAGTATGTATAATATTCAAGAAAAAATAAGAATTACCTCTTGAAGACTTAGCCAAGAAGATGGAGAAACAACACATATTGTTCAATATGCTTTTGTTTACTTACCTTGTGAAGAGGTCTTAACTACTTACTTCTTAATTTAACCTCCTAACTTATATTAAGTAACTATTAACTTAATCTTAACTTTTTTCTCAAAATAAATGACATGACTTCTTAACTTATCATACCTCAACTTAGCCTTAACATCTTATGTTATCTTAACTTATCCTACTATCATGTTAACTTTCTAACTTAACTTACTTAATTTTGTAGACACATTATTACTTACATTAATCTTTTTACTTATTATCTCTTTATTATCTTTCTTCTTTACTTAAACTTGTTAACTTAGTAAAGTTTACTTACTTCTTACTTAATCTTAAATTACTTCTACAAATATATTAACTTTACTTCTTAAGTTAAGAAGCATTTTAATTAACTACATCATCTATACTTCTTACATAAATAAGTACTTATCTTACTTTATTAACCTAACTTATTTATGTGTTAATCTTAACTTACTTATTAATTTATCTATATTTCTTAAATAGTTTACTACAAGAGCAAACAACCAATTCTCCACCAACAAAAAAAAATCTTCACAATTGCAAACAAACAATTCAACATCCAACTACAACACACCCCTTCATTTATTTACACAAACATCCATCTTCATAATACCCCAACAGCTCTATTCTCACAATATATTTAACATGAACGTAACATATAATCAGAATAACTTTAATTTAATTAAACGGATTTACAATTCCAAAATAATATATTGTACAACAAAAAACTCATACAATCATCAAACTCACCAGAGCCGATCGAATCTATTTGCGATGCAACCAAATTTCCGAAGCCCCAAACTTTCCAAACAAAAGACTAACACATCAAATTAACTAAAATCCTATAAAAATACCTAATTAAAAAAATATCAATTAAGCTGAAAAATTAATTCAAATATGGAATTTTTAATAAAAAAGTACAACAAAATTACATAATTAACAAATAATTAAAATATCAAAATAAAATATAAAACCTAAAAAAAAAAATTAAACAAAACATCCAAAAATTATAATAAAAACTAAAATACTTAATTTAACTCTATATATTTTTGGGCAAAATTAAAAAAAATCCAAAAAAATAAAATTAAAAAAAAATAAAAGAAAAATAACTAAAAATAAAAAAAACATAAAAAAAAACACATTTTATTTTGAATATAATAAAAAAATCCAAAAATTGAAGAAAATAAAAAATATATATATAATTTTAAAAAAAAACAAAAAATTAAACCATAAAAAAAATCTAAAAATAAATACAAAAATTAAATGTATTAACTTCCATAAATACTACAAAACAATAAAATACATATATATACATAAATGCATATATATATGTATATATATATACACTATGTGTATATGTCTGTATATATATATATATATATATATATATATATACATACATACATAAAAAAGAAAAAAACTAAATAAATATTTCGAATTTTACCTCAATAAATTGGGTAGGGGGTATTGAGGGCTACTAATGCAATAGATGAGGGTATTTGGGGGTAGGGTAGTAGTATGGGGTAGGGGGTAGGGGGTAGGGGGTAGGGGGTAGGGGGTAGGGGGTAGGGGGTGAGGTATGCTCTTTTTGTTCGCATGAGGGGGGCTGTTTGGTTTTTTTGGTTTTTTGAATCAGACGAGGGCAGTGGGCTGGGCGACAGCCTAGTAACTCATTGGGCCATTGCCCAGCCATAATGGCTGGTTCCCTATGGTGATGACCCAATGAGTCACTAGGCCGTTGCCCAATGTTTTTGGGGACCCACCAAAATTGGTCCCCATGGAGACGGCCAAGTGAGTTATTAGGCTGTTGCCCAGTATTTTTGGGGACCAGTCAAAATGGGTCCCCAAGGAGACGGACCGAGCCGTCTCCATTTTGGGGCTTTGGGCCTCTTCCCATAGAGACGGCCCACTCCGTCTCCAAAATGGAGACAGATCGAGCTATCTCCATTTTGAAGTGCTGGGCTTTTCTAAATGGAGACAGCCCAATTTGTCTCGAAAATAGAGACGGCCTGAGCCGTCTCTATTTTGGAGCGCTGGGCCTCTCCAAATAGAGACGGACCAAACTATCTCCATTTTGGAGTGTTGGGCCTCTCCCCATAGAGACGGCCCAATCCGTCCCCAAAATAGGCCATCTTCTTTTGCGCCATCCCGCTGGGCCTTCTCCATTTTTGAGACAGCCTGTAATTTCCGTCTCTATTTTTTTTTTCTTTTTTGTTATAATTATTTAAGACATTAATATTTTACAAAAAAAAATATTGGTTCAAATTTTATCAAAACATGTGAAAATATTGTACGATTTTTAATTTTTTGTTACCTTTTATTAAACTACAAATTATTGAATTAGTAGTTATTTCTTCTTTGTAACTAAAATGCTTATAAAAATATAATGTAAATGAAGTTAATTCACGGGGAATTCCGCAAAATTGATTATGAACCACAAATTTAATACTACGTAGTAATTTTGAAAATTGGATAAGTAATAAATAATTAATTTATAGTTTTTAAAAATCTTATATTAATTATATATTTACTACTTCTCTATCTACATAGAATATTAATAAACCGCTTATGTTATTGAATTAGCTCTCAATTAGGATCATATATAGAATGTAAAAATTATAGAATTTCTAAATATTTTAATAATTCGTAAATATTATATAATTAATCTTATAAACACAATAATTTAAATAGTTATTAATAGAATAAAAGTATTGAATTAAACAAATAGTTAACTAATGTAGTTGTAAATAAATAAAATATGTTATAATTCTAAAACATGTTTTATAATTAAACTACTTGAATTGAACTATAAAAACTTTTATCAATGCCGTCAAGTCCCATCACCAGTACTTTTCATCACGAGACATTGAAACGTACCATTGCTCAATCTTGTCGTTAATACAATATGAATGAATTGTACATACTACGGGGCAGAAGATAATGAACTACAAGGGCCCCATTTTGGAAGTGACATGGCGTGAGCAGGTGTTGAATGCAATGTGTTAGCGTGCATACCATGTCCACAATGATTTGACATATCGACATCCCTGTATTTCCTTCTCCAATTAAAACTTTTATTTTCTTATTTGTTATAATTAATGTATACATCATCATAATTGTTAAAACTTTTATCAATGTCATCAAGTCCCGTCACTAATATTATTTATCATGGGCTGTTAGATGGACCATTGATCAATCTTATCATTAGTACGATAAGAACATGTTATACGCTACCACGAGGCAGAAGGTCGTCTGAACTAGCAGGGCCCTGTTTTGCAAGGGAGATGGTTTGAGCAGCTTTTAAATCTCCAAAGTATCGTGGACGTCATGTCCCCAATTATTTGACCCATCCAAGACCAATGGTACGCAGCCACGTGCCCGCGAACCATTCGTCCATACCTTAACATAATAAAAATTGATGAGTTGTCTTCATACCATCATCAAGCTGTCGAAATAGCATGCAATCACTTGGTTTCTATATATAGCACTCGGAATTGCGTTTTTTAATAGCGTCTCGAATTTTCAATTGTAAATTTCATCAAATTTGTTTGAAGGATGAATAAGGATCAACAACACCACTCAGATTCTCTTCGACTTACAAAAGATGAAGAGGTGGATAAAATAAAAAAAAGTATCCAAGTTCAACCGAAGTAGTAAAACCTAACTTGATCTAAATGCTCCGCCGAAATACGACGGATATATTTCTAATGCCCAAGTAGGCCAACTCGTTCAAGATGAAATGGTGCGGATCTATTTACCAAACTTTTTCCCTTGATACTTCTATTAAGAATATCATCTTGGAAGCATCAACATTAGTACAACTTTGTTTCTTAACGTGCCAATGTTATTACGTTCTTCTGCCTAATGTGTAGTGTCTGCATGTTATGTATTAGTGATGATATACTATGTTAGGTACAAAGTACTTGTGTTCATGTATTTCGAGCAAATAATTTGTAATCCTTAACTATGTTAGGTATTAAGTTGTTGTGTTGGTGTATTTCGTTAGGATGATATGTAATCATTTATTAATTATGAATGTAAAATTAAATTTATTTTTGTAATGCATTAACTCTTATAATAAAATGCTTTAATTTTAATTCCGTGGTGTTGATTTGAAAGAACTAATTGTTTATATTTTGGATTACATTAAATATTAATGTTGTATATAAGTTGTTTTTCACTGAGACTTAAATATGTCCCATAAATTGTTTTAAGGCTGTAAACATATTTTTATTTATAGTGAAAGTCATAATTTGTTTTGTAAGTAATGATGAATAAATTATTGTTAGAATCAAAGTCGAATTGTGGACGACTTAGCTATGTAGACACCAATTTCGGACCTTTTAAGAAGGGAATGTATTAGTCACTAGCTGTATGTATAATTATTTAATTAACATTATTTCTCTTTATATTTTACTAAAATATTATTATTAATTTTAAATTTAATGCTTTAAAAACACTCATAAATTGTTATATGAAATAATCAAATTGTTGAATGTAAACAATTGAACTAATTGTTTGTATTATAAATTACGACAATTTTCACGTACCGTCAATAATGTTGGCTTTCATATTCACGTTAGCCCCAATAGTTACAATTGGGAGAGTATTTATATTAGATTGATAACAATGGAGACTAAATGGAAACTTATGACCTTTTGGCGATGGCAGGGTGACCAAATAGCGACGCGTTTAGCGGCCCATCTCCAATTGGCGACGGCATAGGGACAACATGTCGTTGTCCATCACCAAGTAGTCACCATATGGTCACTTTTGGAGACGACATGTTATGTCATCACCATATTGTCGCCAATTGGCGACAAATTGGTGGTGGCTCATGTAGGTCGTCTCCAAAACGTCACCAAATTGTCACCAAACTGACGACATCGATTTCTGTCACTGTGTTATCGCCAATTTGGTGACAAATTGGCGACGACCCGTCATAGAACGCAATTTTTTTTTGTAGTGACATAACTAGAAGGTTTTTCTACAGCACATTTTCTTGTTTGCATATTTGATGAAATAATAATTCCAGGATTATGTAAAGAACAAAAGGTGATGAAAAAATAAGAAGTTTCATGGCATGTATCATCAATATCTCGTACCAATCCTAACACAAACCAATGAGACTACATATTGAAAAAGTATTAATTATTTGTAAAAGGTTCCAAAGATTCATTTGCTAATGCAAATGAGAAGTTCTATAGAATGTATCACTAACAACCCCAATTGATGTTTTTAACCATTTTACATTGGGTTTTCATCTGACAAAAAAAAAAAAGAAGTCTTCTTATGACATCTAACTGAATGAGTTGAATAATATTATTTGAGGATACTGTTGGCCCTCTTGAAGCCAAAAAAAATTGATAACTAAAACACAACTAAAGAAATAGTTTAATAGCCAATTAAATAGTTTAGTATTTTAAAGGTCCATCACTTAACCCTAGGCTGGCATATGGGCCAGTCCGGCATAACTTGACCGAGTCATTGGTCGAGAAAACAAAGTACAGCTTGGCACAAATGTTTAATGGATTGAGCTAAGCTGGGATCATTTTTCAGAATACAGGACCCAACTCAGCCCACGAGCCTGCTATCATGGGTCACGAGCTAGGTTGGGCCAGCCCATTTTTTTATTTTTATTTTTGTGATTAGTGTATTTTGAATACATACACATACACATGTATGCACTAAACAAATTAATTAGGGGTACTTGGATTAGATAGTTGGATTAATAATTAAAAAAAATAAAATTTAAACTTAACTTTTTAAAGAAAAATTAATTTAACGATTAACGAGACACAAGTTGATTGATAATATTAACATAAATTATAAAACATTACATATAACAAATTATAAGTACACAAAACATGAGTACCTTAGTAATATAAACATAAAAATAAACCATTATATAAATGTTTGATGAAAGCTAGTAGAGAAGTTATCTATTTTATTATGCTCTTTGTACAAGTGCTAGGCCTGTTGATGGTGTGATAGGCTTCGCGGCAGTAAGTCTCCAAATACTTGTTCTAACAGTGGTGGTAGGCTTGGTGGCAGTGGTCGAATAACTACTTCAGGATTGAAATAGTTTGAGACATTTTAGTATTGAGATACAAGGTGACTTACAAGCGTCCAATTCTAAATAAACAACGAAATATAAATTTACGTTGACAATAGTTACAAATTACATGTCCCTATTCTTTAAAATACAAAAAGTAATTCTAAACTTCTAATGAATCGATGTAAAAGATTTTCTTCTCTCATAGTCATAGTTATAGTATATAGTGTTGTAGTAAAATGAATATATAAATATTTCAATAAAAGTGCTATTATAATTAAAAGAATACCTCAACAAAATTCAATTGAAGAAAAGTGGAGTTCTTCTTCTTTAAAATAAATTAAAAGTTGAAAGTTGAATCAGCCTTAAAAGTTTGAATAATTAAGAGTTGAGAGTCTTGAAATTAACTTTGAACAATTAAAATTACTAGTTACTGTTACTTACATTACATAATATATAATATTTCAATTTTTTAAATAAGTTGGCTCGAATTGTGTTTAATTTGTACTGGGCTTGAGTTGGGCTCGAGATGGGCATCATCTGAGGTCAAGATGGCCCTTATCTAGGCCTAAACTAGGTCCGACTAGATTGGACTAGGTTGGGCTTGTGGGCTCAACTAGGCTAGGCCTGAGCTGAAACGGGTTAGGCTAAAAATTACTTGATCCAACTTAGCCCACTTATATATGGTGGGTTGGACCGAGTCAAATCTACTTTTAATCGAGTTGGGTTGAGTCCGAATTTTTGTGTGTTAAGCTAGGTTGCATCTTTGTCGGTCTAATCCAAATGCCACTTTTACTAAACCCTATAGGGTTATCCATTAGTAACACTTTAATGAAACCAAACCCTAAAGAATTTCTACTTGATTTAGCATTTAATGTATACTCTAATTGAATATTTTAGGTTTGAATCCTACTCGCTGTCATCCTTACTGTAAGATAAGTTCATTTGTATTATAAGAGCGTTTTTACAAAGAGAGAAAGATTTTCTACGCTTGTCTTTTCTTTTTCTCTTTTCTTTTTTATTCAAAAGCGCCTCTTTCTCTCTTACTCTCATGAAAAAGAAAACACACTTTTAGGAAATGTCACATGAAGCTGGGGTTTCGTATTTCACATTCCGTCTATCACATCAAAGAACCTAAATATTGGCCCATAAAAAAAAGAAAAAAAATCGAAGGACCTAATTATTAAATAAATAAGGACGATATCGAACTCCAAAAAAAACATACGGGATCATGCATGAGGATTGAATAAAGCTCAAGTGCGAATTCAAAGAAAACCAGCGAAGCTTATGTATATTATTATATTATTTTCTGCTCCTTTTTGGAGTGAGTAACTTAGGTTCTATTTGCTTCACTTGAAAATAGAAGCAAAAAATGAAATCTGCTAAAACAATTTTAACGCAGATTTTTAGACAAACTGTAGTTTTTTTTTTTTTTTTTTTTCAAAATATATAAACTTTCTTCTAGAATATTATTTATTTCTTTTATTTGTTGTCAAAAGAATTGGAGCCTCTTTGTAAATTTTGACAAATTTATTGTTTAAATTCTCATAAAATATTTTGTAGGCCAAATGATCTTTTATTGTCTTTTATTGAAGCGAACAAAACAAAGAATATGTTAACTTATCGAAGAAAACCAAAAGTGTTGAAAAATAAAAACTCTATCCTACGCATTTTCT